>LPNX010177033.1:129315-180704 GCA_001517045.1 Pseudotsuga menziesii
TCTGTACGATTTCTCCTCCCTTTTTTTTCCGGTCTGGCTTCCTTCCTCTTGGGGTCCTTTCAGGTGTTCCAACCGAGCTGCTGGTCTCAGTGCCCCCCCCGTCGGAATCAGCTCCAGTTTCAGAGCCTATACTGATATTTTCTTCATCTGATTTCAGAGCTTCTTTTGCTATCAGGTCGTTCTTGCTCTTGGCTGGATTTTCTGAAGAGGACGCTGAATGATGAGCTATCTCTATACATTCCTTTTCTGGATTCCTTGGTGGAGCTGAGTCTTTTACCAAGGGCTCCTTCGACGGATTCACATTCGCTTGTGGTTGATTCTGCGGTCGGTCCGGTCTTGTCTCTTTGGTTTTTGCGGCTGTTTTGTTTCTCTTAACCTTTTGCCATCCTTCATTTTCTTCCTTGTCCAGGGTTTGGTTTTTTGGACAATTCCTCTGAAAGTGCCCATGCTCTTGACAGAGTCTGCATTTAAACGGAAGATGTTCGTAGTCCACTTTCTGGTAGTGGGTCCAAGTGCCCACCTTTAGCTTCACTGCCTCCGGTAGTCCTGCTTCGAGGTTCACTTCGACACAGATCCTGGCACAGTTGTAAAAGTTCTTGTTGTCTGCCTTATCAACAAACTTTCCTATTCCGTTGCTGATCATCTGCAACGCTTCAAAGTTCCAGCAATGGATCGGCAGATTGGGGAGCCTGACCCAGATCGACACCTCCTTAGGAAGATCCGTCGAGGGATCAAAGTCTGGGGTCCAATAATTAAGATACAGGCCTTGGGATCCCATGAAGTATGGGCCGTTCCTGAAGATGAGATCTTTGTCCTCCTTATTAATAAATTCAAATAGAAAGTAACCGCTGCTCAGGGGGTAGCAGGTGACTCCTTGTTTTAGATGCGGATTCCAATTTATTTGAATCCAATTGTCGGTGGTCTTTGCTGAAGGCCAAAGTCCCATAAATTGGCCAACCAGACCTCTTTCAGACAGAGCAAGTGCAATCTTTACTGAAGAAGACTCCGGCAGGGCGATTTCAGGAATATCAGCGAGTTTTTTGATGAATTTTGGGACCAGAGGAGGAGCTGGCCTCTTCCCACCGCCTGCAACAAGTCTCCGAAATGCATCCATCTCAGCAAGAAGGGGGGGGAGGAAGGGGATCCTTGCCCCTAGGGGCGGCCATAGCTGCACCTGAAACCCTATCCCACGCGCACGCCCAGCCTCAAAGCCTCGAGCCCAAAAAAATAGTTACAACGATGTTTAAATGTTAATATGCTAATAAACAAGGAATTATGTGCTCCATACAACTAGGTTGAACCTTATGCTTTGTCCATGCCACTGAAGTTATTGTATATATTCAAGCAACAAAACAATAAATTTATGGTTCAGTCGATGCCAAATTAAAATGTCATTCCATTGTGAAATATGTCCATCAATGAACAAAACTCTATGTTTCCTTTTAAATTGTGTTATCACCACACTTTCCCCATCTTCATTTGTCACCCAAAGCATTTACTTGATAAAATTTATGTATGGTTTACTGAATGGAAAAATTCCACGAGATTAGAATATGTTGAATAGATAAAAGAGTGCAAAATACTCATGGATGAGTGTGGGTAGTAGTTCAAATACTCATGCTGAACTACTTGCCTTATGAGGACTTCTATGGTTTGCTAAGAAAGTAGGAATTTTTTATATACAAATTGTAGGGGATTCCAGAGTAATCATTGACTGGGCTAATGGTTCCTCCTCTCTTCAGACTCTGATTCTGGAACATTGGATGAATAAAGTAAAGCTCTCAATTCAACATTTTTCCAGCACCACCTTTTTCCATATTTATCATGTCTTTAATAGGGAGGCAAAAGGCCTATCTAAATATACAATTGGCGACATGGATGGTTTCTTATTTTATGAGGAACTCTATGAGGAGATCCTCCTTGAATCTAGTTATTATATTGTTTTTTTTCTCCTTATTGTTATCATTTCAAAGTATGTCTTTTTTATTGGTGTCAACTTATTTTTGACTGGTCCTATAAAATTATGAATCTGTTTATTTCTAGTGGGGTTTTAATGTGAGAAGGCTAAATAGTAGATTGTCTTGAGGACTGATAGGTGAGTTTGGATATAGTTTGTTTTGAGAGATTATTGACCTTTGGGTCATAAATCCAAAATATGTATTGTTTTTTTTATAACTTTGGTTCCATGTGAACAACAAGTTACAGTTTTATTTTTTTTGAAAAAAAAGGAAATAAATCATGGCGCTATAGCCACTGATTTGGTCAAAGAATACATGATAATTAATTTTCACACTATCAAATTTAGGGAACCAATAACTAGAATCCCAATCACATATGGGGTTGTAACATATATTGGAATTGAGTGCATTTTGGCAATTGGATTTGTTGGGTTAATATTGACTTTGTAAAAGAATAATTGGATTTGTTGGGTTATTTATGACCTGGAAAAATAGTAATTAGATTAACTTGTATTTGGTCATTAATGGGCTTACCATTGGTGGTTTACATGCCAATGGTATTGAGTAACCCATGGTATTTTCTCATGGTATTAACATGTAATGAAGCTTATTTAAAGGCTTAAAGAACTCCATGGTAAATGCCTCATGTGGTTAGTTTTAGCTGCATTGGCAAGGGTAGTAATATATATCTATTGGATGTTGGTAAAAATATATTACTCATCTTATGCCTTCTTTATTTTTGGTTGTTTCTTTCACCATGCTCTTAAATTTTATATAATATCATATCCATGCTTGGGTAGATGAATCTCTCTCACTAGAGAGGCCCTATATCATTCACTTTATTGAAGATGCATTAGTAGAAAATGGACACAAAAAATAACGGATGGAGAAGTACTTGGTTAGGGAGTGCTTGTTTTAGCTCATTGTATTTGGAACAACGAGGGATGTGGGCATCTCAGTATATTTGGACAAATAGGGATGTGGGTAAAGAATTAGGCAGATCATGCTTCAAGCTTCATTTGCTCAGGCATATAATGGTAAGGTAAGCAATTGGTTGAAAAGTAGTTGGTTTATGTAATTATATTTTGAATACGAGGGATGTTGCTTATGAAGTACGCCAATGTTTCATAACATCGCATACTTTGGTATACAATTGTAAGCATTTATTTATTAGATTTATACATTAATAATGCTAAAGGGCATATGCATGTAATACCTATTTAGGCATGTGTATCCCTTGTTTATTGGATCACCAGTGGGAGGTGGGTGTTGTATTGACTGATACATACATTTTTTTGTTCTTTAATGGTTTTATTGTTGGTGGCTTATAGGACCATGGTATTTGGTAACCCATGGAATTTTCCAATGGTATTAGTATGTGATGAAGGCTTGAATAAATCCATTGTCTAGTGCATATTTATGTGCATGCTTATTGTGTCATTTTATTTCTCCATGATGCTCAATTAATATCAATAGGTTGAAGTTAAATTCCTCACAAATTTATATTTATGTGCATGCTTAGTGCCTTTTTTAGTTCTCCATGATGCTCAATTAATATGAATAGGCTCAAGTTAAATGCCTCATATTTATGTGCATGCTTATTGCGTCTTTTTATTTCTCCACAATGCTTAGTTAATATTAATAAGTTGAATTTAAATGCCTCACAAACCACATAGGCAATGTATCATATTCAACAATTGAACCAATTAAAAACAAGGTTGTTATAGGCAATCTATCATGATTCAACAATTGATTTTGTTGTTGTTGTGTTCACACTTATACTCCGACACAAAACAAATATGTAATTTATTGTGCCAATAATCACCTAATGAACAAAGCACAATGATATTGGTATAGGTGCGTTTGGTTACTAATACAAGAATTTCAATAACCACAATGAGTTGCGACTGTTAAAGGGTGAGTATGATTATGTTATTCAACTATATTAAATGGAGCACATATTGGTGTATCCAAAAACTAAACCAACCATCATAAATAATTCATACAACAATTAAGCAACCACAAAGAATTCAAACGCACTAAAGACATAGAGCTTTTACCTTGGAAACATGAAAACCTAAATTCAATGAGGGTTTTTATTGGCTCAATAAATTGTTACGAAGGGTGAGGTATGCATTCACAATCATAAATTCAATGCATTATTACTCGCTGGAAAAATTGGAGATGGTTGTGGCTGAAAGACAACCTTTTATCTTTGACCAAACTTCTTCATTCAAGCCCTTCATTTTTTGCTATTGTCCTTCATTTCAAGTTCTTCATTCCCTCTCTAGCCCTATTTCTCTCCTCTTCCCTCTATTCTTTGATTCTAGCAACAATATTTTAGTAGAATTGTCTTGGGAATCCAAGCATAAGAGGAGTCTTTTTATCTTCCATGGATTTCAGATTTTGGACATTAATTCAAACTTTGCAAAATTAAATTTTATTACAAAGTTTAAAAGATGAGAGATTATCCAAATCCATTTGAGATCATGCCTCTATTTTTTAGGATTTTAGTCCCCAAATTTCTTAGCTCATTTCTCTTTCTTCTTTTTCTTTTTCAACTATGTGCTTGTCTCCTCCTATTACCACAAATTAAATTTGTCTTTTGGTTGTTATCAAGTCTTAAATAACATTACCAAGTCATCTCTTTATATCAATCTCTAATAAGTCTCCAAGAAGGGTTGCTTCCACTACATAATGAGAGATACAAGCTAAATAGGGACTACCGTTGGCATATTAATATTGTCCAGTTCATGGGTGGAGAAGACAACTTTGGATGCTATAGGTTATTGGATAGTGGTTACACCTTCTTCCTTCCCCTCACCCTTCACTTTCGAAAGTTCTTTTTCTTTTGTGGTTCTTGAAATGAGTCCTCTAACACCTGGATTCCTAGTGTCCACTCAACTTGTAGTGCTGAAAACAAATGTTGCTACTACAAGGGCTACTTTGTATTCTATTTTGTTAGAGTGCTAATAATTATTATCTTTGTGACCATTCTTCTTGCAACAAAAAAAAACTTAGAGACGCCATGACATATCTCTTTGGTTTGTGCTTATGCTTGTCAACATGTTTGCTTGGTCCTCCAAGTGTGGGTGCAAATTTGTGTTGTTGAAACATCCCTTTACTGCCCTCATTCAAGCTTCTAAAATCATATTGGAATTTCATGTGTTTCCCACTCCATTGTCAATGGAATTTCCTTCAATCAAAATGGATTCTTCTTTGGTCCCTCTTGCCTCGACAAAGGTTATCGTGGTGGTGATATCTTAAGCCAAGCTACAATCACTCACTTTCTCTTTTCCACCAAAATTTAGGTCTTCCTACTTAGGCCTTTGTTAAGAAACAATAAGGTATATAATCCCTTGCTTAGCCAATGGTCATTCTTGCCCATTTTCCCATGATATTGGAACCAATGCCTCTAGTTTTCTTTTCAAAACCACCAAATATTCTTGAGAAACAAATAGAGAAATGTCCACAAAGAATGATATTACCATGTCTGTCTCGATCATAGTGTTGGATTTTGCAGTAACAATGGGAGGTGTTTTTACTTCCTTGGTATCCTGGACAATGGTTGGTATATTGCTCAATGTCTCGAGCTCATTTCCAACCCTTCCATCTTCTCCTTCAAGTGCCAATTCTCCTCTTTGATATGCACATATAATATTCTTAATTCTTCCAAGTTTTATCTTTTAAATTCCTTAACCATGATGGGTCTGCGTATCCTCCTTGAAGTGCTAACAATTGCTTCAAGGTTATGAATACAATTACTCTAATACCAATACGATATGTAAATCAAGAGCTTATATCCCACACACCTCATGTACATGGATCTCTAGAGAAAAATAATTATGTTTACAATGCTTCATTTCCAAGCTTGGTTCAATTTATGGTGGGAAGCCCAATGTCCAGTAGTTGAAAACAATAACAACTTATTAATGCCCAATAAAATGACACATTGTTGTTCACATGTCAATATGACGATAAATGAGGTATTATGTGCTCAATTAAAATTGTATGAACTTTATATTCTATCCAACGTGCAACAATGGGATGGCTTTGAATGTTTCCCACGGTGTTGGTTCTGTACTGTATTATTTTCTCTTGTTCCCTTAAATTCCCTATTGATCTGTCTTCCCTATAGTTGTGCTAATCTTCAAACATCCAATCTTTGTGTATTGTTGGGCTAAGTGCCAAATTGTGATCATTTGGAAGATTCACCAACCGGTTTCAAGATACATTAATGTTAAACAAATGATACAAACCATGGACGTGATAATTAGCAATGGAATTATCTTTTCCAAATTTCATAATATCAAAATGTGGTTTATAGATATTGAAATGGATGAATTGAATATGCAACATAGACAAAGGGATTTTCAGCTTCGTCCTTAGCTAAAAATATTTGTTGAAGATATCTAACTTCGACGCAATGTGATCCACTAACATAAAAAATTCTTTCTTGATGTTTTCATATGATGTTGATCTATATTTCCTTGTTTTTGCCTCCAACTTCAACTAAATTCCTCCTAGAGGCAGTTCTGCATTAACATGGGTAGAATCTTTGCTTCAAAATTGAAAGAGTTGCACTATAATTTTTGAGTTCTCGAATTAAACTGTAATAACAAGCCAATGTAAATGCAAATGTGATGAAAAGTAATTATATTTTGATAAAGTTTTGGGAGACTTGGTTAAGATTTAAATTCATAGTTCTATCTCTCATCGAGGGATGTCTAGTATAGGCCTTCGTCCTATTGGCCTTAGCGGCCCAACTTTTAGAGTATTGAATCTTTGGGATTGTCCATTTGTTAGTGATTCAAGGCTAGCTGTGATAGTAAAGGGATGAAGGTGATTAGGAAAACTTCAGTTGGGTAAGTAGCCATGGATTAGAATGCAACTTATTATAGGGAATTGTAAATGTGGAAAAATGTCTGCAAACTTAACTAGGGTTTGGGTTGTTCCGACCCCTAGAATCCTTTTTCTGCAAAGAAATCTTAGCATCATCCAAGCAAAAAAGTGGGAACCAATATTCTATGTTTTTTAGTTTTTTTGTAGGCTATGGTTTTATCTTAGATTTCACTTTTTACTTTTATGGATAAGGGAGGTCGTATTGTTGGGCCTACTAAGGCCAAAAGTTGTCAAAAGGGCAATGAAAATTACAGTTGTCTTCCTATGAATGACATACCACTTTGTCCTTGTTCAACCAAAGTCATAGGTGTTATCAATGGAAATGATAGTTTGGGGATTAGTTCCCCTTCGCCGATCGAAGGTGCAATTAATGGTAACCCTTCTCCTTATTCTTTGAATTTTAGAAATAACCCTTCAATGCTAGTGGTTTTTTCTAATTTGGAGAGAGTAGGAGTTCAATTTTTGAATCCAAAGCGATATTTGCAGCTTGGGTTTCCGAGCTTTGCTCCTAGATTTGGCTTTGGGTCGTCTTTGGAGACTCCCTCTATTCAACATTCTGATTCACAAGGTTTTTTTTGCTAGATCACAAAACCCTAATCCTTCCTCTTGGGTTGTGACTTTGCAAACTAATCCTAAACCCAAGTCTTAGTTTTTTAAAGGAAAATCTATGAGCAGAAACTTGAAGTAGGAGAAAGATAAGAAAAGCAGGACACTCTATGTTTTGGGTAAGGATGTAACTTTTGATATGTTTTAGGGTCAATGAAAAGAACCTTACTAGGGAAGTTTGAATAAGAACCTTAGAAGTTGTTAGAATTTTTTTTCAGAGGTTGACGATGATCTTTTTTTAGAATTCAGGAGAGAAAAAATGACTTCTTTGGAAACAAGCAGATAAAGAATATTGAAGCAAGAAGAATAATGATGGAGACTCAAAAGTATAGCTGTTTGGCTTTCCAATGGTGACAAAAATATGAAATTATTTCAGAATTTTGCTAATTAGAGGCACATTATCAACTCCATTTGGGACCTACATAATTAGAACTGTAGTGTTATTTCTTATCAGTCCTCTCTTGACAAGGGAGCTTTATCATACTTCAAAGTTATTAATAGCCAAAAATCCCGTACAATAATGGTTGAGAAGTTAAATATAATTAAGCAATTCCCCTGTATGTTCTATTCTGAAGATGGTGATTATATTGGTTCAATTGTTACTAGGGAGGAGGTAAAAAATATTTAATTTAGTTGGATAAGGCTAAACATCCAGGTTTGAATGCCTAGATTGTAGAATTTTTTCTACACTTATTTGAGTTGGTTAGGGAAGATCTAGTAGAGACAATGGAGGAGTCCTAAAGGAATGGATATGTTCCTGATATTTTGAATTCGACCTACATTGCTCTTATTCCCAAAAGGGATAATACTGGGATTTTAAATGATTATAGGCCCATTTCCTTATGCAACTTGGTCTACAAGGTGATTTCCAAGATTAGATCTAACATGATCAAACCTATTCTAGAGATGAATATTTCTAAAGAACAATTTGAATTTTTATCTAGTAGACAAATATTGGATGCGGTTGGGGTAGCACAACAATGCCTTCACATAATTAAATATAGAAACTCCCAAGCCTTTATACTAAAAATGGACCCGATTAATGCTTATGATCAAGTAGATTGGTCCTTTATCCACTTTGTTCTTGTTTAGATTAGGCTTCCCGTCGAAGTTATAAACCAAATAATGGATTGCATTTCAAGTGCAAATTACACAGTGTTGGTTAATGGTCGTCCTACTTCTTTTTTCAAAGGAACTAGAGGGTTGTGGAAAGGTTGTCCTATTTCACCTTTGTTATTCCTTTTAATTATCAAAGGGCTAAGCTTGATTATTAATTCTACAAAACAACAAAGAAGATCCAAGGTATCATATTTTCTCCTAGCCTTCATGTTACTCACCTACTTTTTGTGGACAATGTCCTCATATTTGGAAGGGGATCAATTTGATAATGGGAAGAGTATTAATCCTTAATTAGACCCTTCCGTGCAACTACAAGAATGGTAGTCACAGGGTTGACACATCCATGTTCCTTTATAACTGTTAGAATTAGGGGTTATGCGACTAGATTTCAAATTTATTTCCTTATTAGATGAATAAATTAGATGTAGGATTTACACGTCTTAGGTACTTTCTAAAACTCAATTGCTATAAAAAAATATGTTTGGAACTGGCTATTTAACAAAATTGAGAAAAGGATCACTAATTGGTCTTAAAGGTATTTATCTCTTGGCGGAATACAGGTGCTAGTTAATTATGTGCTGTAGAGTGTACCTGTATAATTATGTGATGTAGAGTATACCTTGCCCCAAAGTACATCGTTGTAGATCGCCAGAAGCTCTTGGCACAAACAGAAGTATTGCAATGCGTCAGGTGCTTAATGCCCCAGTTGCCCAAAAACCTTGGCTTAGATAAGGACTCCCAACTAGTTATATGAACCTCAGGTGTCGATGCTCTCCCACACCAAAGAAAGTTGAAAATTGTCTTTTGGATGCTGGAAATGACCCTAACTGGAATGCACATCATTGAAAACCAATACATAGGGACACTCTCTAAAAAAGCAGTGGAAAGAAGTAACCGACCGCCTAGTGATAGCCATCGAGAGGTCCACCCTTTGATATTCCTTTGCAACTTGTTCAATGGACAATTCCAATCGTTTATCATATAGTTGTTTGGATTTAAAAAATATCCCGGATAGTTCATACCACCGTCGATTCTAGCTGCCTGGACAGAAAAAACGTCAGCAATTTGTCTCACCAATAGTTCATTGTCGCAATTGTGACTGAAGAAAGACTTATGCCTGCTGATGGACAATCCTGACGTTGAGAAAAAGACATTAAGCAGTTCTTTTATCAGACTCCACTCAGACTCATATCCTCTACTGAGAATGATGATATCGTCAACGAAAATAATAAGAGAAATAAAGAGTCTGTTTGCAACTTTCACACCCTGTAAGGAGCCATCCGACTTGGATTTAGCGAAGAGGCAGCTAAGCCCTTTGATGGACAAGATGAACATAAATGATAACAGGGGACAACCCTTTCTAACACCATGTCCGCTTTCAAAATATTGAGTCGACATCCATTCACCAGAATCACGAGAGACGCAGTCGTTACACACGTCATGATCCATCTCGTGATGTGGTAAGGCAAGCCAACTTGCACGAGGACAAGACGAAGGAAGGTTCAGTCGATTCTGTCGTATGCCTTTTCCAGGTTGAGCTTGAGGATGAAATCACTGAACTTCTTCATCTTGATAGTGTAAGATTTCCTAGACTATGCCCACAATGTCTAGGATTTGTCGCCCAGAAAGAAAGCCAAACTGCTCTGCAGAGATGTCCCTGCTTAGTGCAGGCTTCAATCGATCAACGATAATCTTCGTGATAATTTTATACAGGAGATTACATCAGGCTATGGGTTGATGGTCATTGAAGCTGGAAAGCTTATCCATGTTGGGTATAAGAGTGAGAAAGGTTTGATTTAGAGCTTTTGGCATGACCCCTGATCTCCTTGAGTCCTCCACGGTCTTCGTCACTCTACCCCCCAGAATGTAAAAAAAGTGGATAAAGAACTTGACGGTCCATCCGTGAGGCCCCGAGATTTTGTCCCTTTTAAAACTCTTAAGGGTCTTCAACACCACTTATTTGGTTATTGGCTCAACAATCCTATCATAGTCGTGCTTCTCAAAAAAGCGTGGATACTGCTTAATGACCTCAAGTTGTTTTGACACACATAAGTCGGTATGCTCTGCGTAGGCATCTTGGAAATGTCTCCTCATTTCCCTGTGGATAGATGGAGTATCATAAACCACATAACCATCCTTCTCCATGGCCTCCAATAACGCGTTGGATAGGCGCCATTTGTTTGCATAGGGATGGAAATACTTCGAATTTGAGTCCCCCGCCTTTAGCCATATAGCCATGCTATGTTGACGAGGAGATTCTTCTTTATGCAGCAAAATTTTGTAGCGCTTAGCTTCCAACATTGCCATGGATTGTTTCCTGTTTTCAAAGAAATAGTCATCAACTACTGTCTCCGATAAGGACTGAAGCTCCTCTTCGATATGATCCAGGTCACTATTTAAGGATTTCTTTTTAATGTGTTCCCAAGCCAATACCTCCTTCCTAACGTTGTTTAATATCCACAGTAATCTATCCAAAGGATTCTATCGGTTCGAGACGCACCCATCATAAATCCCCCACTGATCACGGACTAGTTGATTGAAGTCCACGCCAATTAGGCACAATAGATTAAATTTGAAAGGATAAGGGAAGTAAGAAGTATCAAAATCAAGTTGGAGGCAGATATCCTTCTGATTTGAGAAGCCTGTCGACCATGTCCAAGTTCTGTACTTTCCAATAGAATCACAGAGACCCTCTGCCATGAAAAAATGGTTCAGGTGCTTGGCAATCCCCTCTCTTCTGGTCCGGCCATTTGACCAAGTAGGCCCAAGGACCCCTGGAACGATATCATTCAAAAGGGAATCATCGAAAAGCTTTATGACATATTCAGAAAGAGTGTCAATCGGTCTACCAGCTCCCCAAACTTCACTAGGTGACACGGTGAAGTTAAGTTCCCCAACAAGTATTAAATTATGAAAGTTTAGGCACCCTGCATCCAACATTCTATCCCATAACCTATTCATGTCCCTGCAAGGAGCGTAAATGTTTAATATGTTTACCTACTGATCAAAACCTTTATAGTGCTCCGAAAGGAGGATACTTGCACAGGTAGAAAATGGTTGGAGATCGACAATAAGCGGTTTCCAAGAAACTAAGGTGCCACCCGAAAGACCATCAGATTCTAATGCATAAACTCTCCATCCCGTCTTGATCCTAAGGAAAAATTCGCATGCAGAGTTGGCTTCCAGCATTGTTTCTTGCAACAAGAGAATGTCCACATATAAATCATCAATGAGTCTCTTCAACACAACTCTTTTGGGGTCACTACACAACCCTCTCACATTGAGAGAGGAGCATATCATTGAAAAACCTCGGAAGGGGATGCCTCTCTAAGAGCCCGAACAGATAAACTTGAGTTATCAAAACCGCCTAAGGAGATACCTCCCTCTGACAGAGGTCTAACCAATGGGGTACTGCTCGAGGATGCTCTGATGTTATCTTTGATAGACTTGCAGCTTTCCCGGCCTTTCTTAGGCTCTCTGCACTTTCTTATCGTACATTTGCAACGTTGAATCTTTGCATTTGTTTTTTAAATTGTTGGAAAATCCTAGAGTTTGGATTCAAAACCACTTGCCTTGCAACAACCATCGGTGCCAATTTTATTAATTTTTTGTATCCTATTTCTGCCATTTTATTTTTTCTTTATCTATTGAGCTTTGTTGTTTCTAGTAAGCATTCAATGGTGTTCATCCATGTTTTTTGTTTTGTTTTATACTAAGCAAGGTTTTTTTAGGGGGATTTTTTGTTTTTAATGGATGGTTATGTTGTCTTAATAAATAAATATATTCAATGGATGATTGTGTTGTTTTAGTAAGTAAATGCATTTAATGGATGATTGAACTTTGTTGTTTTAGTTGGTAAATACATTTAATGGATGATTGTGTTGTTTTAGTAAGTAAATGCATTTAATGGATGGTTGTCTTATTTATTTAAATGGTTAATAGTTATTATGCATTTTCAAATAACTATAGGGTTTTTGGGTTAGTAAGAGGATTTTTGAATAATGAATATATTTTGATTAAAACTTATTTAAATACGTATTTGATATGTCTATTGTCTAAAAAAAATAGTTTTAACCAAAAAAACACAAATGCTCTTTGTTATATTTTTAGTTTTTTTAGTTTTTATATTTTTTTATGTTGGATTATATGAAAACTAGAAAATGCCCTGTATTATCGTCTCTATAATGCTAAGAATTTGCAAATTTTAATTATCTTTGTAATATGTATGTTAGTTGGATTATATGGAAACTAGAAATGCCCTCTATTATAGTCTCTATAAGATTAAGAATTTATAAATTTGAATTATCCATATAATAAGCATGTTAATGTAGTTTAATTTTGAAGATCAAGCATGATTTGTTTTTATTATTATAAAAATATCAAGCGGCTCTTGTAAAAGGCGAACTCATATGCTATGCTAGCAAGCTAATTAAAATAACATTATCTCAATGTTTCATATTATTACAATGTGCTAAAAAGATATATATAGAATTTAATGTGTGATAATTACCAATTAAATTACATTGGTTGATGGACTAAGCTGTCGTGATATAAGCATGTGTACATATCATAATATTTTGATTATATGCTTTGATAATGGCACATCCAATATTTATGGTGATATAATGGCACATCTAACACTAAAGCTGAACTTCTGGTTTTCTGGGGTCTGTTATGGTTTGCTTGGAAGAAGAACTTTTTCGGTTTTTGGTGCCGGGGGACTCCAAATTTATTGTGGATTGGGCCAATGAGGTTCACTCTATTCAATATGTGGATTTACATCACTAGATGGGCCATGTCAAGCAATTGTTTGGGTTTTTCAACCAACTTTACTTCCATCATATTTATTGTGAATTCAACAAGTTGGCTAATGGTCTTTCCAAGCAGGCCATTGGTCATGTGGGAGGTGTGATTGCTTGGGAGGAAATATCTTAGACGCAGGTAATTGACTTTGGTCAATTGAGCCTCTACCGATTTACCTTTTGTTTTCCTTGGTGGCAGTCCTTATGTTGATCATAGGGACTATGGGAGGGATTGTAGTATGGATTTTGTACTAAACATATGAGTTGTTGACAGTCTAGATTTTTGGGAGTTTGTATTAGATAGTTGTTATGTTTTTTGTATGGCAAAAGTAGTTGTTTCTAGAGTATTTTTTGACTTTTAAAAAGCCTCTAATGTATATATGACACAAATTTTCTTAATATAAATTTGTTATTTTCATTGTGAAAAAAAATCCAATATTTGTATGGTTTTTGAAATCTACTTCCTCTAATAAGTAATTAACCACATTAAAAAAAACGTATAGCTCTCTAACATTTCAATGATGAGGTAGATAGAAAGATTAATAAATATGGTGAAGCATGGAAGCATTTGTATTGGTCTTCAAGTTTAACCACATTAAAAAAAAAAACTTATAACTCTGTAACATTTCAATGATGGGGTAGATAGAAAGATTAATAAATATGGTGAAGCATGGAAGCATTTGTACTGGTCTTCAAGTGAAATACTATGAGGAATTTTTTGTTGACATGTTACAGGGGAATTGAAATACTATGAGGAACTTATTGTTGACATGTTAGAGGGTAAACTAATGCATCATTTTAATTTGATAAAACCATGAGTGATGGTTCATTTATTTTCACTTATTGCCTTTTAAGGTTGAACTTAGATTTCATATTTAATTAGAACATAATATCTACATGTTTTTAATATTTTCACATTTGATTATAGGTGACTCAAGACATTCATGTTATTTAATCATGCATAAGAAGTAATCTATACTTAACATAAGTAAAAACATAAAATATATAGAAATATTTATTAGGTGTATAAGTACATATAATCATTTATACCTAGGTTGGATGGGCTAATTCAGTGGCTGAGTGATCCAAATTTCATCTAGGTGTTGGTTGCTTTTGTTGCATGATTTACTCAATGTTCCTTCTTGGTTAATTATGTAATTAGTGCCAATGTATTTACTATGTGTATTATGCATCATAAGAAGCAATGTATATACACTTATAAAAAAGAGTTTTTTTTAGATGACTTTTTTTTTTGAGAAAAATAACGATTGCTACATGTTCATAAAAAATGACTATGAAAAAATAAACACATTCACAATTCACAAAATATTATTTTTTGCATTCAATAACCACTCTATTCAAACCTATAAAAATATTGATGTTTTTTTAAAACTATGGTTTTAATAGGTTAAACTTGGTTGGTTGTTTGATAGTTTATTTACATGTTTTTATATTTTTTCAATAACTTTAAAATTGTTGTTGGATTTTTTCAATTTATTTGTTTATTAAAATAGTTAAATGTTGTCGATAATCTTGAAATATGATGGAGTTTTTTAATAATTTTAAAATTGTATTAAATTAATATTTTTCTTAAAAATAAGTTCTCTTCTATTTATACATTTACTTATTATATTATTATTTTTGTGTCAAGTGTTTTATTAATAATTATTCATCATTCTTTATAATTTATTGAAGGAGTATGGATAAAAGCTTATATCTTCACTTATTTGCATTTAACACCTACAATTCTTTTACCATGTCCCTTGTACCATTAAATTGCTAGTTACTACTTTCACTTCAATATTTTCATACCATGAATCTAAATGCTTATTACTATATCGAATTAGTATGATATTTGTTCAAAGTCTCACTTCCATGTTTATTTTTCAGATGAAGATGCGTTTACAAAAGATAATGAATAGATAAAATGATATGGAAGATGCATGTAAAGAAGATATGAACTTGTAATATTGCAGAAGTTAAGTGGTTGGATTTCATTTTTAATTATTACAAAAGATAATGAATAGATAAAATGATATGGAAGATGCATGTAAAGAAGATATGAACTTGTAATATTGCAGAAGTTAAGTGGTTGGATTTCATTTTTAATTAATGTTTTTAAACTAATTTGGATTGAAAGTATGTTAATAAATTAATGATTTGTTTTTAAATAAAAATATTATATTACTTCATAACCAAACCAAATACATATTGCTCTTTTTTAGAGTATTAGAGTCTCATCACCAACAACCTTTTTAGGCATTACATACATTTTTAAAAATATCATTTTGTTCTAAACAAGCTTCCAAGAAAGAATATACTGCCTATCCTTGATTCTGTTGTGAGCTATAACTACTGTACTGCTAGGAAAATAAAAAAGGAAATTAAAATTGCACAGATCCAGAGATGATGGATCGTAGGAGGAGATGGAAACTGCTTCAGATAGAGACTATACCCGAGTGAGACGTAAGAGAATTCCACTGAGAGATATAAAACTCAAACTGGGTTCTTGGAATGATCCCCCAAACTAGTTCCCTCAGCAGTAGTCAGCTTGATCTTCTCATTCAACTTCATCGATTCACCCACAGCCTGCTTCGGTTCCCCACTCTAACTCTTATTCATAATGGATCCTCTGGTCTCCACATTCTGCATTCGAGGACAATAGAACTTGAGCCCCAGCTTGGACGCAATGAAGTCAATTTTGTAGTGCATCATCCTGCTTTCCGCGTTATGGCCCTTCCAGGAACGAACAAGTTCCTCATCCACCTTACTTTTAAAAGCCCCATTACTCATGGACACATGCGAGATTAAATTCTTCATCACCCATCACACTATTATCATCCTATCATACGTAGAGGCCCTTCCGGCTGTGGTACCAAGGTCCACAACCCATTCTTCGACCTCCATCTGAATGTCCTCAATGGCCATTGTTTGAACCTCTTCACATAAACGCTTATCGATGGCCTCGATATCATCTCGAACCTCAAGGGGAATGCGGTGTTTAAGAAAGGAAGCCACAACTTGGGCCTGATTTTGAGCTCTCATGACTCGGCCCTTGCAACCCCTCTGCCCTCTCGTCCACTTTCCTCTCTATCCCACAGTACTCGACCCCCTCTCAGTGTCCACATTCATGGGTCGTTTAGGGGCCATTATGGGGATATGCAGAAGAAACCACACACAAACAAGTGGGCAACCTAAAGCATAACTGTCTCTGAGCACCTCCCAGAGAGACTTACCCTTGACTAGAACAAAAAATCAATAATGCCACGATGAATGCAGGTGGAAAGGAAAAGAAATTACTTAGGATATAAAGCCGAGGAATCCAAGATTACCATAACAGGTCTGTACTTTCCCTACCGCTTCCAGTAATTTCTAGCTCCTGTAGACATACCACTCGTGAATCTTAACATCACAAAGAATTTAATCACCAGGTATGGAAATTAGTGCGAATCCGACCTCCACTTCTTTCCACTCTTAATCTTGAAATCTCTTGTACCCAACTCTGTAATGAGGTGGGTTATAGTTGTCATTTTTTGCATGATTAACCTTGGTGGTCTGACACCACAACTGCGATCTCCATTTGCCTCATGTCACCATCTTGGGAATCCTGAGCGTTGTCGTCTGCATGTCTTCTTTGCTCATAATCTGAGGAGGCCAGGTGGCTACAGTTGTAGGCCCAATTCTCGTTTATAAACTCTTCCATATTACCTATAATGTGGGGCCTACCCCCTTCTTCTCCAAGGATGGCAAGGAGATTTGCAACCTTATTCTCTTCTCGTCTTACATGGCTAAAGGAAAAGGTCGTATGAGAAGAGACAAGGATCCTCAAGGTGTCCAACCTGATCAAGAGCCACCAACTAGATGTGATTTTCTCTGTTGATTGACCATTGGATATTTTTTTTGACATATGTATTATAATGTTGGAGTCACCTTCCACAATAACCAAAAACCAACCTTCCCTGACTACGAGCTTGATCCCCTGGACGAGGCCTTCCAATTCAACAGAGTTGTTAGTGACATTACCTTGATATCCAAAAAAGACTTTCAAAATTACCCCGAAATCATTCCTGCAAACACCCCCACACCTCTTTTCTCCCAGATTTCCTTTGGAAGCACCATTGAAGTTAACTTTGAACGAATGCAATGGTGGGGGGACTAGGAGTTTGGACTAGACAGTTTGCAAATTTTATCTTTTCGTCTAAGCCCATCTAGGTCACTTCTTCCTAGTCCCCAACCAGCCGCAATGCAAGCTTCATCCTTCGAGAAGTCCTTGTCTTTCTCTCCCCACTGCATGCTTCTTATCGTTTCTAGGAGGTTCTTGACCAACCTCCGCCACACCTCCTCTTCGTTGTATTTCTTATCATAGAGTAGGTGGTTATTTCTTTCCTTCCACACATTCCAAATAACCATGCCTCAAAACATCATCCATAGAGCCCTCAGAATTGGATTTTTGAAGCTTTTAAGATTCCATTCTAACAGAGATTGTCCTGGTTGACCTCTCATTCGATTGCTTCTCCAAAAGATCATGGCTCCGCTATCCAATAACGAAGCTGTGTAGGGGAAATTATGCAACAGGTGCTCCATGTTTTCTTCATTGTTGAAGCATAAGACACATTGGAAAGCACCATGAATCCCTTGTTCCCTTAGGTTTTCTCCAGTTAAGATCCTGCATTTAACAACCAACTAACAGAAGATGGCTACCTTTGGCCAGGGATTTTTATCCCATATCTTTTGACAGATTGCTTCTCCTTCCTCCTTGTTTCTATTTTGTATGTCATAGGCTTCTTTAATACTAAAAGTGCCCTTTTGTTTGTATCCCCACCTCAATTTATCTGCCCCCATATTGATATGGATGAATCTCTCCTGGAGAGATGCCTTGAATGAGCGGAGATCGTCTTCGTTGGTGAGTCCTTCCAACCAGACCTGGTCTAGCCATTGCCTATGATCCTCTAAGGGAGGGTCCTCTGAGTAATGAAACACCTTGAATTTTCCTACTTCTATCCCTCTAGCCCTGATAGGATGCCATCTAGGTTCAACCCCCATTTTGGGGAGATGATTCCATGAATCATCCCAAAAATTGGATAGCTCACCGTCACATATTTCCCAAAAAATATGCTCCTGAACAAACTTTCGGTCAGATTGGGATTTCATACATATATGAGACCCCAAACTCTCCTCATTGTATCTAATTAGATGTGCACTTGTTTTGTCCCTAGAATATTTCACATGCCACAATCTCGCCCATGGTTCCAACTTGTGATTGCACCATCTCCACCAAATTTTAGAGCCTTGAATTTCACTCATAAATTCTGGATCCCTAACACCCAAAACCCCCTGTCCTTGGGGAAGCAAATTTTGTCCCATCCAACCAGGGAAAATTTAGTCTTCTCTTCCCGCCCTCCCCATAGGAAATTTCGCTGGATACTTTTAATTTCCTTTATAAAATACTTTGGCGCCGAGAGAATAGAGAAGAAGTACACCGACATTGCTTGGAGGACTACTTTGACATGAACCAGTCTACTGGGTAGGTTTAAAGGTCGGAGGATCCAACTTGATAACTTGCTTTTAAGTCTATCCAAAAGGTCTTGCTAAGACACCTTCCGAGCGATTCCATCCGTAATGGGGGCCCCCAAATATTTGGAGGGAGGGATCCTTTGGAAAAACCCAGAATCCAGATTATATTCCTATAGGCATCGAAGGTAGTATTGAAGAAAAAAACCAACGATTTATCATAAATTAACTTCAAGCCCTGAAGCTTTTGCAAAAATTCTTAAACGTTTTGTAAAGGATTGGGCCTCTTAGACTGAAGGGAGCCCCATTAACATCGTATTATCCATGAATTGCTGGTGCTTTTGTTCATCCATTCCCTCATGGAGGTTTAGCCCACATACCTCTCCTCTTATTGATTGGTCTTGGATGATCTTTCTTAGCCCCTCCGCCATTAAGATAAAAAGAAAAGGGGAAAGGAGATCCCCCTGTCTGATTCCTCAGGAGGGGTATAAAAGCCTAGTCGGTGATCCATTCAACAAAATAAAGAAGAAAGGGGTGGAAACCGGATTCATTATCCACTCCACCCATTCCATTCCAAAGCCAAAAGCTTTCAAAATACTTCTCATATACTGCCAACTTAGTTTATCATAGGCTTTTGCTATATCTAATTTTATCGTCATACCTTGTTTCTTAGTCACCTTCAAAGAGTGGATAGTTTCTTGAACTAGGATGATCCCATCCAATATCTTCCTTCCTTCCACAAAGCCTGATTGTTCTAGGCTAATTAGGTTGGGGATAAGCGACTTTTATCTATTAGTGATCACTTTAGTGATGATTTTGTAAATTCCATTACACATAGCAATGGGTCTAAACTTACTCGGGGTGTCAACTCCTTCCCCTTTCAGAACCAGGTTTAGGAATGTGGCATTGAAATACTTTAAGACTCCACGATTACTCTGCAATTCCTCCACTATTTCCAGAACCACCTCTTTTATCAGGTCCCAAAAGAAGTGGAAAAATTTGTAGTGAATCCATCTGGCCATAGCGCTTTCCCTAGGGCCATATGATGCACAACTTATTTAGCCTCCTGCATAAAGATTGGTTTTACCAACATGTCATTATTCTCTCTAGTGATCAACCTGGGGACGATTATGGTGATCCTGACTATCTCCTGGCTCATATCGCCTCTATCCTCAGTCATTATTTCCTCAAAGTGGTGAATTGATTCTTCCTAAATTTCTCCTCTGGAATCTACCTAACTACCATCAACTTTCCTTATTTTATAAATATTCAACCTATGTTTATTATGGAGGACCGAATTATGAAAGAATTCGGTATTCTTCTCACCTTCCTACAAGCATTGATTACTATAATTTTGTTTCCAGAAGATCTCATCATGTCTTTCCCAAGATTCCAACTGATTAAACAGATATTTCTCCTACTGTTTCAGTTCCTCATCCCACCCTACCTGCATTCCTCTTTGTTGGGTACACTTAATATCCTCCATAATTTTCCTCTTATCTTGAAAAATGTTCCCAAAGTCTTCTTGGTTCCACGTGCGTATTTTGGCTTTAAGAGCCTTCAGCTTTTGCAAGAATCAATACATTCTCGAGCCTGTGGGTGGGACAAATTCCTACCAACATTGACTTACCAAATGCTTAAATTCTTTATGCTCCAACAATAATTTTTCAAATCTAAAAGGTTTTCTTAAGATGGCATTCGAGGAATCCCATTTGATGCTTATGTGCCAGTGGTCTGACCCTGCATCCGGAAGGACACTAGAACTTATCTCCCCTGTACTGTTGGCAATGTCCTCTGTGATCGAAAATCTATCTATTCTAGAAGCCACAAGGTACTCTCCCCCACGTTTGTTGTTCCATGTGTACAACCCATCCCCCATCTTGAGAACTATAAAAGGATTGTGGACCAAAAAGTCCATAAATGCTTATTGGAATCTATCCAAGACATGCCTCCCCCCCTTTTTTTCCCCGAGGGAGGTGATTAGGTTAAAATCCCCTTCTATAATCCAGGATCCTTCACAGGCTTGATCTTTCCTCCGATTCATAAGATTTAAAAACATAGGCTTCTGAGGTAAGTCACCTGGGCCGTAGACATTCACCAAAGTGCCTTTTGCCCCTGAATCTAAGATGTTAAAACTAGAGATCAAAGAAAACCAACTGGGCCTCCACTCCGATAGGAAAATGGTGTCTGGTTTCCATATATTGACGAAACTACCAACCATTCTCGAGGCATCAATCGTCATAACCCTAATTCCTCTCCAAATCTTTTGTCCCAACTTTTCCATTACTTCTGAGTTACACTTCGTTTCTTGTAAAAAGACAACATCTGGCTTTTCCTGTTTGACCTTCCTAGCCAAGGTCTTTATTTTCCTGGGATGGTTCTATCCCCGAATTTTCCAGGAAATGATATTCATTGGCTAACCCTATTTACTTCAGAGAATTTCGCCACTATTGTTGGATACTGGCCAGCTTCTATCAACTTTACTCCTACCTCCACAATCCTTTGCTTATTCGTCTTTCTTACTCTTTTCAGATCTTCCTCTAGTGATTTTCTTTTGCTCCCTTTCTGAGGATTGGATGTTATTCCCAATTGGTGGTGAGCTTTGGTTTTGATGATTGCTTCTTGGAGTAGTTCCAATTGTCTTATAGAAACATGCCCCCTACTCTTCTTATCATATTCCTTCTCGCTCTCATATAGATCAAGATCACCCAGTTCCATTTCTTTTGCATCGTCTTCATCCATTGCCTCGATCTGGTCCTCCTCCTTCCCACTTCCTAATTCCATTCCCTTACCTATAACTTGCTTCTCTAGAGCTTCTACCTTATTCCTTTCCTCCTATGCGACCTCTCCTTTCTCTTCAAAGCTCTGAAAAGGGTTTTTTCTGGTAACTACTTTTCCCTGGTTTTCTTTCACCATCTTCCACTGCCCGCCCATCTTGTTCTTTTTTTAACTCCTTACTTGCGTAAATCCTTCCCCATCTTTCTCTCCCCCTTGAGTACGCTTATAAATGGGTGGCACTTAGATCAACTGCGGGTGGTTTCTACAAAAATGACCATATTCATGGCACTGTCTACACCTGAAATAAAGTTTCTCATAGTCGATCGGTTGTACCCTTCATCATCCCTGTTTAGGATGATTGCTTCCAGTAAATATTTCGATATATCCATATAGACAGAGATGCGAGTGAAGGCAGTATACCTTTGTTGTTTTTTCTACTCTGTAACCTTTACAAATTCCCCGATCGTGACACCGATGTCTTGTAGGATTTCCAGATCCCAATACTCGCATGTGAGGGAAAACAACTAGATCTAAACTAGAGAAACCTTCATATCCTCAATTTCCGGGTTAAATCTGTCTTTCCATGGTATTAGATAAATCCAAACCGAGAAGAAAAAATAGGGCCCTCCCTCAAGAACCCTATCACGGTCCTCCAGGTTAAAAAAGATGATAGTAAAGAAACCCTTGGATCCCAAATGGAGATCATAGTGGCCTTTAGGGTTCCAGTTACACTTAATCCTGTGGACTAGATCTCTCTCTCGAGGCTAGATCCCCACAAATTTATCGAAGATGTATTTCTCCTTCCATAGCTCAACCTTCCCCCTAGTCTTATTAGATATGATATGAATGGCCGGTATAGTTTGGGTTTTCGGGAGATAGTCGCTCGATCCCATTCTCCTTCCATTACCTTTCTCAGCTCCGCTCCCTTCCCTAGTCTCATTCCCTCCATCCCTTTCTCCATGTATCTGGAACTTGGGAACCATCGTCTCTATGTGAAACAATTGGGGTATTGCGGCCCCCACCCTAAACACCCTTATTGTGGACTCCTGCAAAACCACGTCAACTCATTGCCTCTTCACTCCCCATCTCCCCCTTACTCTCCTCGACACTTTTTACATGTACAACTACCATTTATAAATTTGTTTTATTGATAGTGTTCATTGTTAATAATTTACATATAATTTTCATTCATATGTTAAATTTGTTGATTATGATTACACAGATAGATTCATCAATAATAAATCCATCCATTTGCATCCACAAATCTCTTGATATTGTCGATTCTAATCATATGAATAAACCAAAATGTTGAAATTGATGATCCATAAATCTTAAAAAAATAACTGATTTTGATTATATAAATAGTCTTTACAATCTCAAATTAAATAATCAATACATTTGAAATTTGTAAATTTATTAAGAAAAAAATTGTGTTTTGTAAATTTATTAAGCAAAAAGTTGCGTTTAAATATAATAAGAAATTGAAATGTATTATTGTCATGAAAATTGTTTTCATCTTCGGGACTTGGGTGATCGATTTTCATTCCAAGAAGATATTTCAATTTTTTTTCTAGGTTTGGTGGCTCGGCTCTGATTCTCGCCCAGCTTGGGCTCAGTCTTTGCGGGATTTGGCATGTAGTGTGGTTCTGTGGATCAACCTCTCGATTAGATGCGTTCTTGGAGAATTTGGCTTTGATTTCCTCGTTGAACCTGTTGGTTTCGGTGGAGTTTGTTTTCTTTTTTAGGATTGGTGAAGTTCTGCTCTCTCAACAGATTGGGTGGTGTTGCAGATTTGCCTCTCTTCCTATATTGGTTACATTATTGGCGCAGGTTATGTTTCTCGTTGAACCACTTGGTTTTGGAGGAGGAATTTGTGATAATTTGGGTATCCTTTGTTCTCTGAGTTTGCTTAATAGTTTCTTGAATTAGCTTCTGGATTTATCTGCATATCTTCAGTGCTCCATGAGACTCTATCATGGCTACTGGAGGGGGTTCCTCCCCTCCCCCCTGAACTCACTTCTTTCGGGATACTGGTAGCAGCAAGTGGCAATATGAATCCCTCTCAGAACCAGTAGACATTTGTGAAGAAACTTGACAATATTCCCTCGGTGGATCTTCCTGTGGAACAACCATGTCATACTGCCATGAATTTTGCAGACCAGGGTCTTATTAGCCAGCTTACTGGTCTTTGGCCATCTCCCAAGGCTATGGACGGGTGGGTTCAAAGAAATTAGAAACCCCTTATCTCAGAAGGCATACAAAACAATCTGATAGGTAAAGGATATTATGTTTTTCTTTTTGAAAATTTAGAAGATAAAGATTTAATTTTTCGAAACGGACCATATTTCATGGGTCCTCAAGGGCTTTACCTAAATATGTGGACTCTAGAATTTGATCTGAATCAAGATTTCCCTTTTGTTGTTCTTGTATGGGTTAATCTTCCTCTTCATTGTTGGAATTTAGAGTCTCTTGAAGCTATAGGAAACACTTTGGAGAAGTATATTGATAGGGCTGAAAGAAGAGAACAATATACTTGTGCTTGAATATGTGTTGAAGTGGATTTGGAGGTAGGGCTTCCTAAAGTGATTAAGTTGATAGTAGCAGATTGGTCACATGTGTAACAGCTTGATTATGAGCAATTTCCTTTTAAGTGCAGACATTGTCATGTCTATGGGCATTTTTCTAGATCATACAAGAAGAAAGATGATGAAGAAGCTACCAAAGAGAATGGAGAACAATGGGCACAAGTCCAAAAAACTAGTACAACAAAGCAGGGAAATATTTCAAAGGGAAAAACAATAGTAATGGGGTTGGGTGGTAATCCCACTGGACAAAAACAAAAGGAAAATGAAGCAACGATGAAGGAAATAACAACACAAAACAGTCTCAAAGTTCTGAGTATTCCTGAAGAACAAGTGCCTTCAATTCTTGAAGAGGGAGAGGTTCCTCATTCTCAAGATCAGATTCGAGAAGAAAATAAAGAATTAGCTGAGTCGAATCAGGGTTCCCCTGCTGATGGGCACTCTCCCATATATGCAGAAATGGAAAAAAAAGAAACCCATGGATAATTATGGTTCATCTAATGAAGAATCTCTTGAGGGGTCCTCAAAAAAAGGACGCAAATCTCTTAAGAAGGTCCGGGAGGAAGAAGCAGAACGTCTGAAGATGTAAGGAAGTCAAGCTACAATTGAGATGTCAATTGCCAGAAATACTAGGGCTAGACCTTCAAAAGGAGGCCCTCTTCCTTCTGTCAATTATAAATAATGAACATCGTCTCTTGGAATTGCAGGGGGCTTGGAAATTCATCGAAAGTGGAAGTTGTTAAAGATCTCTTAAGAATGGATTCTCCTGATGTTCTACTGCTCCAAGAGACAAAAATTGACGAGGATAACCTACTATCCATAAGTAAAAAGAACTAGAAAACGAGTGCAAGGGAGGCTGTGAGTGCTAGAGGTTCTTCTGGTGGAATCGC
The DNA here is from genome assembly GCA_001517045.1 of Pseudotsuga menziesii. Taxonomy (NCBI): domain Eukaryota; kingdom Viridiplantae; phylum Streptophyta; class Pinopsida; order Pinales; family Pinaceae; genus Pseudotsuga; species Pseudotsuga menziesii. The sequence goes on from LPNX010177033.1 coordinate 154,464, forward strand.
AACCTTGTGGACAAAGAATATTTTCTCTTTGGAAAACTCTCTTGCAACGCAGCACTGGATTTTATCAAAACTCCGACACATTCCAAGTAATATTTCCCTTTCTATTTTTAATCTCTATGTACCAGTCAATTTCTGAGAGAAAAGAGATTGCCGGAATTCTCTGTTAGACTTTCTAACTTCTATTTCTCTTTCCAATAGAATTGTGGCTGGTGATTTAAACATCACAATGGATGCTAAAGAGAAAAAAGGAGGAGTTAGCGGGAGAAATCCCATGCTTAAAAAGGTGGAGAATATCATTCTATTTTGGGAACTAATCGATTTAAAACCAAAAAAGGAAGATACACCTGGACTAATAATCAAATTGGAGCAACAAACATCTCTGCCAGGTTGGATCGATTTCTGGTTCAGATCTCTATGTTGATGGAAAAAATAATAATTTCCTCCAGTAGCTTTCCCAAGCTCACTTCAGATCCTAAGCCGATAATGCTGCAGATCAAAGAAGAAGAGGATATCGACCCCATTCCCTTTCGGTTCAATCCACTTTGGAAATATCAATATGGTTTTATGAGCATTGTATCCATGGCGTGGGGTCTTCCAGTTGTTGGATCTCTGAACTACGTATGGGGGATAAAGCTTAAAAATACCAAAGCTGTGTTAAAGGACTGGGTTAAAATCTCTCATAAAAATCCAATCAGTGAAAGGAAAAAGGCCCTAGAAAAATCGGAGGAGATCCAAATGGAAATGGAAGAATTAGAAATTACCTCTGCTTTGTTGGAAAACGAGCAAAAAGAGCAATTTAACTCCTTTCGAGCATTTAGGAGAGAAGAAGAATATTGGATATTGAAATCACGTAGTACTTGGCTAAAAGATGGAGATCAGAATACCTCTTTTTTCCACAAGAAATGCAGAGCCAAACTTTCCCAAAATCATATTTTGAAAATCTCATCTGTGTCTGGTGAAAATTTTAAAGGCATTTCTCAAATTAAACAAGTGGTTGAAGTTCATTTTCATAACCTATTTAGAGAAGATGGCTCCCCTGATTGAGATTTAACCTATCATTTTTTGTCCAACATTCCTTGTTCGGTGAGTGAGGAATAAAATGTTGAATTAATGAATCCTTTTTCAGAGAAAGAAATTATTGATGTTATATGGTCTATGGAGCCGGATAAAGCCCCATGTCCTGGCGATTTTTCCTTTAATTTTTATCGAGTTTGTTGGACAGTAATTAGGAAAGATTTACTCCAGATGATAAAAGTATTTCAGTTAAAAGCCAAAGTGGGTGGATGCACCAATTCCACATTCCTTGCATTAATTCCTAAAGAAGTTAATCCCTCTACTTTTGATTGATTCAGACCTATTTCACTTTGTAATTCATCTTATAAAATATTCTCTAAACTCTTAGCTAACAGGCCCAAACCTCTCCTTGGGAAGTTGATTTCTCCTCTTTAAGGTGGGTTTGTAAAATGGAGACATATTCTAGACAATGTAATTCAAGTTCAGGAAGCCATGCATTCCATCTTTCAAAGGAAGGAGAAGGGCATGCTAATTAAACTCGACATGGAAAATGCTTTGATAGGGTAAAGATTTCCTTTCTTTACTCAGTTCTCCATTCTTTTAGATTTAGACCTGCCTTTATAAATTTGATAAAATCTTGTACTGATAAATATTGGATAGCGCCATTAGTAAATGGCACACCAACAAACTTCTTTCAAGCAACCAGGGGTCTTCGTCAGGGCTATCCACTCTCACCATTTTTTTTTATATTCTTATCGTTGATTCTTTGAGCAGAAAGTTAATCACAGGAAAAAATGATGGGATTATTCCGGGCATAAATTCGGAAGCTGGAGTTGAAGCTATTAACCATTCCCTCTTTGTGGATGCCACTTTTCTTTTGGGAGGGGTTTCATTAAAAATGGCAAGAGTTTTTCTCCAGAAATTATGCATCATTTTTGTATTATTTCAGGGGCACTTATTAACAACCATAAGAGTGTCATGTATGGTTGGAATCTAGATCAATCAACAGTTGCAAATATTTCACAGATTTTGGGTTTTGAAGGATATGCTTCTTGGGACAAGGTTAAATATTTAGGTGTTCCATTAACCTTTGGACAAAACAACCCTTCTCTCTGGCTGGAAGTCATTGGCAAGATAAAAGCAAAGATTGCATTGTGGAGTGGCCACTAGATTACAAAGGCAAGGAAGCATATTTTGATTAATTCAATTCTCTCAGGTCTTCCTATTTACCAATCATCTCTTCCCTTGGATCCAAAAGCGATTATGGATCAGATATCCAAGCTGATTAGAGACTTCCTATGTGGAGGTGGAAAAAGAAATCAGAATCGTATGCATTTGGTCAAATGAGAAATTGTAAAAAGACCTGTTGAGTAAAAAACCAGAAATTGTAGCAATAAAAGCTAAGGCTTTTATTTTGGAAGTAGTGGGAAATTATCAAATTGATGAAATTAAACTAGAAGTTGAGCATAAATGGCTTGGATCATTGCAAGCGGATAAAATTCAGTTGGGCTCGAGCAATCCTGTTATTAAACCAATTTGGCAGGTTAGAATTTCGGAAAAGGAATTTTTAGAATGGTGGCAAATGACAAATAAAGTCTTAATCTTCTTCGATGGAGCGTCAAAAAGAAATCCATGGAAAGCCGGGGCAGGGGGACTAATTTTCTACCCAGGAGGAAAGTTAGAAACAAGCTTCAGTTGAGGAGTAGGACAACTTACAAATAACCAAGCAGAATTATTTGTACTTCTAAAAGCATGTCAACTAGCAAAGGCAGTGGGACATAACAACATTCAAATATTTGGAGACTTTGAAATAATCATAAAAGTTTTAAACTCTGATACAAAGTTCAACAACCTTAGTTTTAACGTGACCATGCAAAGCCTATATTTCATTTTGATAGATTGTGTTTCTATTACCTCTCATAACATTCTTCGTGATTTGAATAAGTTGGAAGATTACAAAGCAAATTAGACCTGGCTTCTTCCTCCAAGAATGCTAAACTTGAATGAAGGTCCTTGTTCGATGCATCCCATTCCTTAATCTTGAAATGAGAAATTTTGGAATCGAGGAATTGCTTATTTTGGAATAGGTGTAATTGGGTGAAGGCCCAACAAATTCTTTATCAATAAAAAAATTTAATCGTTTTGGTTAAAAAAAAGAAAATTGCTTTCATCTTATATAAAAAAAATTATTTGGATTACTAATTCTTTGTAACTAGCACAACCACTTAATTTGTATTACTCTCCTTTTTTTAGTTAAACATCTTGCTATCTATGCATTACCACCATTTTTTTATTATTATTTTGGGTATCCATTATTAAATACCATTTTTTTAATTGCAAACATATTTGCTTAAAATACCAATATAGACCCATCTAACTCTGTTTTTGGATTCTGCAAAGCGTCCAAAGGGATCAAATTGGAAAACCTTGTACCACTTAACTACAACACACATGCATTCATTCTTTTATTATTATTGTGAGTTTACTTTCTTGACTATGCTACAACCCATTGATGCATGTATTCTTATTAATTAATTAATTTATTTATTTTCCTCCTCCACACTGTTGTAAAGGAAAGTTTCCTATGGCTAGGGTTTAAGAGGCCATCAACGTACTGGGGTTGAAAGAGAGATGCAAATGGTTCTACAAGAAAATATAAACAAGATTTAGAGATTAGAATGGTTCATACCTTAGACAAATGAAGGTTGATCCAAGCAACTCTTCAATCCTCTTCTTTCTCCTCTTGCTCCTCTTGCTCCAAGAGACCTACAAAACGAATAATACCTTCCTCAAACCAATATGACCACATATAAATCAATGATAATCAAATAAACATGAAATAATAATCTGATTAACATCATAATATGATCATAAACTGATATTCAATCACAAGTACAAATATACCTTCTCTTCAAGTACAAATATACCTTCTCTTCAAGTTGGGCACTTCATGAAACCTTGATCTGGTTCTGCTGCTTCTCTTCTCTAAGGAACTCAGCCTCCAAGCTCTGCTACACAAGGAGAATGCTTCTAGGGCAAAGGTGTGGGAAAAGAGAGTCCCAATTCCTCCAGCATGACAATGCAAAAGTTCAAGTCCCTTATCATGGACCTCCCTACCTCTATTTATATGCTTTATGAAGAGATAGGGTCGAAGACAAAGTAGTTACAACTGAAGGAGTCAGTTGCATAACTACCCAAACTACCCAAATTTCGAAAAATGTATTTTTTTGACATTTTCAGGAGGAATACGCAGGTTGCAGAGACAACAGTCGTGTATGCAAAAGGTATATTTGGTTTGCAATGTAAATAGTCGTGTATTTATGGCATACGTGAGTATTATATACAACAAGTTGCATACAATACGCGGGTTTCCTTAAGGCAACTCGCATATACATAAAAAAAGCTCATTTTAAGGGTACTTTGGGCATTTTCAGACTTTGGTGTCTTCCGAAAAGTTTTATCTAACTCATATACCTTTCCAACGATGCAGAGGTGAGGTCAAACGGAGTTACATAACTCTAGATATTGGTCCTCCAATATAGGTGTTTTTTCAGTGACTTTCATGAAGTGTCGTCATGGAAGTGTCGACATGTGACGGAAACATGGGAAAGTGGTCACAGGCAGAGATGTGTCATTTTGAGTTATAATAGATGCCCCCTAATGTATGAGGTTAGAGGGGAATGTGATAGCCGAAATACATTATAAAGGAAAAAACTGAGTATGGATAAAGCAGAGAATCCAAGATCAAAAGGATCGAACAAAGGTACCTAAAAGAGAGATAAATGTCAGACAAAACTGATCTCTGGGACATACAAGTCCATATACAAAACATCACCATAAAGACTTAGGTGGATCCAACATATGTATAACTGATGAAACTATCATGGTCGCTCAATATGAAAAAAGGCGCCATATCAAATCTAAAGGAGTCATGGCCAAAAATGAATGGAGTCATGCTCAACAATCGATCATAGCCATAAGAATACAAGGTGGATCTATGTCTCAACAAAATGTCATATGAAGTGTGACAAGGTCTTGTGCAACTAGGGGAATAGAAAAAAATAACAATGCTATTGTCGGCCCAAGGTCTTCAATTGAAACTGCCCAAAAGTTACGAATCCTAACCATGCAAATAAAGGAGTTGAAGTCGAACATGGAGGAAACCGTTTGATTACCAGTCAATAATGAAAACCGTTAACAAATGCGAGGGAAACCACCATTAATGAAAATGGTCCCCAAGGTACCTAATACATTCTAACAAGTGTGAATAAAAGGACTTGAAGTCGAACACTTGAAGAATCCATCGAGTAGGAGACATTGAGGTATTCCCACTACTCAATAGCGAGGGAAATTTCCACTGATGACTGCAATCCCCAAGGTACTGTCATAAAATCTAAATCTCATTCCCAGAAAAAGATGTGTTGCAGTCGATAGAAAGAGATCCATTGGAAGGAAGGCATTAAGGCATCCTTCATCATCCAACACGAGGTAAGTCAAAGACTAATTGGATATAGAACTAGTATTGACTTTCACAACAAGGACTATCGAAGACATGATGTAACGAACTGATACCAGGGAATGGCCGACACAAAAGGTCAAGGAAACTACAGAACGACCGACAAAGGTTTAATCCTTGAAAATTGAGCACGACACAAAAACTGACTTAGGTAGCTTTTGACACGAAAGAACTAACGACACAAATCTGCAATGTAGGAGACATTGACAGATTCACCATATAATTGGAAAATAAACCAACTGGAGGAGTAAAAAACTCTAAATTGGGATAAGGTCGAAATACTAGGACCCAACTGTTGATAGACTCAAAACTAGTGCTTTGTTCAAAGAAACAAGACTTGCTACCATGATGTAAAATACATGTAAATGAACTTCCCTTCCCCTCTTTCTTGTAAAGGTTTAACGAGTCCAAGAAAGCAAAGTCGGGACCTTCTTCATTTTTGGCAAGCTCGAAGAAGAAATATAAGAATGCTTCATAAAGCACTTATTCATGGATTTTACAAGCCCGAACTAGTACATGCTCGATAGTGTTTTCATAGTTTAGAGAGTCTGAAAAACTCCAAAGAAGACTCCAGGGGGGAACTTTTTCGTCTAATTTAGTCTCCTGAGGCCGAAAAAGTATAAAACAAACCACATAAGAACTCTCTTAGCTTCCAAAGAAGTAAGGTGCACCTTTTTCGTATTTAGTCAAGAATGTCCGAAAAAGGTTAAATTACCACCTACCCAATGCTCCTTCAAAAGCAGCATTTAGCCTGAGTTTTACGAGTGTGAAGAAAGGCAAGATCACTCAGAAAGATCCATTTGATTATGAGAAATGGGGCTTACAACAGTAAACTCGATGCTTTGTTCTTTAGGGTTTAATGAGCATGACAAAGACATAAAGTACACTCAGAATATTTTTCATGTTTAGGTCTAGAGCACGAAAAAGAGAAAACTAAGCTCATACTGGGTGTTCCTTTTCTGTAAATTTAGTCCCTCAGGTCCGGAAAAGCGATAAACCTATGCCTGAGAATACTCTTCTCAATTCCGAAGAAAAGAGAGTGTTCATTTCTCGTATTATTCCACATGGTTCGAGAAAGCGATAACCTACCACCAATGTGGATGCCCATTCACATATTCTTAACAAGCCTGAATGGACAAGTTTACTTGGCAGTCAAGTATATTTTGAGGAGTCAGACCTGGGCCTAAAGAAACTCAATATCTATCCCGTGAAGTTTTAACAAGTACGGAAAATTCAAGTCGTAGCTTCCTTACTATTTTTAACAAGCTCAAAGGAGAGCAGAAAGAATGCTTTAAATGCGAGGAGACGAGTGTCATAGGAAAGCGAAACTAGTTCTAAGCGAGAGGAACAAACCTATGCATAATGCAAGGAACATGAGCAAGGTAAAGACACTTGATAAATGTCTCCTGAAGGTAAAAGGTGTCAAGTTGCAAAGGAAAAATGATACAAGGCTGAGTAATGATGAGAGCAAAGATGAGGGCTTATACAACGAGCTAAAAGCATGGAAGCCGACATCAGGCTCATAAGCGCGAGCAGGGCACATGAAAATGCAGTTACAACTTGAACAACAAGACAAGGCCAGTAAACAGTTGTGAATCCAACTAATAATCCTGTCTCCAAGAAACAACAACATTAGGATCATATTCAGAAGAAAAGATCCGATCCGGGTCACTTTGGCAGAAACACATGCAACTTTGCTATCTTCTACAAAAGGGAAAGTCAAGGCGGAATCGACTGAAGAATATTCTATAGCACCAAGGCTCAAGGGTTTATAATCAGTAATATCAACCACAGAAGGAGAGAAAAAATTAACAGAGGAGATAGAGTCTGCAGGAACAAACTCAACATCAGAGGAGTTGAAAAATTCATAAGAAAAATCAAACTCATCAAGATCCCTGACTTTCTATTCTAAGGGAGAGTGAAAAGACTCAACAAGACCAACATAAGAATACCAATCCATGGGAAGATTAGGATTACAAAGAAAAACAGGGTTAGACTTAGTCACAACTGAACCAACATCCAAAAGAAGGTCAGACTGTATCAAGGACTCTAGGAATACTTCATCCGAAGGAAGGAGATCATCTGAGATAGGACACATGTCTAAACTTTCAAATGGATTGACAGAGTGGAGAGAAAGCTCCATAGTCTGTATAGGATAACTCACCTGGTCAACTGTTGGGACCAAGTCCCGAGAAGGCAAGCATGAAAACAGAGGCTGCTTCTCAATAGCAATTAAACGCAAAGGACATGAGGCCACATATCTCACATGTGGCGGGGTAGTGTCTATAGAAACATTGGGAATCAATAAAGGAAAGACTTGGTCTTTAGTTGGGTTAGGAGACGGATCAAGAAAATCCAATTGATCGATAGTTACAATTTCTTCGCCATGATTAAAGTACATCACACGAAAGAATGTTGACACTACAACTTGCATGGCATAGACATAATCATGTCCAAGGAGCATATTGAAGTCCAAGGGGTCTTCTATCACCATGAAGTCAACTAAGACGGTCTTCCCACCCAAAGTAACAGGTGTTTGAGTAAGAATTCCCAAGGCTATACAAGTTCTTCTATCAAACACCAGTAACTGACTAGCAGTCGACACAAGGCTTGGGGATCCCATGCCTCGCCAAGCACGATCAGGAAAGATACTAAATAATGCTCTTTCATCAATAATACAACGATCAATTGCATGTTGTTCAACTTTGACCTTTATCTGGAAAGGTGCATCAGAAGGAAGGCGCGGCTCAACTAGGCTATCCCAATCAAAGGAATCAATCTGAGAGCTTGGTGGGGGTTGATCCGAAGCGAGTTCAATGCCCCCTTGTTCAGTAAGTTCTGAACTGGTAGTGAAGAAAATGTGACTAGTAGACACTTCACTCTCCAAAGGAAGAGTGGGATTGATTGACAATGGAATCGATTGAACCGCTTCGTGAAAGTCACTCTCCGAAGGGAGAGTGGGATTGACCAAATGTGACATTGGTTTAATCAAATCAAGATCACTCTCTGAAAGAAGAGTGGGATTAACCAAAGCTGAGATTGGTTCGACCACTTGATTAACCAAAGGTTGAGTAGGTTGTTGAGGAGAAGGAAATTCTTGAGTCTCGGGCCACACTCTTCGCACCTCTACGATAGCAGGGCTCTGGTGAGTAAGATGATCTCCCTCACATAGCTTACAAGGGAACTTAAGTTTGCACTTCGAACAACCAGTTTTCTCAACGGTGTCAACATGACCAGCAATGGCTGATTGTTTGCTCTCAGCATGACCTACAGAGGCTAAGATTTTTCCCCCAGCATGACCACCAGAGGCTGGGTGACTGGGTCCAACATGACTAAGAGAGGCTGGTTGTTGAAAAACTTCAAGATGTTAAAAAATGAGATGACCATGAAACCAAACTCTTCTTACCCCTTTGATATAAGGGCATTTATAAGTAAGGTGGTCTCCCTCACAAAGCTTACAAGGAAACTTGGGCTTGTGTTTTGAATGGGTTGTCTTTTCAACAGTGTCAACATGACTTGCACTGGCTGACGGATTGTCTTCAGCATGAACCGCAAAGGTTGAGAGACTGCCCCCAGCATGACTTACAAAGGTTGGGAGACTGGGTCCAACATGACCTGCAGAGGTTGGACGAGCACCACTAGCATGAACAACAAAGTTTGGATGGTTAGGATCAACATGCTTTGCAGCAGTTGAGTGTGTGCCCCCAGCATGAAATACATAGGTTAGGTGGATGGATCCAACATGACTTGCAGAGGTTGGATGGGGAGGTTCAACTTGAACATCATAGGTTGAACGAGTGCCCTCAGCATGAATTGCAGAGGCTAAGTGACTGGATCTAATGTGACTTGGAAAGGTTGGAAGGATCCACCATCATGATCAACAGAGGTTGGATGGTGAATATCAACTTGACTTACAGAGGTTGAGTGCTTAGATCCAACATGACCTGCAGAGGTTGGATGGGTGCCCCCAGCATGAATTCCAGAGGCTAGGTGGTGAGGTTCAACTTGACTTGTAGAGGTTGAACGGGTTCCCCCTTTCTTATGTGCCTTCTTCCTATTCCTCCTTCTTTTACTCCTTTCAGACTGTCGGTTACCAGTATCAGTACTTTCACCGCATGAGGTAGAAGGACTAGGAGAATCAACTACAAGTGAAGGGAAAGTTGTTTTTTGAGGCCCTTGATATAAAGATCTTACTTGAGAAGGATCAAGAGTATTCAGGAAAGTTAGAATGGAAAACAACCACACTGGTAGCCCTAGGGTGAATCCAGGTAGACTCAAGGTGGCCATTAAAGGAACACCAACATTCCTTGTGTGGGGAATAGTACTAGGAGTTCCCGCCATGGGGATCTCTTGGTTGGTGTTTGTAGGGGTGTTAGCCATAGTTTCAAACAATAAGAAAGAGTCTGAGGTTTTCAGGAAACCAAAAGTACAAAGCACACACCTGAAGGCAAACTAAGTATAGACAAACCACACAACACTCACTAAAAAATTCCTAAAGCCACACAGACAAACAAGTATAAGATATGCTTTCTATAAGAAAGATTATAGACAATTACTTGGTGTCCCTATAGATGTTCTTAGGCACATGTGGAGGAATCACCCACCGCCCTCCCACACCTTTTACCAGGGTTACCTTCCAAGCCCGTCCAAGGTCAACAAGAAATAGCCTTTAAATGTACCTGTGTATGAACCTTAGATGTCAAAGAGACTAAAGGCTACCTTAAATAGATTGACAGTCTAGGGGGACAGTTGCAAGCCTGGTTCATACGTATGGGCAGGGTAGCAAATCCTGAAACCCTGTCAACACCAGGCACCACACGGGGCCGGGAGGGTGGTATTGACAGAAGTCCCCATATGCGCAAAAACCTTGGTCTACGCTTTGGCAAGGAATCAAAGGGTTATATCCTCAGTCCAAGCCTTCCTGCGGCCTCGTGCTTAGCTCCCATTTGAGAGGATCTTCCCAGATACAATCAACATAGAAGAGGATTTACCTAGTGATTGGCCAACTACGTCTGAAATTTAAACACTTGTGGAGAGTTGAAACTCCCTAATCCACAAGTCTGGCCTAAGCTAGTTGGTGTATGAGCCTATAAAATAAAACTTACTAATAATTTTTAAATTATATTGTTTATTTTAAGGGCTTTTTTTAATCAGAAGGTAAATGGCGTGAAACTTATGTGGTGTTTTGACTCAAAGTTGAAACAAAATGACTAAGAAAAGAGAAATGAAATGCAAAAAAACAAAAACTATTCTCTTTCTTTTTCAAATAGAAACTTGAAAGCCACAAAAGAACAATTTCTTTTTATTTTTTTCAAAAATAATGATATGCAGTGCATTATAGACAAAACCCTAATCTACACGCATATTAAACAAATATATGTTCTTTTTATTTTTCTTTTATAAATGCAAAATAAAAACTACCTACAAACAAAAGTATGCAGATGATAAGAACAAAGCAAAATGAACTCTGCTATACAACCACCAAACAAACTCTAGAATGCCCTAAAATCAGTATAAACCCTACTTGGAAGGAAGGCTTGCATAAAAGACAAGTAAACTATTTTGGCATGGTGAATTTAACCAACAAAAGAAGAAGGAAACAAATAGCAACAAGCTTCTGAACTCAAACAAAGATCACTAACATAGGCTGACCAGGAACATAAGCCAAAAATCATGCCAAGCAAAGAGGGTGGGGGGAAACAACAAAGAGCTAACCCTAATGCTATAAAAAGGCTTACCACATAGATAAAGAACAACCAAAAGGGATGACACTAACTCCTTGGAGTCATGCACCTGTAGAGGACCCCAAAAGACCTACCAAATAGCCGACAACAACATAAAAAACAACAAAAATGAGGAAAAAACATTGTTTTAGGGCACATGTGGGTTGTACTACTGACAGGTCGCGTATCATACGCGGGTTGACAGTATAACAAGTCGCGTGTACAAGAAAATGTGGGTTGTACTACTGACAGGTCATGTATCATATGCGGGTTGATAGTATAACAAGTACTGTGTACAGACCAGACACGGGACTGTCCAGTCTGTAACTCGCGTATGGGTGGGAAAAAACACAAAAAAGGTGAAAATTTGCCTTAGGAAGGTAGGGGAGGTGTGACATAAGACTTAGAAGGTGTTCCTAAGTGGTAAGAAGGACTTTAAAACTTGCAAAAGACTGAAAGACAAACAGAGAAGCCCCAAACAGACAAGGCTCTCCCCAGCGGAGTCGCTAGTTCTGTTGTAAAGGAAAGTTTCCTATGGCTAGGGTTTAAGAGGCCATCAACATACTGGGGTTGAAAGAGAGATGCAAATGGTTCTGCAAGCAAATATAAACAATATTTAGAGATTAGAATGGTTCATACCTTAGCCAAACGAAGGTTGATCCAAGCAACCCTTCAATCCTCTTCTTGCTCCTCTTGCTCCAAGAGACCTGTAAAATGAATTATACCTTTCTCAAACCAATATGACCACATATAAAGCAATGATAATCAAATAAACATAAAATAATAATATAATTAACATCATAATATGATCATAAACTGAGATTCAATCACACATTGAACAATTATTTGGGAAGAAGAAGGACATCACATCTTTATTAATCTTGAAAACAAGTAGAAATATACCTTCTTTCAAGTTGGGCACTTCACGAAACCTTGATCTGGTTCTGCTTATTCTCTTCTCCAAGGAACTTATCCTCCAAGCTCTACAACACAAGGAGAATTCTTCTAGGGATTCTTGGATCAACCTTCGTTTGGCTAAGGTATGAACCATTCTAATCTCTAAATCTTGTTTATGTTTGCTTGTAGAACCATTTGCATCTCTCTTTCAACCCCAATATGTTGATGGCCTCTTAAAGCCTAGCCATAGGAAACTTTCCTTTACCACACACACCCATGCTCCACTATGATATAACACATTGATGCTTGGATTCTTATTCCTTATCCCCATTCAAGTTGTAAAAATGTGTCTTCTCTATTTAATTTAATTTAATTTTATAAAACAAATAGACCATGTCCAACTATAATGATAACTCTAATGATAGAAATGTGCCTTACCAAAGTGATAAAAAATTATGGATGTAGTTAAATCAAAACTAATAAAATAAACAAATAGAAAAGAATTCGTATAACACCTGCTCCATAGGTATAGGTAATGGAGTTGTCTACAAGAGCAACGAATTAGCTCGGACGGTGAAATTCTGGTGAAATCATCCGCTCGCACATGGGACTGAATGAAACAGTCCACCACGTGAGATTCGACCCGGAAGACATAATCCATCAGGTGATATTCGAATAACCTCCAACTGGGAACACCATCAATCCTCGAGCTGCTACATGACGTAGTTAATTTAGTGCAGTTGGGTTGGTCATTTCAAATTACACCAGCTTCATTTCCCTCCCGCGATTCAGATGCCCAAACAATGGAGTTATTTAAATATGTAGAGTTTGGGGTTTTGGGGAGGGAGTCCCTGAAACAAGAGAGCGACTTGGAATTGGTAGAGGCAGCCTTCAAAAACAGGCTGGATCTATTGTTAATGTCTGTGCTTTTGCTAGCGTTCTTTATATTTATTTCCTCCGAAGAAGACAGGTTAGATTTTTTGGGTGATAATCTCAAGCACTTCGGCTCTTCCACCATGTGGAATTTAAGCTTGCACATTATTTCATCTTACCTTCCTCCTTAATAAATTCAAACCCTTGTGAACTTTGAACGCAAGGAAGCTTTTAAAATCACCATGAACGAATGCTTTTTGCCAAAAAAACATAATCTGCAAAAGAAGGGCCTGAAAACATTGGAGATTTTCAATAACAATAATAATGCCTCTGCACACAGAGCATGGCACCTCAAGACAAAGACAACAAGTCGCCCCACAATTGCCAATTTTCTTATAGAAGGGAGGATTGTTGTTTTGAAATACCTTTAATTCTTCTTAGTGTTTCTCCTTTCTCCTTTCTGGAAGCATTTGGGTAGAACTCCACTGTTTGGGAATCCAAATTGTGGGAGGGAAACAGAGTTGGTGTAATTCAAAATGATGAACCCAACTGCGCTACATTAAGTACGCCATGCAGCAGCTGGAGGATTGACGGTGTGCCCAACTGGACTACGCCATACTGCAGCTGGAGGATTGACGGTGTGGTTAGCTGGAGGTTATTCGAATCTCACTTGGGGGACTGTGTCGTCGATTTTGTTGGAATCTCACCGTCCAAGACCACTCAATTAAGTGATTCACTTCTATGATTTTTTTATGAAACGTTTAACTAGGTGTTTTTGCTCCATGTATATATTTATGTTAATTTTTTTCAATTAAATTTACTAGATATAGATTTCATGTCCTTATATTCATTTGTAAAGAAAAAAATAGAATCCCACAATACTAAGAAAGTTATGTTGGGAAGGGAGAAAACATTAATTTATACTATTAATATTAACTCTTTTTATTTATTTATTTTTTTAACAAAAATGGATAGTTTTATTGAGAAAGAGAAAAAAACAGGTCTATTTTGGCAAAAACCAATCAACCTGATTACAAATACTAGAGAAAATGCGACTTTACAACTATACAGGAATAGAGACGCCCAATCAGTCTCCTTTACTTAGAAATTACGGAATAGGGTAAAAATAGTTGGGTTCCCCATTAATATTGAGAAAACCTTGATGAAGATGACAAGTTTGATTTGGCAAGCCATCAGCAAAAATATTTAATCCTCGAAGAAAATGATAGGAATTAGCCTTGTCAAAAGCTCTTAAAATTCTCTTAATTCTCTGCATAGTTACAATCAGAGCAAATTTTTTTAGACTATCAGAGGAATTTAAAGCTTTGATCAATATTTCATAATCATCGAAAATTTGGACAGACTTATATCCTTTGTTCTTAGCCAACTGAATCGCCTGGAGTAGGATGTAACTCTCCGCTTGGTTATTATTCATAATGTCGAGCCCCCAACTAAACCTGATAGAAGTCAAACCATCCTGAGAGATGACAAGGCCACCAATGCCAAAGACCCCGGGAATACCTTTCAAAGCTCCATAAAAAAAAACTACAGCTGAAGATGAGCTCGACCAAAAAGAGTTGAAAGCACCAATATCACCCCAGAACCTCCACTGTGGGGGCAAAAGAGGCTTCAATTTAATATTCCCCACAACATTTGAACAAGAACCCAAACGAATCGAATCTAGCAAAAAAGATGTAGAATGGCCAATTAATTCTGCTAACCATGATAACGTTTTCATGACAACAAACTAGAGTTTGGGTCGCTGATCACTCAAGATGCAATTATTCCTTGCAATCCACAATGACCACAACAAAAATTTCGGAATTGAGTGCTAGAATTTATGCAAGACTGCAGCATTGCGTTTTCGAGGTCGTCGGTCGTGCCAGACTGTGTAGAATTGTTTAACAGTATTTTGAATCAGGCAGGTAAGCTTAACAGATTGAAGAACCATATACCAAGCTTGTCTGGCAAAATCACAGCCTACCAATAGATGATCGACCGTATCAGTAGTAACCTGACAAAAATAACATCTAAAAGGCCCATTGAATCCACGCTTCTGAAGATTGTCACCTGTCAAAATTTTATTTTTTAACAGCAACCAAACATAAAAGTTAACCTTTGGCAGGTAGGAATGCCATACTGAATGCCAAATCGCAGGAGTAAAGGAGGAATTGTGAATCGGAAGAAGAGACTGAAACGTAGTATCAACAATGTAAAAACCATCCATGCCCCATCCCCACCGGTCTTTGCATGTATAGTGAACTGGAGCGAGGCCCGTAAGAAGAGAAGTTAGAACCGATTTATGGGAGATAAAATGAACAGGAAGATCTGGGAAGTTCCATCTAGACCAATTGCCATCAAAATCCCACTACAGATATCAGCAAGGCGAATTAGACCTTTGTTCTTGAACCAATTCATTAACTCATGTAATTGAGGAACAAAGGGAAGAGGTGGAGTGCTAGAGATAGAATCCTCCCCAAGAAGGGTCTTCATCCCATTACCTAGGACTTTATACAATTTTTTTTTGAAAAACCCAAAACATTTCCTACAGGAATTCCATAAAACAGAGCCAGAAGGAGTATTTGCAGAAAAGATATTTCGTAAAGAACCAACTTGCAAATACTTCATCCTAAAAATTTTACTAACAGGGTGCTTGGGATCATCAAAAATGTCCAAACCAGCTTGTCTACCATTGCCAAATTAGCATGACTAGGACCGTGAATTTGAAGACAACAATCTGAAGAGGGGCGCTTAAGAACCTCCCATCTCACCAAATGCATCTTATTTTGTCCACCTTTCCCTCCATTCCATAAAAAATCTCTCATGAGTTTAGAAAGTTGTGCAGAGATAGCTTTGGGAGCAAGAAGCAGAGTTGACAAAAAAATGGGGAGAGCTGAAAGAACTGATTTGATCAAGATCAGTTTCCCAGCTTTAGAAAGTCACTGATCCCCCCACGAGGCTATTTTTTCCTTAAAATTGGTCAGCACTTCAATCCACAGAGAAGGAGGAGCTGGACCAAGAGTTAAGGGGAGACCTAAATACTTGATTTTTTCCCACTTGACATATCCAGGAAAGCCAAAGAGATCTGAAATCCGGAGTAGAGCAAACTGGTCTATATTCCAGCCGTAAACATCACTTTTGTTTTTATTTATCAAAGCACCTGAACTTAAATAGAAATTGTTGAGAATATCATTAAAGGCTCGAGCAATTGACATATAGGCCCCTCCCAAGAGAAGAGAATCGCCCACAAAAATAGCATGGTTGATTGGATCAATACCCCTGGCAATCTTGATGCCCAGGATATATTCGACTTCCTTTTCAGCTAATAATTTTCTGCTAAGGGTTTCAACCATCAAGATGTACAGGAAGGGGGACATCGGACAACCTTGACGAAGGCCTCGGGTGGATTTAAAGAAATCAGTGGGTCAACCATTTACTAAAGGGGAAATCCAAGGCTTATCAGTAAAATCTTTAATCAAGGAAACAAATTCTGGACATAATCCAAAAGAAAGCAAGACTTCATAAAGGAAAGGGAGCTTAACTCGATCGAAAGCATTCTTCATATCCAGCTTTACGAAACCCCCTTGAAGAGGAGAGATCAGCTTGCTGAGCAATGGATTTAGTTTGTTTGCTAGAAGTTTGGCTATTATATTATAAGAAGCATTACACAGAGAAATTGTTCTGAACCTATCATAAGTAGAAGGATTGACTTATTTAGGGATGAGGGCAAGAAAAGTAGAGTTAGTGCACCCACCCATTTTAGCTTTTTCTGGAAGGCATTGATCATTCTCAGCAAGTCAGACTTGATTATAGGCCAGCAAACTTTATAAAAATGTATCAAAAAACCATCTGGCCCAAGAGCTTTGTTTGACTCCATGGCCCAAATAACTTCAACAATTTCCTGCTCAGAGAAAGGCTTCATTAAATCAAAATTTTCCTCAATGCTGACCAGAGAAGGAACATTGTGCAGAAAATCATAAGATACTTCCTCATAGGAACAAACGTCATCTTTAAACAACATTTGAAAGTGCCTGCTAGCTGACTACTTAAGAAGATCTTGGCCTTTAATGATAGCCCCTTCATCATCAATGATTTCCGAAATGTGATTTCTAGAAAGCCTAGCCCTGCAATGATGATGAAAAAAAGAAGAGTTCGTATCCCCAGCCTTCAGCCAAAGACTTCTTGACTTCAATATGAGATGCTCCTCCTCCTATCTGAAATAAATATTAGTTTTAAGCTAAGCAATTTGATGAAGGGCGATATGAGTGGAGATTACTTCTCTATTTTCCAAATCAACTTGCAAAGCAGAGAGCTCTACTACTCTATCCTTCTTGGTACTCAATGGAGTTAGAAGGGGCAATTTTATCCAATTCTTCAAAGTGCACTTGGTCTGTTTCAGTTATTTCTCCCAGACAAAACTGGGAGAGCCAACCACAAAATTGGACCACGCCTGAAAAATAGTATCCATAAACCCTTCACATTCAATCCAAAGAGGACTGAACCTAAAAGGAATTGGGCCAAGCTCATCTTCAATTTCAAATTGCAATGTAATTGGATGATGATATGACGCAAGCTTTGGAAGAATTTTAGTTGAAATCATCCCCTTACTATCCAGCAAAGAACCATGAACCTAGAACCGATCTAGCCTGTCAAATATACTCGTGGCCCCCACTCGCTGGTTTGACCATGTGAAACGACCAAACTTAGGCTTTAAATCAACCAAATCCCAATCTTGTATCATTTTTTCCACATCATATTGCATGAAATATTTACCATGCACTCCTCCTTTCTTCTCACTCGGAGCTAAAGTCATATTGGGATCTCCCTCCATAATAATGTTTACTGGAGAATGGAGCTCAAGGAAATCGAAAATCGACTACCAACATTCTTTTTTTTTCCCCATAGTTAACAGGAACGTATAGATTGAAAAGGGAAAAGTTATCTTACTGTTATAATGTAAAATCTCTGAAAAAATCCAATGTTGAGTGGCATACTCATTTTTAAGCTGAAAATTATATTTGCGCCATAATGTGACTAGCCCCCTATAGGAACCTCTAGCGCTGACTGCCTTACCAGAAGTCAAGTTCCACTTGTTTTTTCTAATGAGAAGGAGAGAATCCTTCTCAAATTTAGTCTCTTGGAGCAATAGGAGATAAGTAGGAGCCAATTTCATCAAATTTTTTACAGCTTCAACTTTTCTAGAGTGCCCCAACCCCGTACAGTTCCAAGAGGTTAAAAGCATTACTTACCCAATGTAGAGGGAGTAATAACTCCCTTAGGAGGCTTTTTTCTCTTATTTCTCCCATAAGACATTTCAATTGTTGCCTGACTTCCTTGAGTCTTGATCCTTTTAGCCTCTTCTTCCATTATCTCCTTTTTAGACTTCCTACCAACTGTTTTTTTTAGCTCAAAGGAATCATCTTCTAAAGAGTCAGGACTAACATTGTGTTTCTTCCGGGCAATATCAACATAAGACGGAGGAGAGCAAGTAACTATAGGAGAAGAGGGAAGGGATCCACCTTCTAGGGGAAGAGCAACAAAGGAAGGACCAGATAAATCCTTAAGAACATAAATATCTTCTAAGACAGGCTCGATCATTTCCATATGACTCAGTTCGCCTTCTTCAAGGATAGTTTCAGAGGAATTTAGGACAACAAAAGGATTATGGTCATCTTTGGGAATATCAGCAGCCTAAGAAATAGAAGCTATACCAACCACAGAATCACCGATTGTTGATTTCCCTTTCTTTTTAAAACCCTGCCCTTATTTTCCTATTTTTTGGACTTGAATCCATTGGTCTTCTTTCTCTTTAGCATTAACCTCTTCAAATTTCTTTTTGCAGTTTCGAGCGAAATGGCCATAGCTATGGCAAAATCTACACTTAAATGGAATTTGCTCATAGTCCAACTCCTGGGTGTAAGACCAATCTGCAACAGTTAACTGAATTGTTTCGGGCAAACCAATCTCCAGGTCCACTTCTACACAAATATTAGCGCAAGAAAATTGATCTTTCCTTTTAGCTCGGTCTATGTATCTGCCGAGATTATTCCCAATAACTACCAAAGATTCAGTATTCCAACAATGCAAAGGAAGAAAGGGTAATCTTACCCATACAGGAACTGCAGACGGGATGTTTTGGGAAGGGTCGAAATCAAGGGTCCACTTATTCAGGTGAAGACCCTGAGGATCCATGAAGTATGGGCCATTTCGGAAAATCAAATCTCTATTCTCAGTAGATTCAAAGACAAACACGAAGAAGCCTCTTCCAACAAAGTGGCTACGAATATCCTCTGAGACTAGAGGCTTCCAATTCCTCTACACCCATCCTTCAATTGCCTTAGGAAAGGGCCATGGGCCAGTGAATTGACCAATGAGCCCCCACTCAACAAGGTTTAACACTGATCGACAAGTCCTTTCAGCAGGAATCTCAACCGAAGGAATGTTGACCTTCTTGACAAACTTATTCGATGCCCCCCCGCTTTCTCTTACCGTAGGAAGCAATCAAAATTTTGAAAGCTTCCAGATCGGGAGGGAGAGGGAGCATAGGAACCCCTCCAGAATCCATTTGGACCAGAGCACCAGGAAACTCACATAGATTCCAAAACCTGCAAAAGAAACTCCCAAAGAAAAGCTCAAGCCAATCCTCCTTCTACAACCAATCACCAGACCAATTCGAAGCTGAAAGAACCTCTACACACATCAGGCTATCCACGCAGGCACAAGATTGAAACCTAAATAACCACCAGGGGAAGGATCTTGCAATAAACAAGAAACCAATGAGCAGGCACGATTCTTGAAGCCACCACAGAGGAGGACTTCGAGAGCACGAGGCCCACCCAAGCCAGAGCTGAGAACAATCAACTTCAAATCAGAGCATGAACTCCTTTCAATGTGAGAACCAGAGAGAAATCCCTCGAGCTGCCAAGCAAAAGCCGAATCCTCCTGCACAAGATTCAGCGAGCCCAAGCTGGGCGAGGACACCTACAAAAATTTAAAAAAATCTTGGAGCCAAAATGAGACAACTCCAAAGTTCAACGCTCAAGAGCAATGATCCAAACAATGGTGGATCCTTCCAACTATAGTATTGAACTGGAATCCACAGGACTTCGGAGACAGGAAAACTTCAAAGCCAGGAATGCTCTAGCATCTATAGGATCGAGATCTCTGCAAGATCCTGGACAGAGCTTGAGAGGCCTCCCAATGCAAACCAGGGTAGATGCTTCGAAAAAAGTTTAAATCTTCTTGGAGCGCGGATTTTTCAAAAAACATAACCTTTAAACTATGTATTGTATTAACTCTTTTTATGAAAGAATTAAAAAAACAAAATCCCACATACAAGGAGAAAGTTATGTTTGGAAGGGAGAAATCTGGAAATGACGTCTTATTCTTAATTCTTTGTAAACTTGTTAAAGAATCCAGAGAAATATGGCAAAAGGATATCAAATCTGGCAATGACTTTTCATTAATTCCATATCAAAATATTAAAGAAATTAATTTAAAATGTTTGAAGTTAAATTGGTGGATGGATCCTTAACTGGAAACTATTGTATATTAATGTGAAGAATTTAATTTAAAATGTTTTCATTAATTTCTCATCAAATTATTAAGGAAATTATTTTTAAATGTTTTAAGTTAAATTGGTGGATGGATGGTTTTATTGTAATAAAAATCATGACAATCTTTGTAATAAATGAATTTTTCTCATCATAAATTTAATAAAAATATTTTAAGTTAAATTTGGTGAATGAATTGTTGATTGGAAATTATTGTATATTACACTATAAAGAACTATAATAAGTGATTTTACCTCATAAATATATTGTAATTAGTTGAAATATATTGTGATATTACACTATAAAGAACTATAATGACAAATTGACAAAAGAAATTAGTTGAAATTTTTTCTTTTATCATAATCCAAAACTCATAAATACTAAAACAACATTTTTAAAAATTTGTCTCATTCTTAATCAACCCAAATTATTCATAAATCCATATAAAATCTAAATCAATTAAAATTCTAACCTTTTTTTATAAGTATTCAACTGAAAAAAACAAATCCTATAATTATCAATTATATGTGTGTGTGGGGATAAAAAAGATTATTTTCCATAAAAAAAGGAATTTCATATATTAATTTAGCATTTAATTAGGTTATAAAGTTAAATTAAATATTATTATTATCATTAGGTTATAAAGTTCTGCCATAAAATCTTAAAATCAACTGTGGAATCGAAAATTCATGCTACTAGAAAAAACCCTCATTTTTTCATGGTTAAAATTGTTTTTTTTTTCCTTCAAAATATCATTTTCAATAGTGATTCATAATAGAGATGGAACAGTATCCTTTAAACAAGTTGGTCCATTGAAACTAGTTACTAGTGAGCAAATTTTCACCCAGCCATAGGCAATACTTTATGGATGCCACACCCAATTTGCGATTATAAGGCCACCAAGGGGAAGGAAATTGGTCTAGGATGCTTGGGTCACTCACCCAACCTAATTGCTCTCAAGTGCAACCAAACTATTTACCCAAAAATATACACACAATACTTAACTGACTTAACCATGACATTCTCTTCACTTCCCTACACACACAAGGAGGATCTTTCTCTTCTCTACTCAACTATGCCTCAAGAGTATTGTTCCCTCCAACATTCTTTAGTGTGTGCAAAAGGAATACAACATGTTGTTTTCTTTTAGGATCAACTAGATAAAGTCTTATCTTATCTCTTGAACAAACAATGAGCAACAATCTAAAGGGAAATGGGTATGGCTTCCTATCAACCCAACCTTTTATGATCCTTTGTAACATTCCATCTCTCTTCTTAGGCTCACAAACTTCTCTTCCTTGGATCCCTTGATCAATTACAAGTTTGAATTACAGTGTACAACATAGCATGGGAATACACCGATGGTATCCATGTGTTGAAACGATGGACAACCTTGAATAAAATGAGCTAATGTGATAATTGATTTGAATTGTGTGCCGAAGTGCATGAGAAAAGAGATCACTTTAATTCCTATGAGTTTTGAATCTCTATGGGGATGGAGTTTCTTACACTCCTCGTAACTAGTACTCAACCCCCTTGATTAACTATTGAAGTTGGACATCTCCACCATTCACTACCTACATTATATGATTGGAGGTTGGGATTTTTTAATAAGGCATGCATATGGTGGTAATATCAAGGTTGTGAAACATAGAGAATTCATGAAACATTGAAAATGCACGTCAAAACATTTATTAGTTAGGTCTTGGCCTAAAACTTTATAGTACAAAATTATACAAAATATTTTCATCATTTACACATGAAATCATTTATATAACTTGATTCCTTTCATCATACTTATTTATAAACAGGTTCAAAACATCTAGATGTTAAAAACTTGGATACTATAACGTTGTAGGGTTACAATGTGCTCTAGATATTCAAGACATTACAATGATGTTTATCCCATCATGACCAACTTGATTTCCCTTCTTAACAAGAGTGATCCCTAACCATTCACGGGATGACAACCTATACAACAATTCACATTGTCATTATCCTTATACTCATAGGGTTCTCTTCTATTTAAAATGATGACAACCTATGCCATGATTGATAGATTCTCACTAGCCAAGTATGCTTATAGGATTCTCTTCCCTAGATGGCAACCTTGGATTTGTATAAAATACTCCATAAAATGGAAAATAATAATGGTTGAATGTGAGAATAACAAAACTTATAAAGAATTTGCACATGATATATTCCTTCCAACATGGTTTCTTCCTTCCTCCCCATTGAGTAATAAATCTCATGTTGACTTAAGATAAGGCCTCCATTTGCGCAACAATTAAACTAACTCTTAGGACTATATAATAATAATAATAATAATAATAAAATAATAGTTGTGTGTAATTTTTTTATTTAAGAAAAATATAATTACATAATTAAAATAAAAGAAAATAATCATAATTATAATTAGTATCATCATTTTAAAATCATAATCTAATTTAATGAAAAATTCATATATAAATTCTATTTATTAATAATAATAAATATTTATAAATATTTTTATTATAATATTAATATTTACTTTAAAATTACAACTTAAATAAATGTTAAATTAATCTATAATTTTGTTTATTTATATAAAATATGAATTATAAATATAATAATAATAACTATATTTAAATTTACAACCTAATTATTAGATACTAAATTAATATATAAAATTCATTTTTAATAAAAAAAATAATCTCTTTATTCTAACATGTTGATTTCCCCTCTCTCTCTATATATAATCTATTTGTAAATCTATGATACAAAATGAATACTAATAATCTAACATTATAAGATTTTTTTTAAAAGATTTTTATAATAATAATATTAATATTTAGTTTAAAAATACAAACTAAATAAATGCTACATTAATTTATAATTTTTTATTTATATAAAATATTAATTATAAATTTAATAATAATATTTAATTTACACTTATATTAAATTAATTAATTTATATAAAATATTAATTATAAATATAATAATAATATTTAATTTAGATTTACAACCTAATTAAATATGAAATACTTTTTTTAATGAAAAATTATCATATATATATACAAGTTGAATACTAATAAATTAACCAATAGTATAACATTATATGTTTTTTTTTGGATTTGTTTTTTCAAGTTGAATATTAATAAATAAAAAATTAGAATTTTAAATATTTTAGATTTTATATGGATTTATGAATCATTTGGGTTGCATAAAATGACAATTTTTTTAACTAACAATGTTGTTTTAGTATTTACGAGTTTTGAATTATAAGAAAAGAAAAAATCAAAAGATTTTGTTTGTCAATTTGCCATTATATTCATTATTCATTGTTACAATATATTTATGAAGACAAATGACTTTACATTCCTTTCTCTTCAACATTCATTCACCAAATTTAACTTGGATTTTTTTTTTAAATTTATGGTGAGAAAAGTTTATTTTATTACAAAGATTTTCATAATTCTTACTACTGTAATATGCAATATATTTTCCAGTCAACCATCTATCCACAAATTTAACTTCAAACATTTAAAAAATAATTTATTTAATAATTTGATAAAAAAACAATGAGTTAAAACACTTTAAATTAAATTCTTTACATTGATATACAATATTTTCAAGTGAAGGATCCATCCACCAATTTAACTTAAACCATTTTAAATTAAATTCTTTAATATTTTGATAGGGAAAATAATGAAAAGTCATTGCCAGATTTCTGATATCTTTTGACATATTTCTCCGGATTCTTTAACAAGTTTACAGAGAATTAATAATAAGAAGACAAAGAATTAATAAGAAGTCATTGTTGGAGGTTATTCGAATCTTGCCTGATGGTTTGTGTCGTCTGGGTCAAATCTTACATGGTGGACTGTGTAGTTTGGGGCCATGTGCGAGCAGATGATTTCACTGTCCAAGCGATTTTTTTGTGAAATATGGCAATGAGATTGCTTTCTGGATAGTATGTAGGCTTGGTTTACAAAAAAGGTGAAATTCAAAGAACTTCCTCTTTTTGTCATCTGGGAAGCAAGGAAGTCAAGAAATAGGTGTATGTTTGAAGAAGAAGAGCCCTTGGTTACTTATGTAAGCTACATATCCATTAGTTTATTTCTTGAGTATCACAAGGGGAAGATTCATCGAAGAAATAAAAGCATTTCTCCCCCTTAGTTGGATGATTCTAATTTGTGGGATGTTTTGATGGAGCACATAATGGAGGTTTATGTGGGTAGGTATGATTCTCCATATAAAAAAGGACCACATTATCAGGCTTAAATTTGGAGTTGGTTTCAGTTCCAACACTAAAGCTGAGCTTCTAGCTTTATGGGGACTTTTATGGTTTGCTAAAAAAAGAGGGGTTCAACATATAAAAATTGTTGGTGATTAAATAAAAATCATAGGGTTGGGAAAAAGGAAATTCCAGCCTTTGTATTATGCAGTTGTTGGATTAGAAAAGCATAATCAAGGAGTTGATAAAGTCTTTCCTGGTTATTTCCTTCAACCACATATATCGGGAATACAATTATGAAGTTTAGCACATGTCAAAAGAAGCTATTGGGAATATGGATTATTGCATTTTTTTGAGGAATTAGTTGAGGGGTCAGACATTGACATACGATTAGTCCCTCTGTTTTATTCTAAACATATGTTCTTATGTTTTGTAAAACACATCTATCATACTTTTTCGTCGAAGGTCATTCTCTTATCTTTTGTTAGTTGATAGTCAGTTTTTTGTGGGACTGTTAGATATGCTTTTTCATCAAGGATTGGTGATTATCATGACAATAGAGAGCTTGTCTGAACTGTTTTGGGGAAAGACACTTGTATTGTTTCCCTTTTTGTTCAGCAATGATGTAACTTTGATTCTATGAATAACAAGTTACTTTTTTCAGCATGAAAAAACTTAGCCATGGATTAGAGACAAAGTCTTCGAATCTATTGTTGTAATTTGTCCAAACTCATTGACCCTCAATCTAAAAGATATGGGTGTCAATCTTATTCTATGAAGGTATCTTCCTAATTTAATTATAACCCAGTTGTTTGACGAAATTCCTAAGCCAGAAGTCACACTAACCTTTATGAGGATTGTGTTGAGGTTATTTTGTGTATGTCTTGCAGTGTATTAGTTTTTGAAAACACCACCACCAAGTGTGTTTGAGGAAGTTGATCCAAAAGTACATTTTGTTGGCTTCGTTAGAATATAGCAAAATGATTTCAATGTACTATTTTGTTGGTAGATGACATCCAAAAAACAAAATTATATAGTTTGAGTTGATTTTTGAAATCTAACAAAGTATTTTTTTTTTCTTCTGAAATCCTTATAACAACTAACAACATTAGCTTTCTTTTTGGTGTTTATTTTATTTGTAAGAGTCCAAAGCAAGCTGTGACATGGGATCCTGATAATAAGTCAATGAAATCATATTTTTTAAGTACCTATGCTCAAGGAAGGGACTAGCTGCTTTGCAACCCCTCTTGTTTACATTTCAATGTGAATACCTTCAACATAATTCTCTAATTGGAATACCAATGGTAGATTATTGTTCCAGTGTCCTAGTTAGGAACATTAGTTAACCTATTTACCATGAAATTACATCTACACCCTAGATAAACACATAATTGAAAACACAAATGTCTCTCTCTCTCTCTCTCTCTCTCTCTCTCTCTCTCTCTCTCT
>LPNX010177033.1:180969-227025 GCA_001517045.1 Pseudotsuga menziesii
TGGTGGAATAACGCAGGGGTATGTAATTTTGTTACCTTTCGTGTACTCTTCGTGTACACCATCTGGGAGGCTCGCAATAGAGCAATATTTAAAAATCTTTGGACCCCTTCTAACATCACATCAGCCCTGCTGGTGCAGAAGGCCCGAGAACACAGATCCTCCCATAAACAAAGAAAAACAAGAGCTATCACGACACCATAGTTCGATAAAATCTATCCATGGGCGTTCTTTGATGGTTCCAGCTATGGAGACCCACCCATAGGTGGTGCTGGAGGAGTTATTTTTCTAAATGAGACAAACAAAATATATTTCAAACTTGGACTAGGAAGGGCTACAAACAACAAAGCGGAGCTCTCAGCACTATGGGAAACCTTGAAGATTGCAAAGGATAAATAGATATCGAGGTTGCACATCTATGGAGACTCTAAATATGTGATAAACTGGGAAATAGGTGAGAATAACATTAGAGCTCCACGTCTGCACAACTTTCTAAAGGAAATATGTGCACTACAAACATCCTTTGAAGCACTCCTCTTCAATCACATTTATAGAGAGCATAATTTAGAAGTCGATACCCTGTCTAAGCAGG
Source organism: Pseudotsuga menziesii (assembly GCA_001517045.1). Lineage (NCBI taxonomy): Eukaryota > Viridiplantae > Streptophyta > Pinopsida > Pinales > Pinaceae > Pseudotsuga > Pseudotsuga menziesii. The sequence continues at coordinate 181,559 of LPNX010177033.1, forward strand.
CCTTAACCATTCTTCCAGGGATCATTGAAGGAGAGGTCGATGTAGAAGGCGAAGTCACTCTTTTACACTCCAATCTGACAAGAAGAGTGGTGAATTGATATTTTTTTATAACAGCACACAAGGTTCTATGGAAAGGATGCAGTCATGCGGCACAAGGACGAAATGAATGGTGACTGCACACCCAGGAATTGTCAAAAGCAGAACGATCAGGAAGACATTTTCATTGATAGAAGTAACGTTCAGGCATAACGTATTTTTTCAATAAATGAATTTATGCAGAACGCTTTTGTTCTTATGAAATGCACATTGAGATACAGAAACCTGAATAGGTAGATCAATGATGTAAGCTCTCTGAGCAATGCAATGCTGTAAGCTCTCTTGAGCAGTCAATGATGTAAGTTCTCTGAGCAATGCAATAATGTAAGCTCTCTTGAGCAGTCAATGATGTAAGTTCTCTGAGCAATGCAATAATGTAAGCTCTCTTGAGCAGTCCAAGTTATTCGATGAATAAAGGTTTTTTTCTCAGGGAATATATATATATATATATATATATATATATATATATATATATAAAATGAGAAAAAACTTTATATTTCTAAAAGAAATTATAAATACCAAGACATTGTGTTGATCTTTATAAAAAAAACCTTTAAAGACCAAAAGGACTAAATACCAAGACATTTTTCTTCCCCTTGTACCCGACAGACCAAAATTCAAGAGTCACTGCAGTAAGTTACAACTTCATTCTATCCCCTTAATAGAAAACTACATTTAAAAACCATCAACTTTTAATTTCAAAATAGGAATGTGAGGATTTAAAAAAAATAAAATCCTTCTCTAGATTGTGATAAGCCAAAATTCCCTTTTTAGTGTACCTATGAAAGAAAACAAAGAAACATGCTTCTAAAAAAAAATCAAAGTAACAACTTCACCTTCCCTTGCTAGGTGCGTAAGTAAAAGGATAGTTGAACTCCATTACATTAAGGAGGTTACCATCTAAAAAAAATTCTTTCACCATCAAACCAAGCTTAAGTGAGAGTGTTTGGTTTGAAACAACGTCCACTTCTGGTTTTAGCTCTTTATAAACACCAAAGAAGAAAATCCATTCGAACTCCTGGATCAAAGATATGACCAAATCTAGTAGCGTGGAGAAAGTAAGATTGCCCATTGCAGATATTTTTGTATCTAGTCTATAACCACCTTAGAATCTCTCTGTACCTGAAGATAATTAAAACCTTTTGTTCTTGCTGGATAAAGTAACAACTACAGAGCAACAATTTATTCCTTGTTATTAGATGCTCTCCCAACTGCATATTTAAATGTTGAGTAGAGATGAGAGTTTTGGAACATGACCACCCCTATGCCTCCCACCATTTGGTGTCCCTAGCTCACCCCATTGAAAAACTCCCAAGGCATGTTAATATCAAGTTCAAGCATCTTAACTTCTCATCTCTTCTTTTCCTTTGCAGGAACCTTAAATTCCAAAGATTGCTTGTAAATTAAATGATTCATCACTTTTGGTGGCACCAAACAATCTTTGAAGGTATCAGTATTTCACACCCACCAAATTTAATTAACAAGAAGAGTCGAAAAAAATTGTACTCTAAAATTTGAGAGTCCAACCACCACAATTTCAAACAAATTTCCAAAGAGCAACAATTCCAAAGGGATTTTGGATTTAACTCCTTTGTAGCCATCACCCATGCATATTTCACATAATCACCTTTAATAGTAAAATGACGAATATTTTCCTCCTCTTATTTGTACAAAACACATAAGCTTATATTAATCTACCCTATTTTCATATCATTGTCCCAAGTCAAAATTATGTTAGTTAAGGCGAGCCATATAGCAATTTTTACTTTAAGAGGACCTTTTAGTTTCCAAAACGGTGACCACCACCATACTTGATCCTCTAGATAAAATTCCTTTGTAACTTCTTCATACTCCAGATTTGTAGTGAAAACCCCTGACCCATGGTTTTTTGACCATCACAAATGATCTAGAGATTCAGAAAGAGAAACGAAATTAAGTTTAAAACACCTAAAATAAGCCTGCCAATACTCCTTGCTCCTATCCAAACCAATTTTTGTTGCTTCCTTTCAACGAAAGGAGACATTTTCCTCTACACTCACATTTCTTAAGAGAAAATTACCATGGGCATGAATAATCTTGATCATCTCCTCTGAAAGAGTGTATCCATACTCCACACCTACCGATGGGTCCTCCCCAATACGATTACTTTTACCATTCCTAATCCTCCACACAACCCACTTCCCAACCAACAAAAAGGCATCTACAGAATCCTTCCACACAATAGAATAAGACTTCTTTGATTTATGATCCAGTCTGAATAAGTCCTCCACTTAACAGATCGGAAAATGACAGGATCTTTATAACCATTAATTTGCATGTGGAAATTTGAATGCTTAAACTCATTAAAAGGATTTAAATGGAAAAATTAAAAAGCATAATTGAAGTGCATAAATCACATAAAAGAGATACAAACCATGAAATTTGTAAATAACAGATGATAACGGAGTTCACCCCTCCTGGGCTACGTCTCCGAGTCCAACTCTTATGAGGACTGATCTTATTATTCCTCTGTATATGCTCCTCTATATCCCTATGCAACAAGATTATAATGCATAATTTTATCATTACATTTATTACTACTTTATTTGTATGACTACTTCTTCAATGTTTATTACTCTTATGATTACTTATTCCAAGGCAACATTGATCGTTGAACTGAAGACCATATTAGGTTAAGTGGCACAACATGGAACTCATAACAACACTCGGGAAAATTTCCAGTTGCAACCTCTTCAAACCAAATGTCATCAAATTTGGGTATAGACAATGACTAAACAATAATATGGCTTCATATGATTTATGCATTTGCATAGATGCTCAATATCCATCTCTAAAGGAAGGAATTTGCTACCTTTAGCAACTCTCGTTTATTTTTTGTGGCGCCTACTTTCTTTTATGTAACTAAATTTTATTTGAATTATTTAGTTTAATATATTGAATTGAATATGTAGTATGATGAAGGTTGTATATTTCCCTTAATTTAATTTCAGCAACATGGCACATTGCTCTTCTCATAACCAGGAATACAACTAACATAACATCAAAGATTGGATTTGATATTTCTAATATTTTATTTAAGTCTAAGGACCAAATTCTCTTCTATCAAATTCTATTTAGTAATAACTATCTCCATTATGTATTTGAGCATGGACCGATTCTTTCTCACCTAATTCCTAGTTCCATTTTCCCTGTTAGTTATTCCAATTGTTCAATATTAATTCCTTTTAGGAGAAGTTTTTAGTCCTTATAGGTCTTCTCCCATCATATGCCTCAACATCACTTGCAACTAATCAACTTGAATCTTGAGCCTCAATACTCAAATCCTTTGATTTCTATTATGATTATTATCACTTTATTCAACCAACTTGGGCATGAGATTCTGGTTGTGATGATTGTTTACAAGATTTGTTGTAATGATTCAATATGTTTTTCATCTATGAATTGTTGAATTTGAAGAGCTTTCCAATGCTTGAAAAGATGAGGAATGTTATTTCTTTATCGTAGAGGATGGACAATTCTCTATCCATCTAAGTAGACTTGCTCTTTGCTTGGAGAAGGTGGCCGCTTTGCTAATTGGATCTGTGATTTTCCTATTCCCACCTTGAGACAAATTACGAGAAACAAGTTCTATAATGCTTGACATGTATATAAAATCATGAGATAAGATTTATGTAGAATCCAATGTAGAAGCTACAGAAAGAAAACGATCTAAAAATCAATTTGAATGTTTTCATTTGTAAGTGTAAAAAGGTATAACCAACAACATGTCTCAATGTTTCCATTTGTAAATGTAAAAAGGCATGGCTAACAACGTGCCTCATTAGTATTCCTTCTGGATTTCATGTGTGTTGTGAGTTGGGCATGACTACATTTGAGTTTTCATTGTCTGCATGAAAACATTAATCATAATTCTCTAGCAACTGACCGAAGTATGTGCATGACTCTAATCCATTGTAACTGTGCAAAAGATGAGTCTCTTCCCCAAAAGAAATCCATGAGTACAAGTTGTCAAGTTAGTTAGGGTGATTCTAAAATTAGTTACATCTATAGATGTTTATATTGTAGGATTTTGGGTGGACTAACACCTATGCTTTTACTAGATTGCACAGGGATGAGACATGTGTATTGCCTAGATTGATTGTATGGCTGTCGTTCCAAATTTGAAATAAACAATTACTAGCACAACCACTTAACAGGTGGTTGGGAACACTGATAGGAAACAAGTTAAGTGTTATAAATAAGTTATCTAATCACCTATTTGTGCACATTATCTCAACTCCGAGCTGCTAGATGGAGTTCCACTATCACAGAGACTACACATTACCATGCCACTAAATGCAGTTATCACATGAGTTCAGAGGAGTTTATTAGGAGTTTAGAGAAGTTTATTAGGAGTTTGATTGTTACAATAACTGCACATTAGTTCAACTCCCAACTACAAAATGGAGTTCGACTAAACCTTGTGCATATTAGCTTGACTCCGAGATGCTAGATGGAGTTACACCATCACATAGACTACACATTATCATGCCATTAAGTGCAGTTATCACATGAGCTATTTTTTATTTTATTTTATAATTGTTTATTACGAATTTTGAACGACGACCATAGAATCGATCTGGACAGTACACGTGTCCCATTCTCTTGCAATCCAGGAAAAACATAGATGGTATTCCACCCCAAAAATTATAAGATATAAATGTCTATTGACGTAATAAAAGAAAAATAACATAAAAAATAACTGGTAATTGATGCATGGATAACTAGTAGCTGATGCATGGATAACTCTTAGTTGATGCATGGATAGGAGGCTTCATGGTAGACAACCCATTTAATTAAAAGAAGGCAAGTGATAACATGTAGAAGGGGCATGAACAATGAATGATTACAATTAAACATGGAGAACAAGTAACATATTACTTATTACTTATTTGTGACACTTAATTTATGGTCTATTACCATTCACCAACCACAAGTTAAGTGATTGTGTTAATATTAAGTTCTATTCATTTTTATATACATCAAAGAAGTGTTTTTTTGAATAAATAATATATTGTCTTGCCAAAAAAAAATAACTTACATAATTGTCCAAAACAAAACTGTACCATTAATTAAACCTAACAAAATATCAACATCAATTAATAAATTGTTACATTAATTAAACCTAACAAACTATCTACATGAATCAATTAATAAATTGTTATTTGATATCATTGGTGCTTTCACAGGTAGTCATATTGGTTGGTGGAGCCCTGTGTAGAAAAAATGATAAAAGTCTTCGACGTTTCGGGCTAAGAAGCGTAGCCCAGCTTTGTTATTTACTTAATTCCATATTAGTTGTTTTACTTGTATGTGTGGGGAGCCTTACATAAGAGGTATGATCATGCCTTATGTCATCCTAAACTTTATATTAATAGGCATGAGTTTCACTAATATTGTATTTCCTTTTTATATATATATATATTTTTTATATTGGTCAACTCACTTATGTTCATCTCAATTTCTGCATTATTGACCCTTGACCCTTTTTAGGTAGAATTAACAAGTTGTGAGCGTTTGAATCTTTGCAATTTTTTAAAAATTATTGGAAAATCCTAGAGTTTGGATTTGAAACCACTTGCCTTGCAACAACCGTCGATGCCAATTTTATTCATGTTTGTATCCTATTTCTGCCCTTTTATTATTGCTTTATCTGTGATTTATTTATTGAGCTTTGTTGTATATATATATATATACAACATGGGTGATAAGTTACTAAAAAATGACTAAAATCGGTCACATGAAAGCTAGCACGTGATAGCTTTCTTTCTAGCACAAGCACAAAGACATTTGTAGCAAGAAAATATCATGACGAATGAAATCTAACACATGTTAGCTTTCCTTTTGGTACAACCACATTGCCATCAACTACATTGCATCATGAAGGAAATCCAACGCATGCTAGATTTCCTTATAGCGCAAGCAAAAGAGAATATTTGGGGTTGGGAATAATTTGCCACTCTAAAAGAGGTTATTTCCATTCTTTCCACCGGAGCTTTTGACGCCCTGCATTTATATGTGTTATGCATACTGGTACCACAAAACTAACAATGAACATTTTTAGGGACTCGGGAATACTTAACAAGTGTTTTAATTTAATCTTCTTTCGTTTTAGGTGTTATTCATGGGGTTGGAGCTGAAGGAGCCCCAATTAGGGATTAATTCCCTTATTTTACCAAAACATTATGTGAGTGGAAAGATAAAAGTTCAAAACGTGAAAAAAATAGTCTGAAAAATATGAAATGAAATTCCAACACTACATGTCATGTAGTATATATTGAGACTCGTTGGATGCGAAATTTAATTCCGCATCCAACCCATACCCACACTGCATACTTCTGAGGTACCGACGACAACCAAAAATGAAAATTGCAATAAAAATGGGTGCCATGGGTACCAACTTCTGGAAGAATATTTTTCTATAAATTGCTATGATTTAGAAAGTAAGAGGAGGTTCCAACCGAGAGAGGTTGTGAGAGGATCGTAAAGGGTTGAGTTATCTTACCTTGTACTAGTCCTTTAAGTCCTTCAACTACATTAAGTAACGTCCTCCCACTCCTTAGAGAAATGTTTGGAAAACAACTAATTGATGGTTGATTGATCGAATGATACCTAATCTCTATTGATCCTACTTTACGAATAAATATTGCTTTTCACCCTTAATGCTCTATCTGTCCCTACTATGTCCACCATTCTCCTCCACCCTCCTCCCCCTCTGCCTCCCCCTTCCACCTCCTCCATCGTAACATTAAGGAGAGCATCACTCCCTTGGGCAGGAAAGGGCCGCCCCTCACTAGCGGCGCGATTATCAGTGAAAGGGTTTCCCCTCATGGGAGGTGTGATTCTCATAATCACGCCTCCCATGAGGGGCATCCCTCTGGTACCCAAGGGAGCTCAATGACGAAGGAGCAAGGGAAGGAGGGAGGAGGAAGGTCGCGGGGAAGGGAGGAGGAGGGAATTCAAAATCGAGTCACCTGTGAGGGGCGACCCTTTGGCACCGAAGGGCTCCCTTCTCCCTCCTCCCTTCCCCGCAACCCTCCTCCCCCCTCTTCCCTACTCCTCCTCTTCCATTGAGGCCCCTTGGGTGCCAAAGGGACGCCCCTCATAGGAAACATGATTCCTGAGAATTGTGTCTCCTATGAGGGGAGACACTTTGGTGCCCAAGGGAGCTCAATCGAGATTAGGAGCTAGTTTGGCCCTTGTTCAAGGTTGGTCAAACCAAGGTTGAAAATATGCAGAAATGCTTTCGTAGTGGTTCGTATTTCATAAATCCAAGAATTTCACCTCTGACATAATATCAGTTGTAGAGGGATTTCACTAAATGAAATAGTAATTAAATGAGGATGAAGATAGGAAGTGAAACAAAAGGTCTAGGAGTTCAAGGTTGGTAAAACCAAGGTTGAAAATATGCACTTTTGTCAACTTGAAAATTCCACATCCAATGAGTACCCACACTGCATACTTTTGAAGGACCTTGCTACCCAAAAACATGAAATTCCTGAAAATTTTTGTTGATGATGTGAATCATGCCACTAGTGAAGGGCAGATCTTTGGCGGCCAAGGGAGCAGAGCTCTACTCCTTCATCCCTCTTCCAAACCCTCAAACAAAATCCATCTTGAGTGGTGAAAGATCCACCCTAGTGGATATTGGAGGAAAAGATCACCCAGATATGGACATTGAGGTTATGCAAATCAGTGTCATGAATACTCCTTCATCAAATTTGGAAAAAGTAATATCGGTGTTGCTACCATATTTTTCTTGAGTATGTTGAGGCTCTTTTGGCACTCGTCGTTCCATTGAAACTTCATATCCTCTCCTGTACTAGACATATCTAGGCTCAAAGAAACACCAGAAACATGTGAACTGAAAAGAAGGACTTGTACTATCACAGGATCATTCAGATCAGTTAGAGGTGTATAAATAAATTTTTACACACTAAGCCTATAATTTGGACATTTATTAATATTTTTGAGGTGTTTTGGCCTAATATTGTGGTGTAGGGACTTGTTTTGAGTGCACTTTAGTTGTGGTAATGACTATGGTTGATTCGTTGTGTAATTAAAATCTTATGTTTGGCATTTTATAATGGTTTGTTGTTTATATTCCCGGGTCTTCATTGGTTTTTAATTTATGAAATCGCAGTTTAAGTTTTAAGCCTGTGTAGACTTTAATGATGATAGTGATATCTTAAATGGGTGCTCCATTTTAAGAGGACATGATTTTTAAAACAAGGGTTACAAATTTATTCCTCTTACCAATTGCATCCACAATGTATTAAAACATTGTGGGCGGGGGTGGTTAAAACCTTTATATTTGAAGCAAATCCTCTTTATCCTATATGGAATGGAAGTTGTTGGTTTTTATTAATGTGTGTACCATAGATCTATTGAAAAATAATTATGATAAACCTTGGGAAGGATGTAAATCTTATAAGCAAATTACTTATGCTCCAAGAAAAAAATACTACGTATAAGGATGCCTTGTACCATGATGTGAGAAGAGAATACATAGTGAATGACACATATCATAGAAGTATTAAACTGTTGATATACAAATTGCAAAAGATGTGGATCACAAATTGAAGAAATGAAAAAGTATATATTGGAAAAAAGGAAATAAGAGATCCCAGATCGTTAAGACTTACAATAGCACTATACAATAAAATACTAAATACTAATTTACTTCAGTTGGAGTTTTTGGAGGGAAACTCCAAAAACTTGATGCCCTAGTTCCTTTCCCGCAGTGTCCCGTAGTCAAATTTTGAAAGTTCTTCAAACTGAAATATTTCCCCACCAAAAGATGGGCCTCCTTGAGATGATTTGGCCTAGATCCCAACATAAACACAAATACTGAAGTGGATTTTCTATCATTCCCATCTCCAGCTCAATATGAATATGTGAAGCCTATGAGATCAAGTTGTGCACCAGCTGCATAATGAACCCCCTGATCGTACAGATTGCACAGAGAGGTATCGTGACACACAGAAAGGGAACCATACAACTGTCGTATAGACCGTACGGATCCGTATTATCGACGTCAACAATCGTATGGAATCCATATAGAAGGCCGTACTGAAATTTGGCATGGTTAGACCCGATGTGTGCATTGACGGTGTGGGAGGGTTTCTAGACTCAAACATGACTAACTTTAACAATTCGAGCTTGTTTTGAAATTTGGCATGGTCATCATCATGACTAACATAAATGACAATTAAAATTGATAGAACAATTTCCTCCTTCAGTTTACAGTCTGAACTATCCAAGAAAAATATTTCCATCCCTTTTAGTGAGTTGCCGAGGAACAACGAATATAAAGAGAAGATTACCAGAATGGTTAAAATTGATGGAGAATTCCATCTAGACTGTCTGATAACTCGATGATGTTTTCCATCGACTCACGATAGTTTCTTCCAAAATTCCCTTCAGGAAGAGTGTTCTCACAACATCTTCCTGGAGGGTATTACTCTGGCTTAATAGCGAGTGCCTTATGGGGATTCATTGCTCGCAAGCGTTGTCGAATAAGTCTAGCATTCAGATAGGTCTTAATCTCATGCCACTGATGGAAATCCCTATAGTTTAGGAGCCAGTCTAAGTGCCACCAACATCCTCCATCAATTAGTCATGGTTGGTAAGAAGTTATGTTGAGTCAAGATCTAATTACAATCAGTTAGATTATATGAAATCAACTCTGATGTGCCTTAAATTGCATAGGTATAACTGATTTGGTAATTTCCCTAAGTTTATCCATTGTTAAGCTATTCTACCCATGGTATGACCCTCAATTAAAAGTAAGATTGAAAAGATAGGACCAAGTCCAGATATCCAGCAAACCCAATCCAGAAAGCTACCATACTACCAAATCCAGACCAACTAACCATTGAAGTTGAAGTGAGCTTCGCTCCTCGAATCTCTGCATTTATAGGGAAACATCAAACCCAAAAAATGGACAGCACAACTAAAACATTGGTAGAAATAAAATCAATTTCAGGAAAGGAAATCATGGTTTGATAGTACTCGGCTGTCGTGGCTGCCTTATGCAACAATGATCATTTCTAAATCTCAAAAGGAGGTGAGAAGAGTTGCCAGTGTTGAGTTAAATCACAGATCTAGGATTTATAGCTTTTCTGAATTCATTGAACCATATTTTTCCTTATAACTTACAAATGCTGATGATAGTAGTAGGTTATGGGACGGAGGCTGAAATTAGCAACATCCCCTAGGGCTTGTTTGATGTGAACCAAACCCTTCTAGGGTTTCCTCTAGGTAGACCAAGCTTCTTTCTGCATGTTACAACCCTTCTAGAACTCTCTCCTACAAGTCGATCCCTAGATATTGTATGAGTGGAAGTGATATTGACTTGTTATTTATCTGCTAGGCACATGGAAAGGTCAATAAAGTTTATCTCTTTTTTTTTCATAAATTTTCCATACGGATGAAAATATTACAGAGCGAATATCTTTTGATTGAGTGCCCATATTTATGTATGTTTACGTTGGTGCATGCATAATGACTTCTCTAGTTCCAAAATTCAATTATGTTCAGTTCAGTTTAGTTACATTCAAATCCATTCAGTTATGTTTAGTTACATTCATTTATGTTCAATTCACATTCTTCTCTGAAATCACCTTTAGGTGATTAATGCTCCACTTCATTGGTTCTCGGTTTCTTTCTTTAATGGTGTATATAGGCTCTTTTCATAAGTAGGCTTATTTTTTTTCATTACGCTGATTAGGGAAGTTTTGTAAGACTTCAAGGGTCAACATAGCACAAGGTTCCTAGGACAAATCTTCAATGATGTTGTATTTTTAGGCAGTCTATGCATGTGGATTGAAAGTTTCCTTTCGACCTTCAGGTCATGTAATCAAACATTTTGATCCTAACTCGCTGCTTTAGTTTATATGCTTAGCTTGAATGTTCTTGTGGTCCCTAAAGATGGATCCACCTAGTCCTACTTATTAAGATGTTGAGTCGTTACAGGAAGCCTTGTAATGAACATTATTCTCATTTTACTTGCCATCACATCTATTTTCTAGTGCATCCAGTGTGCATCTACATATGAGGGCGAGGGTTCAACCATAATTACAAACCGGTTTACCCATTCACCAAGAGGGGCCAAACCAAGTGGCTGCTAGTCAGTGTTGAAATTAGAATTTAAATTTTGTTCAACTATTCATTTTCATGAAAATAAAATATATATTTATCAAGGTCATTTCTTGCTGATAAAACCCACATCACCACAGACCCAATGATCTATTACTAGGCCTAAGCAAGAGCGATGGAGGCATGGAAAGAAACGCTCTTACTAACATATATTGGTTCTAAAAGAGAAGAAAAGTGCCTTCTTTTTAGTACATGATACTCATATAGATACGTGGAGCTATTCCACTACTTTCAAGAGAATACCTGGGACCAGTGGGAAATTGAGTGGGAAAGAAACAAAATAACATAAGTGATATTGGATGGAGGGTGTACATACCTATAAGAGTCCCTCTAGGTCCTCCTCATTTCACATTTTCCCTCTCCCTTATGGTCGAGTAGCTCCGCAACCTTTGTTAATTTTTTTTTATGGGTTCGATGAATCCTAATCGAGGAGATAAAATGGAGATTCCTTTTTAGTAATAATGCCAATACCATAAATTTTTCTTGCAAGCCCTATGTTCGAGGAACCAGCGTTCAACCGAACAAAAAAAAATATCATGCCTGGTGCTAGACTATTGACCCACAATTTCGAACTGACAGCAGGGAGGGACCAACCAAGGGAACAAAGGGACTAATTGGTGTGAGATGTATCTCCCAGTTTTAAGGTGAAAAATGAATCTTCCACTTTTAAGGGTCCTCCAATTTCTCACCATACAATGAATGCAATCCAAGGGAATCTCAAAGAAGAAGACAATATTCATCGATCCCAAGAAAATTTGGAAGAAGACACCTCCCTCAGACATGAAGAAATTGACAAAAATCAAGTCCCCTATGGATTCATGAATTACAATCAGAACTTATGAGATCAGATTATGATAAGGAAATCAACATTTAGAAACTTTACTATTAACCTGCTACGCCTCTATTTACTTCCCTGTCTTTAATTCTTCTGGGTACCTTTACTATTAACTGTGGCAATAATTACTTACTAATAAATGACGTTAGCTTTCCACCCAACCATTTGCACCGATCGGACGACTAGGCTCGCGTGATCTGTCACATCCGACGTTGTCGGTCGTCTGATCGGTGCAAATGGTCGGGTGGAAAGCTAACGCCCTAATAAATAACTGGAAATAATAACTGACTACCAACCTATAATGTCGAGGTAAGCAAAAGAACATAAGAGTTATAATAAAATAAAAAATGCCCAAACTATCAACATGGTTCTCTCAAGCACCCTAGTCTACTAAACGTGGTTTACCTATGTCAGTTTGGGATACGGTTAGTTCATTGGGAAGATTACCCTCCCATTTCTAAATCGATTAATATGGACCCAAAGGTAAGGTCTTCATGCTTGCTATAGCCTCTTTAAGGTACATTAAAGGATTTATAAAGAACGAAGGGGAGAAGAGGAGCCCGAAAGACTGATCTATTTTATCCAATTCTGTTAGTTCGAATCCATTCTCACTTCTCAATTCTTTTACCTCAATATTTTATTTTATTTTCAGATGGAAAGATCCATGGGAAACCCAGCAATACTTCCCCACATTCGTGGATGGTAGAGGTGGTAAACTGCCGGCCATCCTAGCAGAAGGCCTAACCCCAAAGGACTCAAGGCTCGAACCCGTGACCTCCCCCCGAACCGAGAGAGTGTGCGCACGTCTTACCAATTGAGCTAACCCTTAGGGCTCGCCTCAATATTTTATTTATTCATGAAGAGAAGAAGTTATAACATGAATAAGCTTAAGTGCTTGTAAGATTTAAACATTCATGCCCTAATGAATTTATATATGATTGGCTCGATCTCAATAATGCCAATAAAGCTACGGTCCCCAAGGTTCATAAAGAGAGACTATACATGTGGTTCTTTTTTTTTACTAGAGAGAGTTTTTTATACTAAACATGGTTTTTTTAATGGATGGTTATGTTGTTCTAATAAATAAATATATTCAATTGATGATTGTGTTGTTTTAGTAAGTAAATGCATTTAATGGATGATTGAACTTTATTGTTTTAGTTGGTAAATACATTTAATGGATGGCTGTGTTGTTTTAGTAGGTAAATGTATTTAATGGATGGTTGTCTTATTTATTTAAATGATTAATAGTTATTATGCATTTTCAAATAATTATAGAGTTTTTGAGTTTTTTTATTATTAAGAGGATTTTGAATAATGATTAATTTTTTTATTAAAACTTATTTGGATACATATTTGATATGTCCATTGTCTAACAATAATAATTTTAGCCAATGAGAACATAATATGCCCTTTGTTATATTTTCAGGTTTCTTGTATGTTGGATTATATGAAAACTAGAAAATGCCTTCTATTATAGTCTTTATAATGCTAAGAATTTACAAATTTTAATTATCCTTGTAATAAGCATGTTAGTAAGATTATATCTCCCGTCATTTAAGAAGAACTAAAAAATACATGAAATCGATACCAAAATGTCGCTAAAATTGGTGCCAAATTTGAAAAAAAAATGGTTCCCCCTCCTGTATATGCTCCTCTGTGTAAAGTGCGAAAAAATGTGGTTCAACAGTGCATCTTTAAAATTATTATTATTAATGTAATAATGCGACGAATTCAAAGTGGTATTTCTTGAGCCATGTGTGTCCTGCCACTAGAAACTAGAAAATGCTCTCTATTATAGTCTCTATAAGATTAAGAATTTACAAAGTTTAATTATCCATATAATAACCATGTTAATTTAGGTTGATTTTGAAGATCAAGCATGATTTTATTATTATTATTATAAAAATATCAAGCGACTCTTGTAAAAGCCTCACTCATATGCTATGCTAGTAAGCTAATTAAAATAACGTTATCTGAATGTTTCATATTATTACAATGTGCCAAATAGATATATATCAAAATGTTTCATATTATTACAATGTGCTATATATATATATATATATATAGAGAGAGAGAGAGAGAGAGAGAGAGAGAGAGAGAGAGAGAGAGAATTTAATGTGTGTTAATTACCCATTAAAGTACATTGGTTGATAGACTAAGTTATCATGATATAAGCATGTGTACATATCATAATATTTTAATTATATGCCTTGATAATGACACATCCAATATTTATGGTGATATAATGGCACATACTAAAGCTGTACTTTTGGTTCTCTGGGGTTTGTTATGGTTTGCTTGGAAGAACTTGAACTTTTCAGGTTTCCTGGTGCTCGGGGACTCCAAGGTTATTGTGGATTGGGCCAAAGAGGTTCACTCTATTCAATCTATGGATTTACGTCACTGGATGGGTCATGCAAGCAGTTGTTTGGGTTTTTTAACAAGCTTTCCTTCCATCATATTTATTGTGAATTCAACAAGTTGGTTGGTGGTATTTCCAAGCAGGCCATTGGTCATGTGGGAGGTGTGATTGCTTGGGAGGAAATATCTTAGGGGCATGTAATTGACTCTGGTCAATTGAGCTTCTACTGATTTACTTTTTATTTTCCTTGGTGGCAGCCCTTATGCTGATCATAGGGACTATGGGAGGGATGGTAGCATGGATTTTGTACTGAACATACGAGCTATTGACAATCTAGATTTTTGGGAGTTTGTATTGGATAGTTTTTATATTTTTTGTATGACAGATGTAGTTGTTTCTGAAGTCTTTTTGGACTTTTAAAAAGCCTATAATGTATATACGACACAACTTTTCTTAATATAAAGTTGATTTTTTCATTGTGAAAAAAATCCAATATTTGTATGGTTTTTGAAATCTACTTCCTTTAATAAGTAAATAACCACATTAAAAAAACATATAACTCTCTAACATTTCAACGATGAGGTAGATAGAAAGATTAATAAATATGGTGAAGCATGGAAGCAATTGTACCGGTCTTCAAGTTTAACCACATTAAAAAAAACTTATAATT
This sequence comes from Pseudotsuga menziesii, assembly GCA_001517045.1. Taxonomy (NCBI): domain Eukaryota; kingdom Viridiplantae; phylum Streptophyta; class Pinopsida; order Pinales; family Pinaceae; genus Pseudotsuga; species Pseudotsuga menziesii. The sequence continues at coordinate 196,724 of LPNX010177033.1, forward strand.
GTCTAACATTTCAATGATGGGATAGATAGAAAGATTAATAAATATGGTGAAGCATGGAAGCATTTGTACTGGTCTTCAAGTGAAATACTATGAGGAACTTCAAGTGAAATACTATGAGGAACTTGTTGTTGACATGTTAGAGGGGAAACTAATGCATCATTTTAATTTGGTAAAACCATGAGTGATGGTTCATTTATTTTCACTTATTTCTTTTTAAGGTTGAACTTAGATTTTATATTTAATTATAACATAATATCTACATGTTTTTTATATTTCCACATTTAATTCTAGGTGATTCAAGTCATTCATGTTATTTAATCATGCATAGGAAGTAATCTATACTTAACATAAGTAAAAACATAATCTATATAGAAATACGTATTAGGTGTATAAGTACATATAATCATTTATACCTAGGTTGGATGGGCTAATTCAATGGTTGAGTGATCCAAGTTTCATCTAGGTGTTGGTTGCTTTTGTTGCATGCTTTAGTCAATGTTCCTTCCTGGTTAATTGTGTAATTAGTTCCAATGTATTTACTATGTGTATTATGCATCATAGTAACCAATGGATATACACTTATAAAAAATAGTTTTTTCGGATGAGATTTTTTTTTTGAGAAAAATAACAATTGATACATGTTCATAAGAAATGAATATGAAAGAATAAACACATTCATAATTCACAAAATATTATTCTCTGCATTCAACAACCACTCTATTCAAACATGTAAAAATATTGATTTTTTTTTAAAGTCTGGTTTTAATAAGTCAAACTTGGTTGGTTGTTTGATAGTTTATTTACATGTTTTATATTTTTTCAATTATTTTAAAAATGTTGTTCGATTTTTTCAATTTATTTGTTTATTAAAAATAGTTAAATTTTGTCCATAATCTTGAAATATGATAGAATTTTTTAATAATTTTAAAATTGTATTGAATTTAATATTTTTCTTAAAGATAAGTTCTCTTCTATTTATACATTTAATTATTATTTTTATGCTAAATGTTATTTATTAATGATTATTCATTATTCCTTGAAAAAAGAATATGACTAGAAGCTTATCATCTTCACTTATTTACACTTAACACATGCAATTCTTTTACCATGTCCCTTGTACCATTCTTTTACCATGTCCCGTGTACCATTAAATTGCTAGTTGCTACTTTCACTTCAACATTTCCATACCGTGAATCTAAATGCTTATTACTATATGGAATTAGTATGATATTAGCTAAAAGTCTCACTTCCATCTTTATTTTTACAGATGAAGATGCATTTACAAAAGATAATGAATAGATAAAATGTCAAGGAAGATGCATGTAAAGAAAAGATGAACTGAGTAATGTTGTTGAGGTTGGATTTCATTTTTAATAAATGATTTTAAACTAATTTGGATTGAGAATGAGATTGAGAGTATGTTAATAAGTTAACGATTTGTTTTTTTGAAATTATTTATAATTTATTTTATGATTTGGTTTTATTATTAAAATTATTTATAAATTTCTTTTTTTTAAATAAAAATATTATATTACTTCATAACCAAATTATATACATATCTCTCTTTTTCAGAGTATCAGAGTTTCATTGTCAACAACCTTTTCTGGTATTACAGACATTTTCAAAAATACCATTTTGTTTTGAACAAGCTTCCAAAAACGAAGATATCGCCTATCCTTGATTTTGTTATGAACCATAACTATTGTACTGCTACAAAAAGAAAAATGGAAATTAAAATTGCACAGATCCAGTATCTAAAACTCAAACCGGGTTCTTGGAATGATCCCCCAGACTAGTTCCCTCACCAGCAGTAAGCTTAATCTTCTCAGTCAGCTTCGTCAATTCACCCACAACTTGCTTCGGTTCCCCACTCTAGCTCTTCTTCATACTGGAGCCTACGGTCTCCACATTCTGCATCCCATGACAGTAGAACTTGAGCCCCAACTTGGACGCAATCAAGTCAATTTTGTGGTGCATCATCCTGTTGTCTACGTTATGGTCCTTCCTGGCACAGATAGGTTCCTCATGCCCCTTACTTTTAAAAGCTCCACTGATGGAGACATGCGAGATTAAATTCTTCATCACCCAGTACACCATTATCATCCTATCATACGTAGAGGTCCTTCTGGCTGTTGTACTAGGGTCCACAACCCATTTTTCGACCTCCATCTGAATGTCCTCAATGGGCGTTGCTTGAACCTCTTCCCATAAACGCTTCTCCATGGCCTCGATATCATCTCGAACCTCAAGGGGAACGCAGTCTCTAAAAAATAAGCCGTAGCTTGGGCCTGAGTTTGGGCTCTAATGACTCGGCCCCTGCAATCCCTATGCCCTATCGTCCACTTACCCTTTCCTCTCTGTCCCATAGTACCCAACCCCCTCCCGATGTCCACATTCATGGGTCGTTTAGGAGCCATTATGGGGATATGCAAAAGAAACCAAACATAAGCATGTAGGAAACCTAAAGCGTAACTGTCTTTGAGCACCTCCTAGGGAGCCTTACCCTCGACTAGAACATAATAATCAATAATGCCATGATGAATGCGAGTGGAAAGGAAAAGAAATTTCCTTAGACATAAGGTCGAGGAAGCCATGATTACCATAACATGTTTGTACTTTCCCTCCCATTGCCAGTACTTTCCAGCTCCCGCAGATGTACCACTCACGAATCTTAACAACACAAAGAATTTAATTACTAGATATGGAAACTAGTGCGAATCCAACCTCCACATCTTTCCACGCTTAATCTCGTACCCTCTTGTACCCAACTCTGTAACGAGGTGGGTTATAGTCGTCATTTTTCGCATGATTAACCTTGGTGGTCTGACACCACAACTCCAATCTTCGTCTTCCTCCTGTCACCATCTTGGGAAGCCTGACCGCTACCATCCACCTGTCTTATTTGCTCATAATATGAAGAGGCCAGGTGGCTACAATTGTAGGCCCAATTATCGTTTCTAAACTCTTCCATAGTACCTGTAAGGCAGGACCTACCCCCTTCTTCTCCAAGGTTGGCAAGGGGATATGCAACATTAATCGCTTCTCGTCTTACGTGGCTAAAGGATATGATCATATGAGAAGAGACAAGGATCCTCAGGGTGTCGAACCTGCTTGACAGCCTCCAACTAGATGTCATTTTCTCTATTGGTTGGCCAATGGCTAATTTTTTCACCATCTGTATTATAGTGTTGGAGTCACCCTCCACAATAACCGACAACCAACCTTCCCTGACTGCGAGCTTGAACCCCTGGACGAGGCCTTCCAATTTAGCAGAGCTGTTAGTGTCATTACTTAGATATCCAAAAAATACTTTCAAAATTACCCCAAAAGCATTTATGCAGACACCCCCATACCTTGCTGCTCCCAGATTTCCTTTGGCAACACCATTGAAGTTAACTTTGAACGAGTGCAACGGTGGGGGGGAACAGGAGTTCGGACTAGATGGTCTGCAATTTTTGTCTTTAGGTATAAGCCCATCCAGGTCACTTCTTCCCATTCCCCTACCAGTTTCAATGTGAGCTTCATCCTCCGAGAAGTCATTGTCTTTCTCTCCCCACTGCATGCTTCTTATCGTTTCGAGGAGGTTCTTGACCAACCTCTGCCACACCTCCTCTTCGTTGTATATCTTATCCTGGAATATGTGGTTATTTCTTTCCTTCCACACATTCCACATAACCATCCCTGGAATCATCATCCATAGAGTACTCAGAATTGGATTTTTGAAGGTTTTAAGATTCGATTCTCGCAGAGATTGTCCTAGTTGACCTCTCAATCGATCGCTTCTCTGAAATGTCATGGCTCATCTATCCAATAGAGAATCATGTAGGGGAAATTATCCAACATGTGCTCCATGTTTTCTTCATTGTTTAAGCATAAGACACAATGGGAAGGACCATGAATCCCTCATTTCCTTAGGTTTTCTTCAGTTAAGATCCCACATTTAACAACCAACCAATAGAAGATGGCTACCTTTGGCCAGGGATTTGTAGCCCAGATCTTTTTCCAGATTTATTCTCCTTCCTCCTCGTTGCTAGTTTGTATGTCATAGGCTTCTTTAATACTAAAAGTGTCCTTCTGTTTGTATCCCCACCTCAATTTATCCGCCCCAATATTGATATGGATGAATCTCTCCTGGAGAGTTGCCTTGAAAGAGCGGAGATAATCTTCGTTGGTTAGTCCTTCCAACTAGACCTGGTCCAACCATTTCCTATGGTCCTCCAAGGGGGGTCCTCCCAGTAATGACACACCTTTAATTTCCTTCTTCCATCCCTCTGGCCTTGATAGGATTTCATCTAGGTTCAACCCCCATTTTGGGGAGTTGATTCCATGAATCATCCTAAAAATTATCTAGCTCACAGTCACATATTTCCCAAAAACTATGCTCATGAATAAGATTTCGTCCAGATTGGGATTTCATCCATATATAAGACCCCGACCTCTCCTCATTGTATCTAATCAGATGTGCACTTATTCTATCCCTGGAAAATTTCACATGCCACAATATCGCCCATGTTTCCAACTTGTGGTTGCACCATCTCCACCAAATTTTAGAGCCTTGAATTTCACTCATAACTTCTGGATCCCTGAGACCCAAACACCCTTGTCCTTGGGGAAGCAAATTTTGTCCCATCCAACCAGGGAAAATTTGGTCTTCTCTTCCCTCCATCCCCATAGGAAATTTTGTTGGATACTTCTAATTTCCTTTATAATAGACTTTGGCACCTAGAGCATTGAGAAGAGGTATACCGACATTGCTTGGAGGACTACTTTAACGAGAACTAGTCCATTGGGTAGGTTTATAGGTTAGAGGATCCAACTTGATAACTTGCTTTTAAGTCTATCCAAAAGGTGTTGCTAGGACACCTTCCGAATGGTGCCATCTGCAATACGGGCCCCCAGATATTTGGAGGGGTGGGATCCTTTGGAAAAACCCAAAATCCAAATTATATTCCTCTGGGAATGGGAGGCAGTATTGAAGAAAAAACCAACGATTTATCATAATTCACTTCAATCCCTGAAGCTTTTGCAAAAAGCCTTAAACTTTTCTTAAAGGCTCGGGCCTCTTGGATTGAAGGGTGCCCCATTAACATTTTATCATCCACAAATTGTTGTTGTGTTTGTTTATCCATTCCCTTAGCCCACAAATCTCTCCTATTGTTGATTGGTCTTAGAGGAGCTTGCTTAGCCCCTCCACCATTAAGATAAAAAGAAAAGGGGAAAGGAGACCCCCCTATTTGATTCCCCGGGAGGGGTGTAAAATCCTAGTCGGTGATCCATTCAACAAAATAGAGAAGAAGGGGGTGGAAACCATATTCATTATCCACTCCACCCATTCCATTCCAAAGCCAAAAGCTTCCAAAATAATTCTCATTACTGCTAACTTAGTTTATCATGGGTTTTTGCTATATCTAATTTTATCATCATACCTGGTTTCATAGTCACCTTCAAAGAGTGGATAGTTTCTTGAACCAGGATGATCCCATCCAATATATTCCTTCCTTCCAGAAAGCCCGATTGTTCCAGGCCAATCAGGCTGGGGAGGAGTGACTTTAATCTATTAGCAATCACTTTAGTGATGATTTTGTAAATCACATTACACAGAGCGATGGGTCTGAACTTACCTGGGATGTCAGGTCCTTCCCTTTTTGGAACCAAGGTTAGGAATGTGGCATTAAAATCCTTTAAGAATCCACGATTACTCCACGATTCCTCCACTATTTCCAAAACCTTCTCTTTTATCATGTCCCAAAAAAAGTGGATATTTTTTAGTGACGCCATCTGGCCATGGCACTTTCAGGGCCATCTGATGCACAACTTCTTCAACCTCCTGCATAGAGATTTGTTTAACCAACATCTCATTATTCTCTTTGGTGATCAACATGGGGATGAGTCTGGTGATCTTGGCTATCTCCTGGCTCCTTCCGCCTCTATCCTTAGTCATTATTTCCTCAAAGTGGTGAACCAATTCTTCCTCAATTTCTCCTCTGGAATCTACCTAATTTCCATAAGCTTTCCTTAGTTTGTAAATCTTCAAACTATGTCTATTATGGATGACTGAATTATGAAATAATTCAGTATTCTTCTCACCTTCCTGTAACCATTGATTCCTATATTTTTGTTTCCAGAAGATCTCATCATGTCTTTCCCTAGATTCCAACTGATTCAATAGATATTTCTCTCGTTGTTTCAGTTCCTCATCCCACCCTACTTGCATTCCTCTCTATTGGGTACGCTCAGTATTCTCCATCAGTTTCCTCTTATCTAGAAAAATGTTCCCAAAGTCTTCCCGGTTCCATGTGCGTATTTTGTCTTTAAGAGCCTTTAGCTGTTGCTGGAATCGGTACATTCCCGTGCCTGTGGGTGGGACCAATTCCTACCACCATTGACCTACCAAATCCTTAAATTCTTTATGCTCCAACCAAAATTATTCAAATCTAAAAGGTTTGCTTAATATGGCATTCGACCAATCCCATTTGATGCTTATGGGCCAATGGTTTAACCCTGCAGCCGGAAGGACAATGAAACTTATCTCCCTAGTACCTCTCGAAATGTCCTCTGTGACCAAAAATCTGTCGATTCTAGAAGCCACAAGGTTCTCTCCCCCATGTTTGTTGTTCCATGTGTACTACCCATCCCCCGTCTCGAGATCTATAAAAGTATCATGGACCAAAAAGCCCCTAAACGCTTCTTGGAATCTATCCAAAACGTGCTTTCCCCCTTATTTTCCATGAGGGAGGTGATCAAGTTAAAATCCCCTCCTATAATCCAGGATCCTTCACAGGCTTTATCTTTCATCTAAATCATAAGATTTAAAAACACGGGATTCTGAGGAAAGGCACTTGGACCGTAGACATTCACCAAAGTGCCTTTTGCCCCTGAATCTAAGATGTTAAAACTAGAGATCAAAGAGAACTAATTGGCCCTCCACTCCGATAGGAAAATGGTGCCTGGTTGCCATAAAATGGATAAGATGCCAACCATTCTTGAGGGATCAATCACCATAACCCTACTTCCTCTCCAAATATTATGTCCCAACTTCTCCATTACTTTTGAGTTACACTTTGTTTCTTGTAAAAAGAGAACATATGGCTTTTCCTGTTTGACCCTCCTAGCTAAGGTCTTTGTTTTCTTGGGATGGTTGCAACCCCGGATGTTCAAGGAAATGATATTCATTGGCTAACCCTATTTACTTCAGAGAATGCCACCATTATCGTCGGATGCCACCCTACCCTTCTTATTGCATTCCTTCTCGATCTCATCCAGATCAAGCTCGCCCAGTTCCATTTCTTCCACACCGTGTTCATCCATTGCCTCGATTCGGTCCTCCTCCTCCTTCCCACTCCCAACTTCCATTTCCTTACCTACAACTTGCTTCTCCGAAGCTTCTACCTTATTCCTTTCCTCCTTTGTTTCCTCTCCTTTCTCTTCCAAGATATGAAAAGGGTTTTTGTTGGTAACCACTTTTCCCTAGTTTTCTTTCACAGTCTCTTGTTGCCCGCCCATCTTGTTCTTTTTTTACTCCTTACTTGCGCAAATCCTTCCCCATATTTATCTCCCCCCTGAGGACGCTTGGAAATGGGTGGAACTTGGATCAACTACGGGCGGTTCCTACCAAAATGACCATATTCATGGCACTGTCTACACCTGAATGGAAGCTGCTCGTTGTCGATCGCTGTACCCACTCCTCATCATCCCAGTTCAGGCTGATTTCTTCCGGTAAATCTTTCGATAGATCCATATAGACACAAATGTGAGTGAAGGAAGTATACCTCTGCTATTTTGTTTGCTTTGCAACCTTTGCAAATTCCCCGATTGTGTTACCGATGTCTTGCAATATTTCTAGATCCCAATACTCGCATTGTAACACCCCGATTTTGACCCCGTTTGCATTAAAAATGTATATGACGTATATATTGTAATTAATCATGGTGTGGAGCTAAAGGAAAAATCCCCACCATCGATTTAGCGTTTTATGTTTCAGTGATTAAAATCGTTGCCGATGGTATTTCGTGCGGGTCGACACATTATAATTTTGGACATCATGTAAATATGCAATTTAATTAAAAACCCACAACCAGCTATGTCAATGCAACAAATAATGAGATGGGGGCATTATTTCCTAAGGATAAGGGGGAGGGAGATATTTAACCTCTAAGCCAATGGGAAGAAGCCAAGTGTCAATAGGAGAACCCATCAACTTCCAACTACCGTTTCTTATCTTATTCCTCAACCAATTAAATTCTCGAAAAAGTCAATTAGGCAGTTATTTCCTTGGGGAAAGGGGAGCATGGGTAGCCGTCAATTCTGGCAGGGTTTTCAGCCTTGACCACATGCTTGCCCAAGGGGAACCAATTTGTCCATTACCCTCACGTGGAAGGAGGTAACCACATTCCACTCACGCGCATGCATTCTTCACTCACGGAGGTAGTCGCAGCTCACCCTCACGCACTGACAGCCACATTTTTCCTCATGCACGCAGGCAGTTGATTTCCTCACGTGGGATTTCCATTCGGGGAGCAATCCATTTTTTTCCATTCATGTTTTTGTAGATTTCTGGATTTTTCCCATGTCTAGGAAGTCGATTAGGAAAGGCTCAGTGGTTGGGATTCTTCCTTAACGTTTTTGTTGTTGTTTCTCATCACCCGGTTGGGGAAAATATGTTGTATTGATTGCCCATCGAATGGGAGAAGAGACCCACAATTTTCTTGGGTGTTGTTGAGTTAGTTTTGGCCATGTTAGGGCAAAAACGTCCCTGGAAATCAAATTGGCTATTAGAGGGTTGTTTTCACCCATCTTGGCAATTCGTTTTGTTGCCAAACCTGCTTTCCTCAACCCAGAACTGTGTATCTTGCTGTGTATGCATCTGTGATTCGGTTTGAACTAAATTGGGAGTGGAAATGGGGTCTGACCATCTTGGTAAACCTAGTGTGTGAAGGAACCTCACAGACAGATATAGGGGGCTGGTTTTCTTCTTTGCACACCCTGAATAGGACTAGAAGGGAAGGGATAGCCCGAGGGGCTGTGTAGCAGAGAAGGGGATGCTTCCTTGTGTTGGGTGGGTAGATGTTTAGAAGCTAGGATATATTTGGTGCATGTGCTCATAGCTCTGTTGAGGAGCTCACTAGCTTAGCAGTCAGCCTTTCCAACTCCTTTGCAGCCTGATAAACCCAACTGTGTTGGCTTGGCTAAGTTTTGATGTATCCTTGGCTATGTGTGAGCCTGTTAGTGTTCCTTATTCCTTGCGGGAATCATGCCCATCTTGGGGGTGGTAGTGTTGCTGAGAGATTAAGGAGCACGCTGGCCTATGGTTGGGTGGAACGTTGCAGTGACATAGCTGGTTGTGGGATGAGCTTCTTTCCAAGATAAGTCTCTCTTATGTTAATCTCTGCATTGTATTTGTTTAATGAAAATGATGACCATGTTGATGCTTCCGATGTATGTTAAATATTTATGCATCTGTGCATGTATTAGTTCAATGCATTTCATTTTATGTTTATGGGGCTAGTTTTCCCGGATTGTTAGTGGTAATGTTGCGTCCTTTGCATCGGGATGAGGGGTGGGGAAGTGACAGTGTGGTATCAGAGCTCACGTTGCAGCATGAGCCTCAATGGGAAAAGAAGAGTAGTTGATATAGACTAGAATTACCTTCTATGGTCAGCAGGAAAAGAAGCACACACAGGAAAAAATTTCAAAAATTTTCATAAGTGTTGGAAATTGTCATATATCAGCTTAGTTGGCCGAGTTCTACAAATACAGTGTCGGATGAATAGGATAAGTTGAGCCAATGGCATGTTGAGTCGACGAGAAGTAGAGCAAAAGAAACTTTTCAAAAAATTTCAAGTGTTGAAGAAATCGGGTAAATTCACTGAGTTTTGCCGATACATCGGCTGAGTTTGGTAAGTTTTGACAATGCACATCGGTAGAACTTGGCAAGTTGAGCCGATGACAGGAAAAAGGGATGAAAAAAATTTCAGAATTTTTCTAAGTATGGCATGTCATAAAAACTTTGGGAGTTTTTTCGATGCATGTCGGATGAAATCAGTGAGTTTTACCGATACGTATCAAGCGAGAAAGGCGAGTTTTGCCAATGTGTGTTGGGCAAAAAAGTTGAGTTTTTCGATGCATCTCGGATGAGCTTTCCGATGCATCTCGGATGAGTTTCTAATGCATCTTGTATGAGCTTTTTGATGCATCTCGAATGAGTTTTTGATGCCTCTCGAATAAGTTTTCCAATGCATTTCAGATGAGTCTTGCTGATGCCGAGGAAAGAAAGAAAAAATTTGAAAAAATTGTCTAAGTGTCAAAAATCCCATATCGGAACGAAAAAACGAAGTGTTTCGATACATGTTGGGTGAACTCGGTAAGTTTTTTCGATACATCAAAAAAGTTTGATGAGTTTGCCGATCATAAGGAAAATGAAGGTTTGCCAATACGTCGGATGAACTCGGCGAGTTCTGCCGATACGTCGGATGAACTTGACGAGTTCTGTCGATACGTCGGAAGGAAAGGTCGAGTTTTTTCGATCGAAAAGAAATGATGAGTTTTGCTGATGCATCGGAAGGGAAACAGTGAGTCGAGCTGACATGTCAGAAAACTTTGGTGAGTTTGTCGATCGAGTGGAAAAACTGAGTTGCTCCGAAAAAGAGAATTTTTGCAGGTTTTTAGTGGGATTTATAGGGACTAGAAAGATGAAAAATGGCAGTGACCTTATGCGCCAGATTGCATGAAAATAAAATATTTTGCAAAAAAGAAAAATGAGGGCGCTACACTTGACTTGCCCTGCAGTGGCGAGCCACAAGGGGGAAATCCCCCTTGACCCCCATTGTCCCATTTAGTTAGATGTTCTTTGTGAAAAGAAAATTCTATGATTTGACAAAGTTGTCAATATATGATGTTTCCAATGTAGGTAAGTAATGTTTGATTCATATGAGTGTTATGCAGCTAACAATTGTGTTTATTAACACATTTTGTAGAATCATAGTCACATTCAAAGGCAACATTCCAGATAGTACAGTTCAGTAAAGTTGGTTCGGCTAAGCCATGAGAACCTACGACATGTATGATGATGCATAGAACCCCAATGAGTACGAGGAAGATGTTATGAGGGAAAATGTCTGAGTTGGAAATGCTGAGACCAAGTCTAATGGGAGGAGATTCCAAGAGACTCCCCTAGATTTTGCAACCACCATGAGAAGCCTAAGGGTGGAGATGAAAAGTTACAGGGAAGATAATGAAAGATTGGTTAAGGCTCAAGAGTAGAAGAATCAGCTAAATGCAGCCATGCTGCAAAGTTTAACGGACATCCAGAGGCGGATGAACTCTAGGGACCGGAAAGTAAGACCAGTACCAGAAGAAGGAAGAGATTTCCTAGTGGGTCATCTGACTCTGAAGGATCCACTGTGGTTCAAGTTCTTCTTCTCACCTGAATAAAAGGAAGAGGCGTTACCAGAACCATTCACGCAATGAGTTTAAGCAGGCAAGGCTGCCTACCTTCAATGGTGAGATAAAGAATTGTCAAGAAGCTGAAGCTTGGCTTCTTGGGATGAGAAAATATTTCCAAGTCTAAGACTACTCTGTAAATATGAAGGTTAGGGTAGCCATCTTCAATTTGACTGGAAGAGCATCCATATGGTGGGAGCACTTCAAGCAAGTAAAGAAGATCAATGAAAGGAAGATTGTGTGGAAGCAATTCCAGAAGTATTTCAAGTAGAAGTACCTCTCTGACAAGTACTATGATGATAAGATCAAAGAATTCCATGAGCTAATATTGGGACAGTAGACCATGGAAGAGTATGCAAACAAGTTCCTGGAACTTTTGAGGTATATCAGGTATATCAAAGATGAAAAAGTGAAGATCTAGCATTTCCTAAGTGGATTGCCTCAGTCTTACAAAGATAGAATTGAGTTTATGAACCTAGAACTATGGAAGAAGCAATGAGGAAAGCTAAGTATTTCTATGAGCAAAGCAAAGGAAAACCTGATTATCATAAGGGATGGAAGGATAAGAAGAATGAGAAGTCTGACCAAAGGAAGAAAGGTTTCAAACCTTCTAGATTCAGGAATCAACAGAAGCAACCATCCCAAGCTGCAAGTAATCCAGCTAGAGTGGTGGGAGAAAAGCCAAGAGATCCACAGCAGAACAGAGAACCACTCCAATGTTGGAATTGTGGAGGAACCCACATACATAGGAATTGTATACTTGAGAATGAGAATGCAAGGCCAACTTACAACATTCAAGAGCTAGAAACAGTGGGTCAAATAGCAAGGGCCGTCCCTAGGATTTGTGCAACATTGGAGGACTGCCAGATAGATTACCAGTCAATTGTGGTTGAAGTTGCAGGTAAGATTGTTGAGCAATCTATTTCTATATTGATTGACCCTGGTTCTACTCACAGTTACATTACCCCTAGAGTAGTGGAGATTTGTGCTTTTAAGAAAGTAGCAAATATTGGTTAGTTCATCTAGTCACTGGAACTAAGAGAAAGGTTAGTGAAGTGGTAGAGAAATGTATGTTGGTCATGAATGGATTGGTCACTTGTGTTGATCTGAATGTTCTACCACTTGGTTTCTATGATGTTCTCATTGGAATGGATTGGTTAGAAGCTCATAGGGTAAATCTTGATTGTTACAATAATACTTTTGAATGCATGGATGAAGAAGGGAACCCAAGAGTTGTAAGAGGCATTCCAAAGGTGATTTCGGTTAGGAATATTTCAGCAATGCGGTTGAAGAAGTGTTGTAGGAAAGGTTGCAGAGTGTATGCAACTCATGTTTTGGAAGCAACAGAGAATGAAACTATTAGGTTGGAGGACTATCATGTATTGCAAGAATTCAAGGATGTTTTTCCTGATGAGATTCTAGGGCTTCCTCCAAAGAGGGGCATTGATTTCACAATTGAACTTGTGCCAGGAGCAGCACTAGTGTCCAAGACACCCTACAAGATGAGTACACCATAAATGCTAGAGCTGAAGATGAAACTGCAAGAGTTGTTGGAGAAGAATTATGGTACACTCAAATTATGTATTGATTATAGACAGCTGAACAAAGTCACTGTGAAGAATAAATATCCTTTGCCTAGGATTTATGACCTCTTTGATGAAATGAGAGGAGCAAACATATTTTCCAAGATTGACTTGAGGTCTAGTTACCATCAAGTGAGAATCAAGGATGAAGACATTCATAAGACAACCTTCAGAACAAGGTATGGACATTATGATTTTGTAGTGGTACCATTTGGTCTCACAAATGTACCAGCTACATTTATGTGCCTTATGAATAGTGTCTTCAATAGGTATTTGGACAAGTTTGTTCTTGTTTTCCTTTATGACATCCTTATTTATTCTAAGAATGGGGAAGAGCATGAAGAGCATTTGAGATTGACATTGCAGTTGATCAGGGAGCATCAGCTGTATGCAAAGTTGAGCAAGTGTGACTTTTATAGAGATAGGATTCATTATTTGGGTCACATTATCTCAGATGAGGGTATATCTGTAGACCCTGAGAAGATTGAGGCCATTATGAATTGGCCTACTCCAAGAAATGTCACAGATGTAAGACCTTTTATGAGACTTGCAGGATACTACAAGAGATTCATTGAAGGATTCTGTAAGGTTGCACATCTAGTCACTTCTTTGCAAAAGAAGGGAATCAAGTTTGAATGGACACCGAGGTGTGAATAAAGCTTCCAACAGTTGAAGAATCTTCTCACAAGTGCACCGGTATTGAAGATTGCAAATCCATAAAAAGATTTTGTGGTGTGTACTGATGCATGTGGTCAAGGGCTTGGAGGAGTCCTTATGTAAGACAACCACGTGATATGTTATGAGTCAAGAAAGTTGAAGGAGCATGAGAAGAACTATGCCACTCATAATCTAGAACTTGCAGCCATAGTACATGCTCTCAAGATGTGGAGGCATTACTTGATGGGCATAAGATTTGAGCTAAGGACATATCACTGTGGTTTGAAGTATTTGTTTGATCAGCCTACTCTAAATGCTAGGCAAGTGAGATGGCTGGAGTTTTTATGTGAGTTTGATTTTGAAATCAAGCACATAAAGGGAAAAGAGAATAAGGTAGCTGATGCACTCAGTAAGAAGGTGAAGGAAATGCATGTGGCATCCATTAGTATTTTCCAATCAGAGTTGAGGCAGCAGATTGTTAATCATGTTGCTGAAGATGAATTGTATGCACATGTCAAGGACAAGTTGTGGCAGCAAAGCCTTGAAAAGAAGTATGAGGGATATAAATTGGAAGAAGATGGACTTCTTACCTATAAGAACATAATTTATATTCCAAATGTAGCATATCTGAGGAGAGTTGCTATGGATGAAATCCATCAAGCTCCATATTCTGGTCACCCAGGATATCAGAAGACAATTGCTACAGCTAGGAAGCAGCAGTTTTGACTAGGAATGAAAAAGGACATGGCTGAATATATTTCAAGGTGCATGAAATGTCAGCAGGTAAAGGTTGAGCATCAACACCCAACAGGTTTGTTGCATCCTTTTCTAATTCCATAATGGAAATGGGAAGTTATTTCCATGGATTTTATTACAGGATTGCCAATGACTTGGAGACAACATGATTCCATCATGGTTGTGGTGGACAAGTTGACAAAGGAAGCACATTTTATACCGGTTAAGTCTACGCATAAGACTGATGACATTGCAAAGATCTTCATGAAGGAGATTTTCAAATTGCATGGATTGCCTAAGGCAATAGTCTCTGACATAGATGTCAAGTTCACTTCCAATTTTTGGAAGGGGTTGTTTGCATATTTGGGTACAAAGTTGAACTTTAGCATTGCCTACCATCCTCAGACTGATGGGCAGATAGAGAGAATTAATCAAGTGCTTGAAGACATGCTTCACATGTATGTGATGGACAAACCAACCAAGTGAGAGGATTATTTACACTTGGTAGAATTTTCTTATAACAATGGAAACAAGCATCCTTGAGGATGAGTCCATATGAAGCTTTGTATGGCAGGAGGTGTAGGACACTAGTGACTTGGGATAATCCAATGAACAGGGTTGTGCTTGGGCCATAATTGCTCAAGGAGATGGAGTAGGAGGTTGTAAAGATCAGGCAGAATATGAAAACAGCCCAGGACAGACAAAAAAGCTATGCAAATAAGCATAGGGTGAATAGAGAGTTCAGTGTTGGGGATCATGTTTACCTCAAAGTGAGAGCAAAGAAGAGTTCCTTCAAGGTTGGAAGTTGTGCCAAGTTATCACTTAGATATTGTGGGCCATTTGAAGTGCTTGAAAGAACATGGCCAATTGCATATAGACTTGCATTGCCTGCTAGCACTATAGCTCATAATGTTTTTCATGTTTCATCACTTAAGAAATATATACACGATCCTAACCATGTGATAAATTGGGATGTGATTCAGGTGGAACGCGAGGGAGAGTTCCAAATTGAGCCAATGCACCTCCTCGATAGGAAGGCCACAATGCCCTGGAACTGAGCCATAGGGAAGGTAAAGGCGCAATGGGAGCACTACGATCTCGAGGAAGCTACGCGGGAGTTGGAGGATGCCATGTGATTGACACATTCGTTTTTGTTCAATTCTGTGAAGCATTGAGGGCGGTACCAGTGTAGCATTTTTGTTCAATTTTGTAAAGCACTGAGAACAATGCTGTTGAAGGGGGAGGGGAATGTAACACTTTGACCCCGTTTGCATTAAAAATGCATATGATGTATATATTGTAATTAATCATGGTGTGGAGCTAAAGGCAAAATCCCCACCATCGATTTAGCGTTTTATGTTTTAGCGATTAAAATCATTGCTGATGGTATTTCGTGCGAGTCGTCACATTATAATTTTGGACATCATGTAAATATGTAATTTAATTAAAAACCCACAACCAACTATGTCAATGCAACAAATAATGAGATTGGGGCATTATTTCCTAAGGATAAGGGGCAGGGGGATATTTAACCTCTGAGCCAATGGGAAGAAGCCAAGTGTCAATACGAGAACCCATCAACTTCCAACCACCTTTTCTTGTCTTATTCCTCAACCAATTAAATCCTCCAAAAAGTCAGTTGGGAAGTTATTTCCTTGGGGAAAGGGGAATATGGGAAACCACCAATTTTGGCAGGGTTGTCAGCCTTGACCACATGCTTGCCCAAGGGGAACCAATTTGTCCATTACCCTCATGTGGAAGGAGGCAACCACATTCCACTCACGTGCATGAATTCTTCACTCATGGAGGTAGTCACAGCTCATCCTCACGCACTGGCAGCCACATTTTCCCTCATGCACGCAGGCAGTTGATTTCCTCATGTGGGATTTCCATTCGGGGAGCAATCCATTTTTTCCCATTCACATTTTTGCAGATTTATGGAGTTTTCCCATGTCTAGGAAGTCGATTGGGCAAGGCTCAATGGATAGGATTCTTCCTTGACATTTTTGTTGTTGTTTCTCATCACCCAGTTGGGGAAAATCCGTTGTATTGATTGCCCAGGGAGTGGGAGAAGAGACCCATGATTTTCTTGGGTGTTGTTGAGTCCGTTTTGGCCACGTTAGGGCCAAAACGTCCATGGAAATCGAATTGGCTGTTAGGGGGTTGTTTTCACCCATCTTGGCAATTCGTTTTGTTGCCAGAAATGTTTTCTTTAACCCAGAATTGTGTATCTTGCTGTGTATGCATTTGTGCTTCGGTCTGAATTGAATTGGGATTGGAAATGGGGTCTGACTAGCTTGGTAAACCTAGTGTGTGAAGGAACCTCATAGACAAATCTAGGGGTTGGTTTTCTTCTTTGCACACCCTAAATAGCACCAGAAGGGAAGGCATAGCCCGAGGGACTGTGTAGCAGAGAAGGGGATGCTTCCTTGTGTTGGGTGGGTAGATGTTTAGAATCCAGGTTGGATTTGGTGCAGGTGCCCATAACTCTGTTGAGGAGCTCACTAGCTTAGCAGTTAGCCTTTCCAGCTCCTTTGCATCCTAATAAACCCAACTGTGTTGGCTTGGCTAAGTTTTGATGTATCCTTGGCTACATGTGAGCTTGTTAGTGTTCCTTATTCCTTGTGGGAATCATGCCCAGCTCGGGGGTGGTAGTGTTGTTGAGAGATTAAGGAGCACATTGGCCTATGGTTGGGTGGAACGTTGCAGCGACATTGCTGGTTGCGGGATGAGCTTCTTTCCAAGATAAGTATCTCTTATGTTAATCTCTGCATTGTATTTGTTTAATGAAAATGATGAGCATGTGTATGCTTCTGTTGTATATTAAATATTTATGCATTGGTGCATGTATTAGTTCAATGCATTTCATTTTATGTTTATGGGGCTAGTTTTCCCGGATTGCTAGCAGTTATTTCACATCCTCTCCACCAGGATGAGGGGTGGGGACGTGACATGCATGGGAGGGGAAACAACAAGATCCAAAATGGAGCACCCTTCATATCCTCACTTTTCAAGTTAAATCTTTCTTTCCATGGTCTTAGATAAATCCCATTCAAGAAGAAAAAATAGGACCCTCCCTCAAGAACCCTATCGCGTTCCTCTAGGTTAAAAATGATGATAGTAAAGAAACACTTAGATCCTTAATGGAGATCATAGTGGTCTTTAGGGTTCTAGTTACTCTTAATCCAACAACCTAGATCTCTCTCTTGATGCCAGATCCCCACAAATTTACCGATGAGGTCTTTCTCCTTCCATAGCTCAACCTTCCCTTTGATCTTATCAGAACTGATTTGAATGACCGGTATAGTTTGGGTTTTCGGGAGACAGCCACCCAATCCCATTCTCCTGCCATTACCTTTCTTAGCACTGCTCCCTTCCCCAGTCTCGTTCCCTCCATCCCTTTCTCTAGGTATCTAGCACTTGGGCACCGTCGTCTCCATGTGCAACAATGGGGAGATTACGACCCCCACCCTAAACGCCCTCACCATGGACTCCTGCGAAACCACAGTAGCTCGTTGCCTCTCCCCTCCTCGTCTCCGCCTTACTCTCCTCGACACTTTTTACATGTACAACTACCATTTATAAATTTGTTTTATTGATAGTGTTCATTCTTTTTAATTTACATATAATTTTGATTTATATGTTAAATTTGTTGATTATGATTACACAAATAGATTCAGCAATAATAAATCCATCCATTTGCATCCACAAATCTCTTGATATTGCTTATTCTAATTATATGAATAAAACAAAATGTTGAAATCGATGATCCATAAATCTTTAAAAAATCATTGATTTTGATTATATAAATAGTTTTTATAATCTCAAATTAAATAATCAATAAATTTAAAATTTGTAATTTTATTAATAAAAAAAATGTGTTCTATAAATTTATTAAGCAAAAAGTTGTATTTAAATACAGGAAGAAATTAAAATGTATTATTGTTATGATTCATATGTTAAATTTGTTGATGATGATTACACAAATAGATTCATCAATAATAGATCCATCCATTTGCATCCACAAATTTCTTGATATTGCCTATTATAATCATATGAATAAACTAAAATGTTGAAATTGATGATCCATAAATCTTAAGAAAATTATTGATTTTGATTATATAAATAGTTTTTACAATTTCAAATTAAATAATCAATAAAGTTAAAATTTGTAATTTTATTAATAAAAAATTGTGTTTTGTAAATTTATTAAGCAAAAAGTTGTGTTTAAATATGAGAAGAAATTGAAATGTATTATTGTTATGAAAATTGTTTCATATTTTATAATCTTTTTTTATTTGGATTACTAATTTTTTATAAGTGGCATAACAACTTAATTTGTATTATTGGCGTTTTTTAGTTAAACATCTTGATATATAAGCATTACGACCAATTTATTATTATTATTTTGGGTATCCATGATTAAATACCATTTTTTAAAATTGTAAACATACTTGCTTAAAATACCAATATAGACTAATTTAACTCCATTTTTGGATTATACAAAGCGTCCAGAGGGATCAAATCGGTAAACCTTGTACCGCTTAACTACAACACACGCATGCATCCATTATTTTATTATTATTGTAAGTTTACTTTTCCCAAGGCTCCTCGACTATGCTACAACCCATTAATGCATGTATTCTTATTAATTAATTAATTAATTAATTTTCCTCCTTTACACCCAAGCTCCACTATGATATAACACATTGATGCATGCATTCTTATTTTTTATTTATAAAACATTAAGACACTTCCCCTGACCCAAGTTGTTGTAGACATAGGCCTTCTCTCTTTAATTTTTTATTTATTTATTTTATAGAACATATATACACTCTCCAACTCTAATGATAGAAATGAGCCTTACCAAAGTGATAAACAACTATGGATATAGTTAAATCAAAACTAATAAAATAAATAAATAGAAAAATAATTTGTATAACACCTACTCCATTGGTATAGGTAATGGGGATCTCATCACGTTGGAATGCTCACCCTACTGACCATGGCGTGTTCATGACAACAACTTTACATGTATTCCTGCAGTGTGACATTCGGTTCTATAAATAGAGTACGAAGGAAACCTCATAATAATAATGACATGTAAGAGGGATAGTTGCTTGCTATAAAAGCCGAACCGACTTCTACCTATATATGTCCTTCAATGCATAATTGCACCTAAATTGGCCTCACTAGTTAGGATTTTTCAAGTCTCAGAAGGGTTTGTTGCACTTCGATTAGTCAATGGCGGAATTTGAGGAGAGCTTGGGTGCAGGTTCGAAACTCAAGTCAGCTGTTGTGCTGGAGCAGGCAAAGAAGCACCTTGCCATGTTTGTTGTTCCATGTGTACCACCCATCCCCCGTCTCGAGATCTATAAAAGGATTGTGGACCAAAAAGTCCCTAAACTCTTCTTGGAATCTATCCAAGACATGCCTTCCCCCATTTTTTTCCCCGAGGGAGATGATCAGGTTAAAATCCCCTCATATAATCCAGGATCCTTCGCAGGTTTGATATTTCATCCAATTCATAAGATTTAAAAACACAGGATTTTGAGGAAAGTCACTTGGGCCGTAGACATTAAGCAAAGTGCCTTTTCCCCTTGAATATAAGATGTGGAAACTGGAGATAAAAGAGAACTGATTGGCCCTCCACTCCGAAAGGAAAATGGTGTTTGGTTTCCATAGAATGGCTAAATCACCTGCCATTCCCAAGGCATCAATCACCATAACCCTACTTCCTCTCCAAATCTTCAGTCCCAACTTCTCCATTACTTCTGAGTTACACTTTGTTTCTTGTAAAAAGAGAACATCTGGCTTTTCCTCTTTGACCTTCCTACCTAAGGTATTTATTTTCTTGGGATGGTTGCATCCTCGGATGTTCCAGGAAACGATATTCATTGGCTAACCCTATTTACTTCAGAGAATGCCGCCACTATGGTCGGATACTGGCCTGATTCTATCAACTTTACTCCTACCTCCACAATCCTTTTCTCATTCATCTTTCTTCCTCTTTGTAGATCTTCCTCTGATGATTTTCTTTTGCTCCCTTTCTAAAGATTGGATGCTATCCCCAATTGTTGGTGAGCTTTGGTTTTGATGATTGCTTCCTGGAGTAGTTCCAATTGTCTTCTAGAAACATACCCCCTACCCTTCTTATCACATTCCTTCTCAATCTCATCTAGATCAAGTTCACTCAGTTCCATTTCTTCCGCACTGTCTTCATCCATTGCCTCGATATGGTCCTCCTCCTCCTTCCCACTTCCTACTTCATTTTCCTTACCTACAACTTGCTTCTCCGGAGCTTCTACCTTATTCCTTTCCTATGCGATCTCTCCTTTCTCTTCCAAGGTCTTAAAAGGGTTTTTGCTGGTAACTACTTTTCCTTGGTTTTCTTTCATCATTTTCTATTTCCCGCCCATCTTGTTCTTTTTTTTACTCCTTACTTGCGTAAATACTTCCCCATCTTTCTCTTCCCCCTAGGGAGGCTTGGAAAAGGGTGGCAATTGGATCAACTGCGGGTGATTCCTACCAAAAATGGCCATATTCACGCCACTGTCTGCACCTGAATGGAAGCCACTCTTAGTCAATCAGTTGTACCCACTCCTCATCATCCCAGTTCAGGCTGATTGCTTCCAGTAAATCCTTCGATAGATCCATATAAACACATATGCGAGTGAAGGCAGTATACCCATGTTGTTTTGTCTGCTCTACAACCTTAACAAATTCCTCGATCATGTTACCGATGTCTTGCAAGATTTCTAGATCCCAATACTCGCACGGGAGGGAAAACAACCAGATCCAAACTAGAGCAACCTTCATATCCTCAGTTTCCAGGTTAAATCATTCTTTCTATGGTCTTAGATAAAGCCCAACCGAGAAGAAAAAATAGGGCCCTCCCTCAAGAACCCTATCGTGATCCTTAAAGTTAAAAAATATGATAGTAAAGAAACCCTTGGATCCCAAATGGAGATCATAGTGGCCTTTAGGGTTCCAGTTATTCTTAATCCAGCGGATCAGATCTCTCTCTCTCTCTCTCTCGGCTAGATCCCCACAAATTTACTGATGAGGTCTTTCTCCTTCCGTAGCTCAACCTTTCCTCTGATCTTATCAGATCTGATCTGAATGACCGGTATAGTTTGGGTTTTCAAGAGACAACTGCCCGATCCCATTCTCCTGCCATTACCTTTCTCGGCTCTGCTCCCTTCCCTAGTATCGTTCCCTCCATCCCTATCTCCAGGTATCTGGGACTTGGGCCCCATCGCCTCCACGTGCAACAGTGGGGCGAGTATGGCCCCCACCCTAAACGCCCTCACCGTGGAGTCCTGCGAAACCACAACAGCTCGTTGCCTCTCCGCTCCCCATCTCGCCCTTACTCTCCTCAACACTTTTTACATGTACAAATACCATTTATAAATTTGTTTTATTGATACTGTTCATTCTTAATAATTTACATATAATTTTGATTCATATGTTAAATTTGCCGATTATGATTACACAAATAGATTCATCAATAATAAATCCATCCAATAAATCCACCCAGTTGCATCCACAAATCTCTTGATATTGCCTATTCTAATCATATGAATAAACCAAAATTGTGAAATTGATGATTCATACAGCTTAAAAAAATCATTGATTTTGATTATATAAATAGTTTTTACAATCTCAAATTAAATAGTCAATAAATTTAAATTTTGTAATTTTATTAATAAAAAAATTGTGTTTTGTAAATTTATTAAGCAAAAAATTGTCTTTAAATATAAGAAGAAATTGAAATGTATTATTGTTATGAAAATTGTTTTCATATTCTATAATTTTTTTATTATTTGGATTACTAATTTTTTGTAACTAGCATAACCACTTAATTTGTATTACTCGCAATTTTTAGTTAAACGTTTTGATATCTATGCATTACGACCAATTTTATTATTATTATTTTGGGTATCCATGATTAAATACCATTTTTTTAAATTGTAAACATAATTGCTTAAAATATCAATATAGACTCATTTAACTCCGTTTTTGGATTTTACAAAGTGTCTAGAGGGATCAAATAGGTAAACCTTGTACCACTTAACTACAACACACACATGCATTCATTCTTTTGTTAATTAATTTATTTTCCTCCTCCACACCCAAGGTCCACTATGATATAACACATTGATGCATGCATTCTTATTTTTTATTATTATTTATTTATAGAACAGAAATACACTTCCCCTTACCCAACTTGTTGTACACTTTCATTTTTTATTTATTTATTTTATAGAACATATATACACTCTCCAACTCTAATATAGAAATGCTCATTTCCAAAGTGATAAACAACTATGGATGTAGTTAAATCAAAATTAATAAAATAAATAAATAGAAAATAATTTGTAAAACACTTACCTATATCTAGATATAGGGTGAAATGTGAGCTGTTAAATTTCAACATGTTTGAGATCCAACAGCCCACAATGCTGCTGCCACAACATTTATTACTCTACTACATCTAAAATATTTTTGACCTAAGGTGATCTCATCACGTTGAAATGCTCACCGTACTGACCATGGCGTGTGCATTACAACAACTTTACCTGTATTCCTGCAGTGCTGACATCCGGTTCTATAAATAGAGTAGGAAAGGAGACCTCATAATAATAATGACATATAAGAGGGATAGTTGCTTGCTATAAAAGCCCCACCGACTTCTACCTATATCTATCCTTCAATGCAGAATTGCACCTAAATTGACCTCAGCAGTTCGGATTTTTCAACTCTCAGAAGGGTTTGTTGCACTTTGATCAGTCGATGGCGGAATCTGAGGATAGTTTGGGCGCAGGTTCGAATCTCAAGTCAGCTGTTGTGTTGGAGCAGGCAAAGAAGCACCTTGCCACAGATGCTGCCAAAGATCTCAAGAAGAAGATCGGCCTTGTCTATCAGCTCAACATTTCACCAAAGGTCAGTAATCTAAAAATTTTCCTTCTAATTTCCTGTTGGGGTTATTGATTTTCAGAGCTTCGTTGTTTAATTTGCAATTTCTAGAAGGTGGTTTTGTTGTCCTTCTTGCCATGGTTTTCCGTAAATTAATGCCTTTCAATCGCTATTATGATAATTAGTATTTTCATTTGCTCGGCTCTCAGCACTGTTTTAGTCTCTCATCGTTCTCATCGGATAATTAAAAGAAAAAGATTGGTTTACTAGTGGGAAGAAACAATGTCTTGGATAAACTTCAAGAAATGGGAAATAGTAAATTTTTTTGGTTTCCTTTTCATTGTGATTCCAGAGCTAGGATGGATTTGACTCTGCCGAATCAATTTGTTGGATGAATTGGTTTCTATCCATTTGATAGTAGATATGTTTTATCCATTTTTTGCCTTTTCTATTTTCCTAGTATTTATTTATTTTCAGTGTTCGATTATTTAGGTTTTTAGTTTTTTTAATTGAGGTGGGGGATGTTGGTATTGGTTTATTTTCAAGGTTTAGATTGAGCTATCTGCAGTTTTGTGATCTAAAGTCATGAATATAAACATTTTTTATTCATTATCACTGCGCTGCTAGTGTGATTCATGGGTGTGTTGATGGACCAGGTTTCATAGCCCCAAAATTAGATGGTGCACAAAGAAACCTTGTCTCAGGTTGGGTCAATTTCTACTGGTCAAATTTTTTTTCTTTGAAATATATGTTTCATTCTATGTTGACTTGTATTGAATTTTGTGAAACGGGATTTTGTTGGCTGAGGGATAAGATCTATTTTGTCAGAAACCAGACCAGGAAATCCCCTTCTCACGTTTTGGCCCCTTTCCCTTTCGCATTTCCATTCATAATATACACTGTGATGGTAGGTGGATTCATGTTTCTTACCCCCCCAAACCATCGATCCTTGTTACGTGTTCCAAACTTCCATTTCCTGTTTCTCACTTCTGGTAACGAAGGCTGGGGTTAGGTAGGGTTAGGTAGGTTTTCTGTTTTATTATTCAAACATGGTTAGTATAAATTCTCGTGACGGTGTAATCTTAATTTGACATGACTTGGGTTTGAAACGTATCCCTTTTACCTATTCTTCATTCATGTTCTAGTGTAGCTGTGCATCAACATGTTAGATCTCTATATTTATCCGTTGCAACTGTCTGCCCCATGCAAATCTTTTTGTTGATAGATCTTAATTTTACTTTTGCATGTGTGGAAAAAGGTATGCTATACCTCTATCATATTTGTAAGTTTTTGTGTTTCAATGCTGCACAAAGCATGCGTTGTGTCGATAACACACCAACAGTTTTTAAGGGGAATTCAACAACAAAGCATCGAGATGAACCACTGCACTTAAAAGACTTGGTGAAGATGGTATAAGTTGTGGCCTTATATTTCAATTGTGACACAAGACCTGCTGTTCAAGTCTAAGAAAACAGAAAACTTATTACCTATTTACCCTTTCTGTGTATGGAGATGATTGTGAATCCTTCTTTGATTTGGGGCAGTCAGAATTTTTTTGTTTGTTTGTTTGGAGCAGTTTCTATTAATTCACATTTGGTTTGGGTTTGTTAGAAGCTCTGTCAATATTTTTCTGTATTTGGAGCAGTTGCTGTGAATTCTCAAAATGTTTTGCTAGAATTATACTGTTGATTAATTTTTAAGGTCGCATAATAGCATAAAATGGCAAGACATGTCGCAAGCAGCAAGTTGATTTCTGAGAATCTAGGCTTTCACGGCTAGACATATTGTCCCTGCTTTTTTGGTTAAAACTGTGTAATGTATTTGTATGCCCAACGCATGTCAGGTGAACGCTTTATCCCCATTAGTGGAGAAGAATGAAATATAGAGAGCATATGTTGCAAATGGCAGGGGAGGAGGATATACAAATAAGATCACGAGAGAAAAGCTCTCCGGTTCTTGAGTTTTCTTGATCCATTTTACATATTCTCCTCAGGAGAATATATATCCTCAAGAACTCAGGAACTGGAGAGATTTTCTCCCGTGATCCTATTTGTATATTCTCCTCCCCCGCCATTTGCAACATATGCTCTCTATCTTAAATTGTATTTTCCCTTTCTTTTTCTTTGGTTAATAATCAATATCTACAGGTAAAAGTTCTTGAGCACTTGAATTTTCCTGATATCTTTTATACATCCTCCTCCTTGCCATTTGCAACATATGCTCTCTATCTTATGTTTTGCTCCCCTGATGATGGATGAAGTGTTCGCCCGAAATGTGTTGGGATATAAATAGATTACTCAGTTTCAACCAAAAATACCAATTACAATCAAGTTGAAATTCAGAAGTCAGGGGATGTAAAGTCATATATGTCCCCAGTTGCTTGTTGGAATTATACCGTTGCTTCGTTTTCAGGCTCAAACATATCAACAAACAATAAATTGAGCAAACTGAACAAGACATGTCAAAATCATCAAGTTAATTTTCAGAAGCAGGGGAATGTAATGTCATATACTGAACCTAAATTTTATGTTAACAAGAGCCCTTTTATCCCATGGTTTGCTTGAAACTTTAAATGATGCCCTTTGCTGTTAGAATCACTCATGTAGCCATTTTCTGCCCGTCCATGTTTGGATCTGTTATGCACAGTTTTCTTCTTTATTCAGTGTGTACAAAGTTCAGACCATCTATTATTTGTTATGTATGAATGCTCAACTGTTATGCATGCTCAATAAAATTAGTGTCAACTTCAATTTGGGAAAAAAACTTTAGCAGGTGTCATGTATTCTTCTCCTTACTGGTCATGTCACATGCATATATATGGAATCATTACAGTTGGTAGACCATTTAAATATTTAATATTACAAAATTCAATATATGCATGATTTTAGAGTGATATTAACTGCCTTAATTGATTGTGCAATCAGAAAATTGGAATAAATGAGGAGGTGTTTGTTGTGGACCTCAAGAATGGCAAAGTCACTAAAGGTATGAGTTTATGCTGTTTATTGTATTCATTCATTGGTGGACCTTGAAATGGATTACGTTTCTCCACGAGTATTTGAATTCTAGTCTATGTGTAATTTTTATATGCAATTAACCATGAGATTCAAATTTGTATTTTGTAGGACCATATGAAGGAAAGCCAGATGCAACATTTTCCTTTGTGGACAATGATTTCCTTGCTGTGGTTACAGGCAAGATGAACCCTCAGATTGCCTTTATGAGGTATGAGTTGTAATAACAATTCTGACTTCTTGCAAGCTTGTGCCCTTTATAGATTTAAAAAGATATAATTTCCCAGCTCATTGAGAGCAGTGCACAATATTGTATTTCTCTTTTACTATTGACAGCCTGTTATCCTCGCTGCATTTTGCAACGGTATTTATATGAGATAACTTCAATCGAGTTCTTGTTATCTGAAGCTACCCGAAGTTCTGAACTTTTCTGTGTTTAATATATCTGTTATAAGGAGCTGCAAAATCTGGTGATTTTTTTTTCAACAATGATAAGGAACTTGTTTTCTCATTGTGTGCAGGGGTAAGATGAAGATTAAGGGGAGTATGAGTGCAGCACAAAAGTTTACTCCTGATATTTTCCCAAAGCCCTCAAAGTTATGAACGGCGTGCTCCTTTTTTAGCACCAACTTTCTTCCAAATGCTGGTGGGAAAATGCGTATCTCTATTTTTAACATATTTAGTTTTCTTGTGGATGCTTATTTTTATTACTTCCACTGTGAATCTTACAGTGAGTTGGGAAAATGCGTATCTTTATTTAACATATTTAGTCCTCTTGTGGATGCTTATTTTTTTACTTCCACTGTGAACACAGTGGGTTGAAAATGTTTCCCATAGGTTTATTCACGTGCCTATAATGTAAAAATGTGGATTCAAGGTATTAAGATTGAAATTCAATAAAATCAAGTTGTTATGCTATTATCTCGTTTTATTACTTCAATAAAAATGTCCCATAGATTTGTTAACGTGCCTATAGTATAAAAATGTGGATTCAAGATATTAAGATGGAAATTCAATAAAATCAATTTGTTATGCTATGTGGATTGAAGATATTAAGATTGGAATTCAATTAAATCAAATTATTATGCTATTATCTCGTTTTATTACTTCCACTGAATCTTACAGTGGGTTGAAAATGTTGCCCATAGATTTATTAACCTGTCTATAATGTAAAATGTGGATTCAAGATATTAAGATTGAAATTCAATAAAATCAAATTGTTATGCTATTATCTCGTCAAGTTCTGAATAGAACATAAGAAAATTTTGTCTTTGTATACTATTATCTCGTCAAGTTCTGAATAGAACAAAAGAAAATTTTATCTTTGTGATTTTAAATAACCTCTATTCTCAATCGCGTCAAATTTCTATGTAACAGTTACGTCACACTGTCACAGTAATAGGTCCCTTGACCATCCCTTGTATCTATTTGGTTTTCTTTTTTAAGCTTCTGCTTCAAAGATATCCAATGCCTAGATATGCAAAGTGAATGCAAAATGAATACGAGGCCTTAAACTTTGTCGTGAGCACATGTTTCCATGTAGGGTCATCAACTTTGCTCTAGGCCTAAACAATATATGGGTGTCTATATTGCCGCTGTGTGATCAATCACTCTGATCCTCCCTTACTGCTGTTGATTGTAGGAGGTGAACCCACAACTTACCGTTCACAGGGCAGCTAGTCCTAAATCAGCTTACATGATTTTCTTAAAAATAAAATACAATAACATCCGATTTATGGTAGGAAACAGTAGTTTCTAACTGCCAACCTCCCATGAGTTATCAGCCTCGATTATGAACATTGAAGAGTAATATGTATTAATCTTGGGTGCCTTTAAACCAAACAGCCGAACAAGGATTGAAGGTGCCTCCAAACCAAACGGCCGAACAAACATTGGTTTACTTGGGTGCCTCCAAATAGGATTGGAGGTGCCTCCAAACCAAACGACCGAACAAACATTGGTTTACTTGGGTGCCTCCAAACCATTTGGAGGCAATATTATCAAACGATATTTTTTTTAGGATCATAAAAGCAGCTATCTTGAATATGAAATGCTACCTACAATTTGGAGGCAATATTATCAAACAATATATTTTTTAGGGATCATAAAAGCATCTATCTTGAATAAGAAATGCTTAGTATTTTAGCCCAGTTTTATACGGCAATGGCAAGTGTAATCACAATAAATTTCTAAACCCATCTCTCATCAAGGAATTATGATCCATTACAAATGTCTAACTGAAATAAAATCTGTCTGTTTGTTTTAACGGGAGTAGTTCATCCATTTTAAGTTTATTGCAGTTAGCATGGTTGGCTTTTGGAACTAGAAATAGCTTCATAATCTGCTTATATATATATAATGCTTAAAGTCTAATGTATTAGGAATATGGTTGGCCTCTTTATCTATTACTCAGAGTATAATAACTATTTAGTATTTTTGCTTTGCTGGCCACTTCAACTCACACACACGGCATATATTTGGATGCATGTTTCTAGGAGCATGAAACTTAGAAAGTAATGAAAATACAGTCCAAAGCAGTGCCACTCCAACAGAAAAAATGGCATGGTCATATTTTTGATAGAAGTTGAGTGAAATAAAATTTGTCTGTTTGTTTTAACGAGAGTAGTTCATCCATTTTAAGTTTATCGCAGTTAGCATAGTTGGCTTTTGCAACTAGAAATAGCTTCATATTCTGCTTCTATATATATATATATATTTTGCTTAAAGTCTACTTAAATGTATTAGGACTATGGTTGGCCTCTTTCTCTGTTACCCAGAGTATAATTTCTATTTAGTATTTTTGCTATGCTAGCCACTTCAACTCATACAGAGTGCAGAATAAATCTGCAGGAGCATGGAACTTAGAAAGTAATGAAAATACAGTCCAAAGCACTGCCATTCCATCAGAAAAAATGGCATGGTTATTTTTTTTGATAAAAGTTGTGTAATGGAAAAATCGCAATCACACACAGTGCATAAATCTGCATGCATGTTTCTAGGACCATGGAAGCATGGAACTCAGAAAGTATTGAAAATATTAAAATACAGGCCAAAGCAGTGACACTCCAACGACAGAAAAAATGGCATGGTCAATGGTCATATTTTTATAGAAGTTTATATTTCTGATGAAGCTTGTTCTGGCTTATTATCACCTTAGTTTCCTTCGATGATTCTCTCCCTCGTTTTTGTTTCCTGGAAAAAAAACATAACTTCTGTTCATAGTAGAACGGAAATTCACATTCTTGAGGTGCTCGTGGCACTTGTCAAACAGGCACACGAAACTGTATTAGCGTTGACTGCTCAGACCTTTACTGACTTCAATTACACAATGAGCATTTCAAAAAATTTCTTCCAACCTCAAAAGGTGGTACTTCTTACGGTTCCTTTAATTGCTAAGTCCAGTCTTCTGGACCTTATACAGATCTTAAAGTTTAAAAACGGTAAAATAAATGTTAGGTATAACTCCCGATTCGATATTATTTCCTTACTAATGCATATATTTATACAATTCATAGGACGGTTGAGTTTCACCTTCCGCCCAGCCTTTTCGGCTTCCTACATCAGTTTTATTTATTTATTTACAAAATATATAATCCCTACGGATTATATTCTAACAATCCTCCTCTTAATCCGAAGGGGTGTTCGTAAGTCCGAGCATGGTTCTGAATCTTTCAAACTTTTCTCGTCCAAGCGCTTTGGTGAAGATGTCTGCAACTTGATTATTTTTGGAACAATGTCGAAGATGGACTGACTTGGCCTCTACATGATGTCGAATCAAATGATACTTTGTGTTGATGTGTTTGGTTTGATCATGGAATCTAGGATTCTTAGCCAGCTTGATTGCATATTGTCGACCAACAATGGAGTGGAGTTCTCTTGTTTTTCTTGCAAATCTTTAAGTATCTTCCTGAGCCATACTATTTCTTTCGTTGCTTCAGCTGCAGCCACATATTCT
>LPNX010177033.1:228636-288606 GCA_001517045.1 Pseudotsuga menziesii
CGATAGTCTAATGTGCAATTCCATGTTGGCGAAGATAATCTTCAAAAGCATTTGAAGTGTATTCTTTCCCATTATCAGTACGAAGTGTACCAATTTTTGATTGTGCTTGTTTTTATATCAATGCATGAAAGTCTTTGAATGTTTGAAATGCTTCTGATTTTGTTTTTAAACAGAAAATCCATCACATTCTTGAGTAGTCATCAACAAATGTCATAAAATACTTATTCCCATTTGCTGAAGGAGTTGGCATTGGGCCACATAAATCAGAATGTACTAATTCTAATTTCCTACTTGCTCTGAAATTAGATTCATGGAATGGCAGCTTACTATGTTTCCCTAATATACATGCATCACATTTGTTATTCTCTTTGGGAATGGTGGGCAAACCAAATACACCATTCTTTCTCAACAAACGAAGACTGTTATAATTTAGATGACCAAATCTTGCATGCCACAATGAACTAGATGACAAATTACCTTCTCCATGCTGAGAGAGGTAGGCATAAATCTGAACTCTTGCAGATGAACCCTTTAGCTTTAGCAGCTTCCCATCTTCGTATCCAGTCATGATGACTTGGTTGTCAGAGGACTTTCTTATTTCTACGATTCCATCAAACATGTGGATGGAATGGTCTTGCTGTCGAATCTCCACCAAGGACAACAGGCTTCTCTGCAACTCTGGAAGATAGAGAACATTCTTCAACAAGAAATCAGGGAATCCAGGCATCTTCAGTCGAATGGTGCCCATTCCCTTTGGTTTAATACTTGACTTATCTGCAAAGTACACTATGCCATCTATTGTTTCATTAAGTTCTTCAAAACAGTCTTTTCTAAATGTCATGTGTGATGTTGCACCAGTATCAAGCAGCCAACAATCTTTGTAAGATGAAAGTGAAGTCATTTCATTAAATCCAAGATTACAATGTGCAACAATACAATGAGCAGAATCAGAAGATTTACTAGCATCTTGGTTTTTATTGTCATCTTTCTTCTGGTTATGCTTGTCTTTGATGGAGTCCCACGAAGCCCAACACTGATCTGATGTGTGCCCAGTCTTTCCACAACGCTTGCACTGCAAATCTGATCTTTTGTTTCTGCCCCCTTTGCCTTTGAAATTTCTTCTTCCTCTGCCTCTCTCTTTGCCAGAGAGAGTGGCACCAACTATTGATGACAAAGATTGCATCTTTTACAGCTGTTAGTGTAATTTACAAGAATGAACTTAATATGACAAAGAGAAATAGAAAACAATAACCTTGCAGGTCTACAGTCTCTGCCAAGGTGAATACAATGCAAGCTTCAGGTGAGCATACACAAGCTTCTTCAATATACAAAATACGAGCTTCAAATACACAGCAGCATTCCTTTTTATACAATATATACTCTACAGAATATGTTATGCGTGGAGGCACCAGAAGCTAATATATTAGTGTGCAAAGGATATAAGTGCACAAAAAATCAAGCACCAAACTATATACTTCTGCAAAATCAAGTGATTAGCAGCAGCAATATTAAAATACTTCTTACAGCCTTCAACGCATATATCAGTGGTCTTCAATGCAGCACCAAGCAGTGTTTAGGGTCGTTGGAGAGAAATCACAGTAGCTCCAACGCGCAATAGTCTTCAATGCACAACTCATAATTCAAAGGTCTGAGCTCGAAGGTCTTCACACAACAATCATCCCACAAAGTATCACTTCAGTTTGACACACAAAGTCACCACCAAGAAATAGGGTTACGTAGCATTGATAATGCCACCATCGTGGGAGAGCCCACACGCATCGAGAGAAGTGAATTTTGAATTCTTTGCAATCACATACTAGAGGTAGCCACACACCAACTCCGCGTAGCAAATATGCAATATTGTGCAACTAAGGAATGATACACACCTTCACAAAATTAGGGTTTCCTTCCTCCACGCTATTCAGAAAATTAGGGTTTCCTTCCTCCACGCTATTTCAGCGTTCAACGCAGTCTTCTCACTAGTCTTCACGCAGGCAGCTTTCATTCAATCCCCAACGCAGCTTCAAGCTTCAGCAAGCTTCAACGTAGCCTTCAATGGCACACTACACAATCTAGTTGAAGTAGCAGAGATTATATGGTGTTTGTTTGAAAACTGTAATTACAAATATGGATCCCCACGTATTTACAAGGGCGCCATGTCTGAGGTCTCTGGAAGCAGCAGCAGTTCCAGCGATGGGATCGTATCGAGGATGAGCAACAGTGTGAGGCAGTCTCTCGTTTTTCACAAGTCAAAGAGGGCGGCCTCCAACATCGCTCGTTACAGCAAGAGTATTATGTGTAGCAGAGATTATATGGTATGCAGGGACTGGAACAATGTGCTGACATTGTTAACCCAGAAGATTATAAGCAGGTCGTGTGTACCCCTTTCTCCTTCTCTCTTTACTCATTTCAATCACGTTAAGCAGTCACTACGGTTCAGCTCAACGAAACTAGTGCGAGTGACCATTACTACTTTAAAAACAAGCGCGGTCTTCTTCGGAAAGCGTATTGCAACTGGGCGCAGATGAGGCTGAAGTTGACGGAGTGGAAAGAAGCTATGTAATCTCAAACTCACGCAGCAGAAGGAGGAGATCGCAGTAATCTCAACTCTTCACGTTGAGTTCACAGGTCACATACACAATAAAATGAAGGAGGCAATATTCCATGATGGTATTCTCACGACACTTCAACGATATCAGCTCCAAAATAAGGGTTTGAATTTTTTGAGACAGCGCAGTCATACAAACTATATCGTGGAGAAAGTGGGCGCGACTCAGGAGAGCGTGGTTACAAATTAGGGTTAGGCAGGTCTCCAATTTCCAAAAGAGAAACGCATGCAAATGGCAGACTGATGGAGCAGGCAGTCTGGCAATGGACTGGCAAGCAGAATGCCAGGACTGAAATGCAGCAGGCAGGAGTTATGGCAAATAGCTAAGCTCTGATACCACTTGTTAGGTATAACTCCCGATTCGATATTATTCCCTTACTAATGCATATATTTATACAATTCATAGGACGGTTGAGTTTCACCTTCCGCCCAGCGTTTTCGGCTTCCTACATCAGTTTTATTTATTTATTTACAAAATATATAATCCCTACGGATTATATTCTAACAATAAAAAACAGTTTGATCCTCCAAAAACATGAACAGTAGTATAAACTGGTTTGCTTTCCTGTAACTCTACATCAACAATATGACATCAATATACAAGCTGAGAGGACGGTGACGATGTGAGAACTCCATCAAGAGATTCCTCGATCTTCAAAACTCCAGCATCAATCTGTTGACCCTCCTTTGAGAGCCCATCAGCGACTACGTTAAGTTCTGAGTTCATCAATTGTCATCAAATAATGTTAAGATTTTGTAGTTCTTAACAGCGACTACGTTAAGTTCTGAGTTCATCAATTGTCATCAAATAATGTTAAGATTTTGTAGTTCTTATTGTCTAGAAAGTGTCTTTTAAATTCTCAAAATAAAGATGTTCTTTGAATATTCATTAGTCTATGGGAACATGTATTGATATATTTGCATGGTTTGATTTTCGGCATCCTTATTTATATGTTTAGTTGGATGTAATTGCAAATGAGCATAGCGTGAGCATATACTTGGTCAATTGTTTGTTTGTTGGGAATTTGTATAGAGCAGTGTTATTTTTTTAAAGAAAAAAATCTCATTTTCATTAACAGAAAAGGGAATAAAAACACACTTGTGTCACAGTACATTATATGAACTATTTTACTAGTCCTTGTCGAATTTTTCAAGAAATGAGACATACCATCTACATATTTTTAATCAGTGCTACCATATAATGTTTTGCTGTATAATAACACTCCTTTAATTATTACAGACATCAAATATATGATCCCCCCCCCCCCAAAAAATGTCTAATCAGAAAAAATTCTCTTTTCTTTTGCACTTTTCCTTCTTTAGTGTACAGATATATGATATTTCCCGGTGGCAGTACAAGTCCTTTAGACATATTGTCCGCCAGTTGGTTTAACTCTCCAAATATGTGGCAGATCCTGAAGGTGTTGTGTGCTCCTGCTGAGAACCTAAATGCTGAAGATTAATATTTTTCAATACCAGCCCCCCCTGCATCCACTTGACCACAATTGCCAAATCTCCATAGATCTGTAGATCCTGAACCCTCAAATCCTTCACCAATTTGAGTAGTCCTTAATGCCAAGAATTGTGAGGTTTGCCCAATCTCTATAGAGTCCTTAATGCCAAGAATTGTGAAGTTTGTCCAATCTCTGTAGATCCTGAACCCCCAAATCCTTCACGAATTCGAGTAAAGTCCTTGATGCCAAGAATTGTGAGGTTATTTGATCCTTTAAAGCAGTTGGCATTAAAAGAAACAAAGTGATCTGAGAAAAAATAAAGCTCCATAACTGCAGACCTGTTCCGGGCCTTAACATGCCACATCGAATAAACTCCATCAGCCTCATCAACCTCTTATCCACCAATAGTTCCCCCACTACCCTTGGTGCAGTTAGCCTTGTGACTTCCATGTAATATTGGACCAGCGTGGTAATCATAACTACTGCCTGCAAAGTCTGCAACTGTTTCTCTTAAAAAAGATTTGTGTTTCTTGCTGTCCAGATATACCCCCCACCCTGGTTACAGTCGGCCTTGTGACTTCCGTGTAAATACCGGACAAGTGTGGTAACCCTAAGTATTACCTGGAAAGTCTGCAACTGTTTCTCTTAAAAAGACACGTGTTTCTTGCTGTCCAGATATTCCACAGGACCAGTAATGGAATGCACCAAAATGTCTTTGAGTTCTGATCTCTCAAACCAAGTTAGTGATAGAAAATGGGAGAGTAGACATGTTTCCTCACACAAACCAAAACTATATGCTTGAAAATTATATACTTGAATTTTCTATATAATCAAACAATGCTATATATTTATGTATCACTATTTTCTCTAAAATAGGTACACCATCTTAACCATGCTAACAAACTGTTGAGGGTATATCTCAACCACACACCAAAAATAGGAGAACTAGTTGGAGAGAATTTCTCAAAGTCAACAAAATCCAACTTCTTAACAATGACCAATTACAATAACAATCCACAACATTCTAATGAATCGCATATTTAGACAAGTATGAGTTATTCATTCCAACACTTCCCCTTAACAAGTACTTGTCTCAACTTCCATTAGGTCAGGTTTTGATCAGCTTCTTTCACCAATTTGATGCATCTATTGTGAATTGAACAACCTCTTGATCAACAAAGTCTATATCTAGTCCAACTTGGAATTCACTTCTCCTACTTTGATCATGTATACATCACCAAACTATCAAAGTCCGTATAAAGAAACAACCATTCATTGGAATGCACGGGTACCTAATTGCTACAAATGTTGGTCTAGTAGGATGTCTTTCAGATACGTGGTTCATTCAACCTCTTGATGATCTCACCTTGAATGTACATAAACATTTGGTTTCTAGGTCAAACACATTTCCAAGAGTCTACAACCAACATGGTCCAATCATAGAACATCCTAGCTGACACAACCCATTCCTTGAAGTGTTTGCCAACTCCATAATAGAGGCTTTTTTAAACCATTAGAGCTTAGCCACCTAAGGGTATATCCAACAGCTCGAAAACCAGATATACCAATAACTCCATCATAAAGGTTAATGAACAAATTATCTAAACCATACGGAGTATATATGGCAAAGGGGTGTGCATGTCTATCTAGGTCTTACAATGATATATCCTTTACATATTAAAATACAAGTACATACTATTAACATATTTTATCTCATGGAAACACTCGGTAAAAACTTAAATTTTTCATAAACTAATACAGAGGATTTATACATAATATCCTAGCCTTGTTGCAATTACAAGATGTGATTAACATTTCCATATAATCATTGCTTTCAATGAACACAACACAAACTTTACTTCGATGAACACAACAAGCAAACTAACTTTACTTTGTTTGTCGACACTATCTTATCTTGACTGCCGCCACTGCATTGATTCACATACTTGGCATCTTTGGTTCAACTTCTACTTGTTTCGCATGTTGGTTCAATTTTTCGCCTTGAATATTTCACTTGGCCTATCATTGGTTAGAATCACGAATTCCAACCAAATATTTGCGCTTCCATATTCGGGTAGCTAATTTTAATGTGTATTAACTTCAATGAGTCCAAGACAAATTACCAGAATAAACTCAACTTTGTCAAGGATTCCAAAGCAATTTTTATCGCTACCAACATACATAAGCAATAGATCCAAAGAGTTAACAATTTTTTCACCAACAACATAAATGCATAGATCAATGCATCATCTTGCTTCCAATATGCCGTCCTAGAAAAACTAATCAGGGCCACTCATGATAACCTTTATGATCTTCATCGCCTTTAGTATTGACGATCTTCATCTCCGTAAGTACATCCCTCATCCCTCTGGCACACATGTACCTCAACCCAATGCATCAACCCAATGTATGTAGGCGACCATTAGTCAGTCAGTGGTAAAGCAATGATTGCTAGTAGGCAACCATTAATCAGTCAGTGGCAGAGCAATGATTGCTAGTAGGAAATCAGTGAGTGGCAGAGCAATGATTGCTACTACAGGGTCAATAATTAGAACTTAGCTCTTTAAGATCCAACCATTAGTAATGAGCCTGCAGCAGCAATCATTGCTGACGGTTGGAACTTAAGATGCTAAGATCTAATTGTTGACCCTGCGGTAGCGGCCTGTGGCAGAGCAATGATTGCCACTACAGGGTCAATAATTAGATCTTAGCACTTTAAGATCCAACCATCAGTAATGAGCCTGCAACAACAATCATCGCTGATGATTATACCGTGCGGTAGCAATCATTACTTTACTGTAAGATTATTAATTCCCCAATGCAGCCATGGCCTAATTCGTGCCATCAGCTTGTTCACCTTTACCAGCACAAGCGTCTTCATCAACTTGTTCATATCTAAAACAATAGAATGTGCAACGAGATCCTCCACTCTTCAATATTTCACTTGCCAGGGTCAATAATTGTCCATCTAGGGTCCACCTCAGACGTCATGGCCCACAATGATTCACACAATTGATACATGACCCTTTATCTTTGCAGATTCCATGCATAATTCACCAAGTGGCCTCGATTATGCAGAATGCAAACAATATGCATCACCAATTGGTTTAAACAGATCCACATTGATTCCTATCAAGTAGACACGCATGCACAACGCTTTACTATGCCAACCATTTGAAATAATTGTTTTGTCAAACACATGGACAACCATAGTTCCAACAAATTTGACAATAGATTCCGCAAAGGCTTTGGCAGCAGTTGCAGCTTGCTATCGCTACCTTTTCCGATGGCAAGCACATGATTCGAACCCTCATCGTTCACCCACATCCACAAGGTAACCTTGAGCTTTAGGCTTCTTTTGATGATTTCATTATGGCAGAATCTTCTGCTCATTTTCGCTCAGCTGCGCTTTGCATGAGAAGCCATCCTCGTCTGTGTAATTATCCATTTTACCATTTCATTTGAGGAAAAGCCATGAGGTCAACATTCTGTGCGAGTAGCCCGATGTTGCGTTTCTTGGCCATTGCGATAACTATTATCCCGAAATCTATATTATCATCATATAAAATGCCCTCCATCACATCTTGGGTTTTGTCCCTCGCTGCGGGGAAGAGAGTTGCCGATATTTTGAGAAACAACATATGCATTGGCTATCTGCTCTGTATTGAATCTACAGATATGCACTATATTGTAAAGCATATTTGACATCTCTGCCAAATTCATTGGACCTCCGCAGTTAGCATGGTGTCCATCTTTTGCTGGCAGCAATAGTGATCTCATAGTCTAGATGTTTGATGACATATCTAAACTTTCTCTAGGCAACCGATTGATCAGAGCCCATCGGCTCCATCACAATGAATTGAGCACCCAGTTGCCTTCATCACAAGGCAAACACTATACATCTAACATTACACCCAAGTGGGCACACAACGCCATAAACAAATGACGACTCATCACACTACTACGGACACACATCATAGTAGCAATCTACTCACAACAAACAAAAACAATCCACTCTGTCTACCTATGCCACTCTGCTTCTACAGCATAAGCATTTCATAGGGTTTCATTTCCATGGGCATTCTCATGAGGGAGTCAAGTCCAGTCCAATTCTGACACTATGATAGAAAATGAGAAAGTATACATGTTTCCTCACATAAACTAAAACTATATGCTTGAGTTTTCTATTACATCAAATAATGTTACACCAAATGTTCACAATGAATATGTAATAGCAACAACTAGGGTATTGGGAACACTAAGATTGGGTCTGTCAACTCTCATATTATGATAGAAAAATGGAAAAGTAGACATGTTTCCTCACACAAACCAAAACTATATGCTTGAGTTTTCTATTATATCAAACAATGTTTCATATTTATACATCAAGCTTTCCCCCAATATAGATAGAGTATCTTAACCATACTAACATAGTGTTGAGGGGATATCTCGTCCACACTAAAAATAGAAGAACTAGTTGGAGATAATCTCTCAAATCGAACTAAATCTAACAACCTCCTTGTTACCACCCAGTTTGCATAGGATGATCAACATAAATAAGACATTAGCCGACCATGGACCTTTTCATTTCCTCATTTAGATCAGGCAGTGTTCTACCCAGTTGAGTTTTGCACTTCCTTTGTCTTGGTCAAAGGAAGTTGCTTGTAAAATTTCGACATTCATTACATGTGTAAAAGAGCTATCCCAAGTGAGTGATTTGTATTATGGCTACTTTGAAGTGGTTTTTTCATCTAGATGAACATAAATCCTAGTGATCAGGGTTTATCCAGGTTTTCTCACTCACACCTCCAAAGCCAAAGTATGTTATAATAGAGGTGCCTCAGGCTGGTGTCGAAGTCCTTAGAATCAGATGTCAAAATTTGAGTAAGTTACCATGTCTCAGCAAAACTAATGACCTTTTCGGTTCTTTGGGGGGCGTAAAAATGTAAAAAAAACTATGTTAAAAAGAGAGGGGTTAAGGGGGTTAAATATTAACAAGAGAATATTCCTAGAATACGCCCCTTCACAAACTGAAGATTCAATGGGCTCAAAAAGGTGTAGCACTCCCCTAAGTCAAAAGATATGACCACCGGAGTGGGCCAAGCTAAGCCCTCTAGCGCCTCCCCCTCAAGAAAGTGTAGTGCTCCCCTCATCCAAGGGAGGTAAGGTGGCGCCTTGTTCAACAATGGGATTGACACCAAGAGGTGGTGCCTTCTCTAGCATTGGAATCAACTCCAAAATGTGGCGCATTCTCCTTGTTAAACTTTGGGATTAGCTCTAGAGGTGGTGCCTTCACTAGGCAATGAGATCTCGTCCAAGAGGTGGCACATTCTTCTTGTATTGGAGTTAAATCCCTCCCGTGGTACTCTCTCATTACTTTTCCTTGGGATCCCCATTTGAGACGCCTTCTTCTTCTTCTATGCATGGAGAAGATCCCAAAGTGGCTTTTAACTATTTAAGAAAGCCTTTTTCCTCTCATTGGTTTTGGTTATTATTTGGCTTTGTGATTGTTGTAGTATTGTCTCTATTGGAGACCAAGTATTTTAGTAATTAAGAAAATATTTGGAGGCTAGCTGTGGTGTGGTGCAATTTTTTCATGCTTATGTATATCTTGTTGTTTTATGCATGTTTTTCTAATTTTGTTGTGGTCATTGGAAGGGTATTATTACCCCATTGAGTAGTATCTTACTTCATGGTATTGCTAGTATAGATCTATTGTTGGGTTATAGTGAAGACAGTTAATTTTAGCATCTCTACCTTTGTTTGGATTGTGCTATATTAACTCTTTCCATGTAGGTCGCGCCCATAAAAGAAGAAGAAGCCAATGAGGGTCTCTCTCTCTCATTGTTTATGTTTAGAATTGACTTGTGTAGGTTATCCCATCTGCTGAGTAGCTTTAGGTTATCCCAAGCAACCTTGTCACATGCCCCAATTTTGTAAAATAATGTTATCTTATTTTGATTTTATTCCAAGACATTATGTTAAATTTAAAGCTAAGTTGAAACTGATGACTCAACAGAGTCAAGGATGTGGAATGTAATTTTGAATATTTAATTTTAAATAAATAAAAGTGGAGACAACAGCTTGGGAGAGCTGTTAAAAAGAGTGTTACTGGTCAAGTTGGTGGAGGAGACTAGGTGGAGAGCAAAAAGACAAGTGGCAGCATTCTCAAACACTTCCTATGTTGCAGGTGGCAACCTCCCTACATTTGGGGTCATGATCCCCCAAGAAAGTGGGATCAGAGTAGGTGGCTCAATTAATGACAACCAACCCCAAAAGACTTAGGCAATCTTAATAAAAGTACCAAATGTAGAGAGTTGAGGCTGCTCATTCCAGGAGAAGAATCATTCAAGTGAATGCACTTCAAGGAATTCATTGGGAAAGGGAAATTTGGAGGAAGGTGTTTGAGGGGTAAACTGTAGGAAGTTGATCTAGTACAACTTTGCAGTTGAAAGATCTTACTGCAGTATGCAGAGTTGGTATTGAGTCTCAGGACTAGTACTTTGTTGTTTGCTCCACCTAGTTCCAGCCAAGGAGACCAGGACATGCTCGAGAGTCCTGAGAAGTCGCTGTTTGAGAGTTCTTCAGGTGTTGGTAGGGAGGAACGACCTGCCATTGCTGTTGTCATCCAGCTTTAAAGACATGTTCTATTATCTTTTAATATCTATGTTATAGTTTATATCTGTGTGAGAACAAATAATGAATGATTATATGTTATGCTGTAAATTGTTAAGTTTAAATCTCTTAGTTGTTTCAAGGCTAAATCTCTATTTTGATGAAAGATAAATCCTACCTGTGTTTTTCCCCATCTGGAGTAATCCAGATCGTACTCTAGCACAGGTAGTGTGTTTAAATAAATGAAGTATGATAGGAACATGAATGAATAGAATACTTATGTTTTCAGAGTATTGAAATGTTTCCTTTAAATAGATAGTTGTTTTCTAGAAATTTTATTAAATTGTTTTGTAGAGATGCTGTTAGAACTAGACTGTGTATTTAGAATATCAGAACAGAACAAGAATCTTATTATTTACCGACAGTAGTATGTTTAAGTATATAATACATTCTTCTACACAGTATCTACTTCTATAAACTGTACATTATACTGAAAGAGAAGAACTAGTATTACTAGATGAATGTTTATGTTTATCATCAATGTTAAGAAAAAATGTAAAAATAATACAGATAGTTATCTCTTTTTCTTTTAGTACTAACTAATTTACCTGTAACCATCTGAACTTGAAATAAGAACTTGATAAATACTTCAGTATTCTTTTCTTAGTATTGTTAACTAAAGTACAATAGTAACCTATGCTTAAGTTATTATTATTAAGAAACTGTCTTCATACACTTACAGACAGTATGGATATAAAGAGTATTAACAAACAGGAAAGTTCTTATCTTCTTGCAGTAAGCTTACATAAATAATTTTATTAAATAAACACAATTACTATAGACTGTTCTCAGTCTTATTTATTATACAATTAAATACCAACATAAACTTAAGAGGATGCATTATTCATATTATTAATATAAATATTATTATTATTATTAATAAACAGTGATGTTTATAAATTAATAATTCATAAAAACAAACTGAAGAAAAATGTGAGACAGTAATCGAATTTACAAGTATCAAAATATTAAGCCAAATTTACATAAAATGTGTAACCATTAATAACCAGTTTAATATAAGTACTCACAGTGCTTTGAAGGACAAATAATAATCTACTCACAGTCCTTTAAGGACAAATATAATAAAATAGAAAAACTGTATAATTATTATAACAAGAATAATATAAATCAAAACAAGGGTTTTTACAGGTCAAACCCTAATCCATAACTTCAATCAAAACAAGCAAGATTTAAGTTATGGCTGTAAGTATCAGCCTTAAAATTTTAATTATAAAACCCTTACAAAGTACTCAATGAGTTTAAACTTCATTATATTCAAGAAGGGTAAAAACCCTAGAATTACATAGAGTATAGTATAAACTTATGTCAACCAAAACGAGTTTCACAACTGTACTAACAATACAAAAACTACAAACTTAAACCCGGCCGTAAGCCAAAGCTTCCACTAATTACAGTGTTCAGTATAAATCGAGTCTACCCTAGCGAGGGTTTGATTCTAAACATTACCACTTTAACCTGTAGAAACAACAACACGACAATATAACTCGTGGCGAGACAAGGGAGGGTTTTCCAAAACCCTGGGCGAGTCCATCGACCACCCTAACTCTAGTAGAGTGAAAAGTCCAACATTTGGACCACGGGGCTTACCCGAATACGAACCACGAGCCACGACCTTTGTAGGGGACTGTCTACACCTCATTGTACAAGCTTTACAGCGGTGAGTACCTGCAAGCAAGGTTACAAACCACTGTTAATTAAATATACAAATACATCTACTGTAACAACAAAGTATAATTTGGCAATGAAGTAATTGAACTCAAGTATTAATTACCTGACATAAGAGAACGACGAGCAGCCACAATGAAGCACTGTTACCTACAGGCTGTGTAAGCGAAGACCCAACAACAACAACCTGCAAGGTAATTACCTCACA
This sequence comes from Pseudotsuga menziesii, assembly GCA_001517045.1. Taxonomy (NCBI): domain Eukaryota; kingdom Viridiplantae; phylum Streptophyta; class Pinopsida; order Pinales; family Pinaceae; genus Pseudotsuga; species Pseudotsuga menziesii. Next base: position 241,268 of record LPNX010177033.1, read on the forward strand.
CATTGGCGAGCCACAAAAATAGTAACCGGTAAACTGAAGTATACTGCAAGCTACGAAGGCAGCAAAAGGAGAACTACATAGACAACAAGCCACGAGTAATGGTAACCTCCACAAATCGCAGACCGAGATCCAAGCCAGTGGAAATGGCTTTTAAAACTAGGCACTAATGACAAAAGCAACACAGAGTCAAGGCACAAGACAACCAGAAGCAGGAGGAATGACAACCGCCATGGGAGACAAGCCAAGAAACCCTAGAGCCAGCGAAAACTGCGGGATAGAAATGATAATGGTTAGGTTTCGGTAGCATTATATATTTCCCATGCGTGGACAGGAATCGACCACGTAGCAAACATTTTAATCCATGCAACGAGGGTTGTGTTATATAGTTCCTGCGTAAAAACAATAATCCAATTATTTGATCATTGGAGCGTGGAGTAAACCATAATGTCAACCCAATATTTCGCTATCCAAATCTTTAATCATTTGCACAATATCATATGGTAGTATAGGGACAATAATATCCATGGTGAAGGTTCGTTGACCCTTCAAGAAATGTTACTCATCAACCTTCGTTAAAACCCAAATAGTCATTCATGCATAAGACTAATTCTATTTTGGACCTTATGTTATTCTATTACAACATTGCAATTGCGGTTTAAAGAGTTGCATATCTTTCCTCTAAGCTTGTTTTATTTATTTGATAAAAATCAAATAATTCATGTATTAAACTTAAATCAATGTGTTAGGTATACACTATAGTTAAGAGATAGAATGTGCATATAAGAGAGTTCATGCTAGATATTAAATAACTATAGTTTCTCTAGTAACAAAGATAAACTATAGCTTATACATAGTAAACCTTTTGTAATAACGATATTACAAATCTAAACTTTATAAATAGCACAATGTAATAATGCAAAGGATTATAAACTCTAGATTAAAATACGTTTATAATCACAAACTACTTATAGACTGAATGTCTATTGAACAAATAGATTATGCAAATCTATAAAACTTACATGAACTGATAACTCAAATAGTATCAAAGCTTTGAAGTAGCACAAAACTGAAGGTAAGAATATTATTATGAAATTCTATTTCATAGTTCAAGCGACAATACTTTGATAGAGCTTGGAGTATAACTCAACTTGGTTTTTATTCTCGTTTCAGTATGTCTAGTGGGCAGTGAAGTAATTATAGAAGTAAACATGATAACTAGAATAGGAATGACCCTATTGAATCCAAAAATTACTAGAACCATAGAGTTCGACTTGGAAATAAAATATAGGTAACCATGAGCTCATATAGAAGGCATGATGGATGTAGTTTACACAATCGAAGGTTTTTATTGTCCAAAAGATAACAGGCTGTAAGTTATCTTGCAGAAACAAAATGAGGGTCAATAATTACACAGGGAAGATAAGATATTATTGCATAAATACTGACAATAACAATCATTATAAACATTACAAATTACATAGACTAGTAGAAATACTTGTAACTGAGATTCTAATGTTTAGAGTCGCAAACATGTTGTACTGTCGTTACTTACTTCCGAACTTGTCTACTTGAAAAACTAAAGAAAGCCAAATGGTTTTACCTTACAGGAGCTGTCTAGAGTTTAGCAGCTTAATTACGAAGCTTTTTAAATTGCAAATAAAATACTGCTGACACTTAAAAGATCTTTTAATATATACTCGATCGATCATACCTGTAAACCTGTAAGAATCAGTATTCATCTGCGTTAGCACGATTGCTAAGTAAGCCCTGGATTCAAATATAGATTCCACCTACTTGACATGAAAAGACTAATCAGAAAATTGAAGTAAAACAACATGCAAGAAAACTATAATCTTGTTACAAAATGAATTGTTAAATTATTAAATTAGAGTTTATTGAAACTATTTACTTGACTGTTACTTTTCATGCAAACCGTTAGCTATTAGTAGACCGTAGGTTTTAGCATTTATGGTTATCTAAAAATTTTAATTTTTTGTGAAAATAAAATTGGGGTTTTGACAAACCTCTTCCTATCAGTCATCTTTAAGAAAGAAAGGCCCTCAGGGTCTTTCCTCTGTGACTCCATTGCCCAAATTTATCATAAGGAACAAATCTCTTTCTCTTTAAGATTTTCTTAACCATCCAAATACATAGAAAATTACTCCTTGTTTATTTATTTCGTGCATGCAAAAATCTACATTTTTTCAAGGAAATTCTAACTAGATGTATTTGCATGCATAGATCTCATTGATAAGTAGTTAAATATATTAAGAGTAAGTCTAATAAAAGCATTACATATTCATGCATGTTTTCGAAAGATACATGCATGTCTGTGAATGTAAAAAATAATCACATGCATATATAGATTTGTTACTTTTTCACATTGCATGTTATCAAAAGTCACCCTAAAGAATTTATTTGACAATTTCGATCACTTATAGATCATTTTCCCACTCTCGAGACAACCATAAATTTGTATGTTACAGACACTTACATCCACCCAGATTCGCCATACTAACCCCCCTAACAATTGGTCTAAGTTGTATTCTGACTTTGCAGGTGAAAGCCATCATCCGAAGCGACAAAGGGACAATTTTTTCCACATTTTGTACCACCGTTCCAAAATTTTCTTTTGTCAAATTTTGGACAGAAACCACACAATCCTCAAAGGAACTCGTATAATCCATATTGTAAAAGCTTAACTGCTGGCCATAAGGATCAATCGTAAGCATTTAAGGCAACCTCGAAAGGGACTAACAACTTAGTTAAACTTAATGATGATAATCTCTAAGTTTCATGATGCCCCTTTTCTTTCTGTGTCAATTTTGCATCTGTCCATTACATGGCATGCAACAATTCACCTATTAACTTAGGCATCTTGCTAGCTTAGTTTCAATTTTTTCCGTTGCATGCTAGTATACTCTACTTATTTTATTCATGCAGGTTGTAATATTGTGATTAACTCTGCCAAAGTAACATTTTGAGCACTTCACATTAAATTATTGTAAATTAATATTCTCTAGAGATGTATTTTGGTGTCTATAAAGATCTACAGGGGATTGTCATTACATGGGTAAACCTACAGTTGAGGGAGCATATTAGGTAGTGACCACTGATTAGGACTCATCAGGCTACACCCTCGTTTGGTGTATTGTGTTGGACATCCCCAACAATTTCGATCTAGCACCCGTATTCGTGTACTACCACATTAGACATTAGTGAGCCTAAACTCATTTCCACGTACCTTGTGTGTATTGGAAAGCTTCCTTCCCCTTTAAATAATTGACAATTCAATAAAACATTTTTCCTTTTTTGTTCCTCCATTTAAAAAGTAAGTCAATCCTTGCTCCAATGAGTTCACAATTTGATTATGCTTTTGCTTTCTCGTAATTAGATAAATTTCCCCTTCTGCTGATAAATTAACTCATAGTTTAGCTTGCAAGTTATTTCGAGTTTTGAAATCATATCTTCTTTGCCCAAATGGATGAAGCACCGATCTTTATTATATACATGATGTAAGCTTTGATTTACTTGATCTTGTGATTGCACATTTGATTTATTTGTCATATATATTTCTAGTTTAATTGCTTAGTTTTTATTAACTTTTGCGTTGCTTTTTCCAAAGCTACCATCTTTAGATTTCTTAGGGTCTACCTCCCTTTAATTTGTTTAGGAGTTAGCCAAAATAGAGGAGTCAAGTGTTATGGTGATAGTTTCTCCTGACTAGTTGACTTTCTCCCATGGTAGCTAGCTCTCAATGAGTTGAGATTTTTCTCACGTTCATGTGCAGGTTAACCATATTTAGATTTCTTAGGGTCTACATAACTTGGCTTTGTTTAGGAGTTAGCCTAAACAAAGGAGTCGAGTATTTTGGTGACAGTTGCACTTGACTCGTTGACTTGCCCCCAAGGTAGATCTCAGAAAAGATGGAGGAAGGCATAGGAGAAAAAATGAAGTAGAGGTAGGGCATGCAAGGAAAAATAAAGGAATGAGGGGAAAAAGGGAAAAGCCACGTGAACCGGAGTTGATGCGTGAACTGGGAAACACTCCAAGCTAGACCAAGAGAAAAGACAGATTTAGGCCAAAATCGGTGCATCGGTAGTCTAAATTTTGGTAGTTGAGGGCCTATAACTTTGTATATTTTGGGGACATGTTCATGTTGATAGAGTGAGAGTCGTGACATACTTTTATTACAAAAAAGTAGGATTAAAAATATTCTTATAAAATATTATATTCTACAGTAAGCTAGTTCTTGACTAAATCATGATTCAAAAATACTTAAGAGATATAAATAATAACAAATTTATGATGTTGAAATAAGAGATATGCATGCACCTACTTGTAGTGTTTGTCCTTTTGCTTTGAAACAAACATGCTAGCCCCCAAATCAAAATACACACACATAGGCTAAAACATGCAAGGCCAATGGGGACAAATTACCAATATTCTATAAATTGCAATAATTAAGAAAGGTGCCCCACAAGCCATTGTAAACCAGGGGATTCTCTTTTAATCATGACATGTAAGGCTAACTCGCACTATAGACAACAATTTCTATATAGGTAGTGGCCTCCCTTTGATTATTGCATGAAATATTGACTAACTTATACTATAGACTACAATTATGGCATGCAGTCTTGACTAACTTATATTATAGACTACAGTTCCATTTAAGGGATGGATGCATTTTTCATTTAAGGAATCACACACACACACACACACACACACACACACACACACACACATAATTGAAGATGGGAAAATTTTCAACTTGCTTGTTACATTGACAGTTTTGAAAATTAAATAAACATGACTAATGACTTGCATATTTCAAATTAACAATATATGATGGTTAAATAACATAAAAATAGGTAATTAGTCGTAAATTCAACCCAGGGTGTTTACCATTGACCCACTTGTTATGATTGATTTGAAATTTTTTTCTTCTTTGACTGAGTCGTTGATGGTATTTCTGCTCACAATTTGAGGGCCATTTAAGATTATTTCATGCATGATGGTGATACATATTTGTGTGTTGGGTTAGAGGTAGTTTCTAAGGGATATTGCCTCAGTTTGAAGATAATACTGTTGAATTATTCTTGGTTGGATTAACATTGATCATCCTAATTGTAGCTCATGTAACCATGCACCATTTTCATCTAATATTTTCTTCAACATTCCATATATTAAAAACAACATCTTGTAGGAAATTAAGAGGGCATTGTGGTGGTCTATTCCCATACTAAGAACTCAACAAAATAGGGTATATTTCCAAGTTTGAAGGGTTAATTGTTCCTGCCACTGAGAACGATTGAGCATAACATTTTCAGGCCACAAACCCATGGAATTTTTCCAGCAGTCAATAGTGTCTTGGTTGAGATCTAAATGCATTTCTAGCTACATGTATATTGGCTCTCATAAACTGAATCTATTTCTACAATCACAACTGGATTTTGAGCACTGAAAAATTATGATTTATCCATTTTCAAAATGTCGGATTATGTCAAATATTGGTTGAAAAATTAATATCGTTTGATAGTTAGACAACTCCACCATCATTCCTGGGCTGTTCTAGTGCTAGAGATTTAGTATCACTTTAAAATAAATTAATCCCTAGACATGTCTATTTTTTTTAACCATGGGAACTTAGCAAGCTCACAAGGGTACATCCAACAACCTACAAGCCATATATACTAATAACTTGTGACTCAACAAGGGACGATATGTCCTGAATCCCAGTAAGGAGAGCCTCTATCCCAGGGGTCTCCAATCTTTTTAGCCTTGCCACAATTGGCAAATGAGAAACCCTATACCCTTCTGGTTTTGAACCTGTGACCTCTATGAAGATAACACATGTTCTTAACCATTAGGCCCACTCGGGTGCTCTTCCCTAGACATGTTTGTTACAAATATTTCCCAGTGGATCGAAAGGAAATCATCCTAGCGCTAGTTCAAATTTGCAAGAAGCATCTCCAGCCTTGCGTAAAGGGACACCCAACTTGGAAAGAGCCAAGAAAGTATAGAAGGTGGAACACCTTGAACAGAAAGAGGACAAATGGTTATTTTTCTCGTTTTAAAGATAAATCATTTCCAAATAATGAGAACAACTCAACTAATTGGCTCCAGTAATTTGGCACCTTCAAGAAAACACCCTTGGTTACTTTTCTATTTTATGAATCCTTAAAACAAGAAGAGGTCTACTCTTTTGGGGATTTATTGCACCAATTCCTAGATGGTGGATATTAAGAAGCCACATGTGCCACTTTATGTTGCTTTGCTTGATTCATTCCCTTGAAGAATGAGAGCGTAAAGGACCATGGAAGTCTTTGCACACATATTTATCCACAAATTAGAGTGAGTGTGTACACCTTTGAGAGGTTGCATTGGAGAATTTATTCCATTTTTCAGAGAATTATTACATTTTTGAAATGTGACGTTTTCATTTGCAAGAGAGGCATATGTCTTTTGCGCAACATATTTATTGGAGGCATTCATCTTGCAGAAGACACTTTGTATAATTGCCATATTATTTTATTCATTGTTGACTTTACGACATGAGTTGGTTATGTACATGCGTTGTTGTTTTGCTTAGAGAGAAAGTGAATATTTAACAACTTTTGAAGAGTCGCACATGTTTTTTGAGGAGCATATTTCTTGGTGGCATTCATCTTGGAGAAGACATTTTGTATAATTCTCATATTATTTTATTGATTGTTGAATTTACAACATGAGTTGGTTATGTACACGCGTTATTGTTTTGCATAGAGAGAAAGTGAGTCTTTTACCACTTTTGGAGAGTTGCATGTCTTTTGAGGAGCATATTTCTTGGAGGCATTCATCTTGGAGAAGGAACTTTGTATAATTGCCATATTATTTTATTCATTGTTGACTTTACGGTATGAGTTGGTTATTTACACGAGTTATTGTTTTGCTTTGAAAGCAAGTGAATCTTTAACCTTTTTTGGAGAGTCACACATGTCTTTTGAGGAGCATATTTCTTGGTGGCATTAATCTTGGAAAAGACACTTTGTATAATTGCCATATGGTTTTATTCATTGTTGACTTTATGATATGAGTTGGTTATGTACACACGTTATTGTTTTCTTAGAGAAAAAATGAATCTTTTACCACTTTTTGAGAGTTCCACATGTATTTTGAGGAGCATATTTCTTGGAGGAATTCATCTTGCAGAAGACCCTTTGTATAATTGCCATATTATTTTATTCATTGTCGACTTTATGACATGAGTTGGTTATGTACATGCGTTATTTTATTGTTTTTATTAGTGGATCTTAACCACTTTTGGAAAGTTACACGTTTTTTTAGGATCATATTGATTGGATGCCCATCTTGGATAATATAATTGTAGGAATATATTAAACCCACTCACAACTTAGGATAAAATAATTAATCATTATTTGATTAATTATTCACCCACTAGCTTAAATAGTAGGCATCCACTTGCACCTTAAAGTCAATACATGCCATCTATATCCTAGGAATGATTTATTTCCAATTTTGGGTTGATCTTGACCACCTTTTGACCATCCATAATTAGTATACAGGACTTTACAGCAGATTCTGCTTTATTCTGCTTTTCCTGCTTTTCTATGGATAAGATAAAAGCTAGTCAACTAGGAAACCGAGAGCTTTTGTTTCCAACCCATCCTCCATTAGTTTTTCTCCATTTTCTAGGATTAGCATGTTATTTCCATCTCCTTGACAACTCACTCATGCTTTTGCCAACTTGTGAGGTACTTGATAGATTTAGTAAGTGCTTTATCCACCTATGGGGGTTTTGCTATATTTTGGTAAGTCAACCTTTTGAGCTTTATGAGTTGTTTCCATACAATTCGATTTTCCTATGAGGGATGTACTATTTATGTACACTATTATTCATCATTATTCAATGGAAGGATACACACCAATATTCATCTCTTCATTCATGTGATTCAATCTCTTTTCTTCTCTCTATTTTTCCTGTGTATGCTTGTGAGAATTCTTAGTAGCAAGATCTATTTCCTGTGCTTCTTCTTAGAATCATTGCAAATAGCATTGATCTATTATTTCTACAATAATTTTGATAATTACCATATTATTTTATTCATTGTTGACTTTACAACATGAATTATTATTTAACCCACTTTATTATGCTTTGTTGGGTTCATTCTCTTGAAGAATGAGGCCGTAAAGCTGTAAATCCTACATAGGTCTTTGCACACATGTTTTTTGAGGAGCATATTTCTTGGAGACATCCATCTTGGAGAAGATACTTTGCATTATAATCACCATATTATTTTATCCATTGTTGACTTCACAACATGAGTTGGTTATGTATATGTGTTATTTTATTGTTTTTTTTAGAAAGAAAAATCAATATTAACCATTGTATTATACTGTTGGAGTGTTTGTTGAGCAAATAGTGGATCTAGAAGATGAAACTATTATTTTATTGTAAATGAAGTTGAGTTACACTCTATATAAGGAGTATCCCTTCCTCATTCATTTTCATGGTTAATTTGTTAGAAATTCTTTACTTTTGTGCCTTTGTTGAATTTAATGGAAGGTTTATGGAAATATTTGGCTTGTTCTCTCTTTTAATGCAAAACAAATGTTTTGGGATTTTAATTGTTGTTGGTGTATGCTAGAGTACTTGCAAAAAACATGCTTGAGAAGCAAAAACAAGAGTATATCCACTACATGAAGGGGTTTAATGTGAGGATAGTGAAAGCACTATGAAAATGCATATAGAGGCATATGAAAGGCTCTTTGACAAAGGAAAACAATGACATGGTGAAAGGCACTCTTCCACATTGAAATCACGAAATCCAATCATTCAATTGCATACAAACTCAAGCATACACTTTGTCTCTCTTTTTCGCTTTTGATGTCTTATTTCTGAATGTGTTGTCTCATATGTATCATATTTTTTAAAGAGTTTTTGTTGGCTTAACACTTCATTGTAAGACACACCCCCTCCCCCCATAGTTTGGTATGAGAGTGACACCTTTTAGGGTCTCTCCAAGTCATTTCAACATTGTTTAACAACAAGTTAGGGTGAATTGTGACATGTATAACAACTTTGTTTACCTTAGCCATTCTTAAAATAGCTTTCTTATATTGATGACCATTGACTCCATTTGACCTATATTTGGAATGCCATTATCCCCTTATCTTTCATCACCCTTTTTGATATGCTACAAAAAGACAACTATTTTGCTAAGTCATCTCTTCACATCACTTTAAGCCTCGTTATCGTGGTCTTAACAATCCTATCTTAGGGATACTACCGAACCATCAATTTTACCAATAATGGAGGATATTTACAAAATTCAAACAAATAAATTTCGCTCCGTGGACATAATACGAATTTAAAATAAAAATGTATGTGCAATTTCAAAATGCAAAACACAACGAAATTAAAAATCTATCTACACATACGTCATGCATACACAAACAAATTCATCATGGGAAGAAAATCAAACCATTCCATGTTCATATACAAAGAAAATATTTATCTTCTAACTGATTGGGTAAGAGCAATTTTCCACCTAAATGTAGGTATCAACTATAGATACCACCCCCAACCTAGGCTATAAGGCCACCAGGGTGAAGGAAACACTTGCATGTTTCTCTCTCTTAGCCCAAAAAACAATTTCTCTCGATGCTTAACCCACATGATCATCTAGAACTTCTACATGAATCTCACTTATCCATCGCATCTATGACACTCCTTCAAACTACCCAACACAACATTGTGAGGGAATTTTCCTTCACTAATGCATAGTCCCCTCGGGAAGTCTAACCCTTGTAGTTCACACCGGTGTGTGCAATAATACTCCACGTTGTTGTGGGTCTTTCAATCATTCTTGGTAGAATCAACCATGCCTCCTCAAGCATCTCATGAGAAATGAAACTCAATGGGTAAAGGTTCTATCTTGGGCAGCCTCTATGCTCACGTAGTGTAAATATACTGTAAACAATCTTGCATGAGAATAAGTGGTAGACTCCAAAGGAAATGAGAGGATGATGAAAAGACAATTGACATAAATTATGACCGTAGAACAAAATACCCTTACAATTGTCATGGAAATATATCCATCCCTTGCTTTCATAATAGTACATGAGAAGGATTTCCCCACAAACCTCACACATGCATTCAATGATTAAATTTAACAGTCAAAAGGAAGTAATTGGTTCATTTAAGGAACATGGAAACAATTGGATGAGTTCTAAGATTGAAACTTGGAAATATAGGATTTAATATCCCATACACCCTCTTTCCTATTCTCCTTTAGTGGAATCATAGCCCCTCTAGTGCTCTCCGCACAATCATCTTGGACATCGTAATTATTTTTTCAACATAATATTTACTAGGATTTTAACGAGCTTCATTAAAATATAATTAGCAAGAATAAAATACAATCACAAACAACATATAAACACAACCATGTGCTAGACCTAAACCACCTTTGACTCATTCACGAGTCAAGGTTAACCCAAACGATCTCTCCTTTAAACTTGACTTGGACTAATCACCAACCCCCCTCAAAGTTTTACCAAGGAATCTCATATACCACCCCCTATCACCTAGGTGTATCTCTTGACTTTATGGGTGAGTTACCAGGGGTATGCAATCCTTACCAGGTATTACAGTCATATGCCCATTTACATGCAAATTGCTCCATTAAGTTTTTTTTTCATGTTTCTTCATGGTGACTACACCATCACCATTCGTTGCTTCAATCTCTCACTTTTGATGCTCACTTTCTTGCTTGTCTTTTTTCATGATCCTTTTGCACCTGCATCCAAACACTGTCATTGACGTCCATATAAAGAAGAATCCATCTACCATATTGCATGGGTCCTTATCCGTTGTAACCACCAGTTCTCTAGGAATTCTCTTCACATTCATGGTTCATCAATCTTGGTCCCACAACTGAGATTAAACCATCTCACATTCCTCTTGCAATTGAAGACTCAACCTCTTCGATCCACATCAAGTTAGGCTACGAGTACATTTGCTACCCTCGTACCTACCCAATAGTTCATTCCACACTTGATGCAACAACCCTTCTCTGCGCATAAGAAGGATACATTGTGCTTCTATCACATGAGGAAATCAAACTTTAATCGGGAACCAAAAAAATGCTAGAGTGTCGGGTACCATTGAACATAAACCCTGCACGCTTTTCAAGTACAAAAAATACTCACTACCATAAATAAAGCCCTTTATATTCATGTCATTACAATGAATTCAGTGAAAATTTCATAAAATCTTATCAGAAACTAAAACCCAAATACTCTTTTTCAAAAAGTGGCATCCCCATCCCCGGACCCGTACCCAAGTTTAATGGCAACTTTTCATAAAATCTTATCTCAACAGTTTCCAAACACACGAGCTTTAGCTCTTGAACTCTTATGAGAATTTTTCTTCTTCTCCTTTTCTTCTTACTATGTTCTTCTCTCTGTTCCGCACACATGCTCTTGTCTATCATCCCGATTTACAATCTTATTCTTTTACATATAGACAGACTAAAACACTTCTATCGACATACATTAAAGATAGTAATAAATTTATACCTAGATAGACAGACTAAAACACTTCTATCGACATACATTAAAGACAGTAATAAATTTCTACCTAGAAACTTAACTGCGGAAATTTAAATCGACTGCTTTATATATGGAGAGACGTGTACTCTTCATTCTATCAGACAGTATGAGAGAAGATGAACTGTTAAAGACTCTGAAAGAGTAAGATTAGATGTGACGTGGATATGTGATTAATTAATATTTCCAACAATAAATTTATTGTGATTACACTTTCCATTGCCATATAAAACTTGGCTAAAACACTAAGCACTTCATATTCAAGATAGATGCTTTTATGATCCCCAAAAAAGATATTGTTTAATAATATTGCCTCCAAATGATAGCATTTCATATTCAATATAGTTGCTTTTATGATCCTAAAAAATATATTGATTGATAATATTGCCTCCAAATGGTTTGGAGGCACCCAAGTAAACCAATTCTTATTTGATCCTTTGGTTTGGAGGCACCTCCAATCCTTGTTCAGATGTTTGGTTCAAATCCATGTAGCCAGGGTACTTGTACCCAAGGGTAGGGTACACGTTCCTGTACCGGGTACCTATATCAGGTACTTGGGTACTCGTAAGGTATGTCTATTGGCATACCCTTTCGTACCCCATACTGGGTCCACGTACCCGAGACATCGTTATGAAAAAAGGTACTTATAGGCGAAATGGTATGTCGTACCACATGTTTGGGTGCTTTGTGCCCCATGTTTGAGTACTCCAGGGGTACAGTCGACCCAGTAAAATGAAATCCACTGGGGAAAATGTAATGACCCCCAACCAAATATGAACTAATGTTTTTCTAACTACATATGGAGTCTGGTTCAGGACTTATGTTAAACACTTTGCAACACTGTTCAAATTCCACTTAATATTGTCCAAATCTGGTTGACTGATTTTGCATTGATTTACAATATTGAATGTTTTTATGGTTTTGTGTTAAACACTCATGTAACATAATTTGACTACCAAATGTGCACATAAGAAATATTCATATGTATTCAATACTGACAAATACACTCACATATAGGTAGGAATATATTTGGCAATTTGCAATTTTTTATTGCTTGTAATAGTAGTACAAATAGGTGTTTAAAATGAGATTTCAAGTGTACCTTCATGTCTGAGTTTGACTATCTATTACAGCTTCCTGGTACAATGATTTATTAAATTTTATGTAGCTTCTAGTCTTCCAATTGATATCTACCGAGTCTATGATTTATCAAATTTATGTTTCAATTTTTCAATCTGAATGTTCATTTTTTTGAATAATCAAATGTTCATTGTTCAAATAATCATTGAATTTATAATTATGAATCATGATTCATAATTTATGAAGAAATATGAAATATGCATGTATGATGTGACTTCTAGTACACACATGTCAAGTTTACAAACTCCAATTTTCTCGGGAAATAATTATGAATATTGGTCTATAACAATGAAGGCTTTGTTCAGGGTCAATATGTATTGGAGATAATCCAAAATGGCTATGCAGAACCAACAGATCAAGCGACATATAATAATCTCACGCAAGCTGAGAAGGATTCCTTGAGGGAATAGAGGAAGAAAGATGGAAAGGCTCTGTTCTACATATATCAAGCCATGCATGAAAGCATACTCCCAAGAGTAGCATCAACAAATATCGCTAAGCAAGCATGGGACACATTGGAAACCACCATCAAGGCTTGGACAAGATAAAGAATTTGACGTTGCAGATTCTTAGAAGAGATTTTGAATCGCTATCAATGAAATACACAGAGTCAGTGGACTCATTCTATACTCGAGTTATTGGGTTGATGAATCAACTGAAATATCATGGAGAAAATATAGAAGACATAAGGGTTGTTGAAAAAGTTCTTAGAAGTCTTCCCCCAAAATTTGAATCCTTGGTTGTGACCTTGGAAGAAAACAAAGACATGTCACACTTTACTATTAATGAGTTACAATCCTCACTCATCAATCATGAACATAGGATTAGTAGATTAAATACATCATTAGAACGTGCATTTGCAACATAGTCATCCATACGTCATGGAAGAGGTAGGGGAGGCATAATTCTAGAGGTAGAGGAAGAAGTTTTTCTAGGGGAGGACGCAACAACAATCCCATGAATGTCGCCGGTAGAAGACAAAATCAGAACCCTAGTCAACCAAGTGGTCACATGTTTGATAAGAAAAAAATGCAATGTCATTATTGCAAGAAATTTGGTCATTATGCATATGAATGCAGGAAAAAGCAGTATGACCAAGGAAGGCAGATTCAAAAATAGTCGAGCAACACAAGCACTTCATTGAGTGCAGTTTTATTGGCATGTGCAACCGCAATTGAATGCAATGATGTCCAAGAAAGTGCATGTGACATATGGTACTTAGATTCAGGATGTAGCAATCATATGACTGGTAATTTAAATTTGTTTCCCAGTCTAGATAAATCAGTTCAAACTTACGTCACACTTGGAAATAATGTCCAAGTTACTGTTTTGGGAAAAGGTACTGTTGGTATTCTAACCAAACATCGGGAGTGAAATATTATGAATGATGTTTATCATGTCGAAGGTTTGAAACACAATTTTTTGAGCATTGGACAAATGACACAAAAATGTTACAAAGTCTACATGGAGGAGAATCATTGTGTGATTAAAGAAAATCATCCAAGCAAACAATTGATAGTAAAAGTACCAATGACAAGCAAACACTTGTTTCCTTTGAGGATAATTCTAGACATGAAAGGAAAGGAAAATTTCGGAGCTGCATTCAAGGAAGGAAGCAAAGAAACAAACAAGCACCGGGACAAGAAAGAAAAGGACAACGCTGAAATTCAAGCATCATTTTACAAATGCTCAGGGTGAGTCTTGGCTATGGCATTTCATATTTGGACATTTGAATTTTGGTGGGCTAAATCTACTGCACATGAAAAATACAGTGAAAGGATTTCCATTGACCGACAAGCCATAAAGAGTTTGTGAAGGCTTCATTTTTGGAAAGCAAGATAGAGAGACTTTTCCAGTCGAAAATTCATACAGAGCACACACACCACTTAATATTGTGCACTATGATATTTGTGTCCCAATGTAGACATCATGCATGGGAGGCTACAATTATTTTCTTAGTTTTATTGATGAATTCACAAGAAAAGCATGTGTATATTTTCAAAAACATAAATATGATTCATTTAGTTGTTTTCAGCAGCTCAAGGCACTTGTGGTAAACCAAAGTGGATACATCATCAAAATACTAAGGACAGACAGAGGCGGTGAATATGTCTCGAACGCCTTCCTATATTTCTGCAAGGCCCATGGCATGCACAAGCAATTCACTACATGGTATACACCTCAACAGAATGGTGTCATAGAGAGAAAGAACATAACCATTATGGATATTGCACACAATATGATGGCAACCAAGCATTTGCAAAATGAATATTGGGTTGGAGTAGTCACAACTACTGTATATATTATGAACCGGTGTCCGACAAAGAGCGTGAAGAACAAAGTCCCTCAAGAAGCATGGATAGGTATGTGGTGTGCATGTATGTTATGATTTTTATTTTTAGTCTCATTGATTATTGAAATCAATATTTTGATTATTGTAACCAGACATTTGCATCTTGATAGTTTGATAAATTGCATAGACTTATACAACTTAATAAATTGCACAAGATTTGTCATGGATTTATTAATTTTGTTTTTTATCCCATCTAAGTACATCATAAGATATACATCCTCGTTTCCATTTTCATACTCATTGTCACCATCATCATCCCCATGCTTGTTGTCGCTATCCCCATGCCCATTGTCACCATCAAAATACCTATTGCCACCATGAACATCACCACTATCCTCCTCCTACCCATGTTGTCACCATCACCATCCACTTTTTCACCATAATATTCTCATCCATCATCCACA
Source organism: Pseudotsuga menziesii (assembly GCA_001517045.1). Taxonomy (NCBI): domain Eukaryota; kingdom Viridiplantae; phylum Streptophyta; class Pinopsida; order Pinales; family Pinaceae; genus Pseudotsuga; species Pseudotsuga menziesii. The sequence goes on from LPNX010177033.1 coordinate 256,778, forward strand.
TAAATATGATCGTTAGATACCTAATTTAGAAACATAGAAACCAAATTACAAACATAGGAACCTAACTTCTAGCCCTAGAAACCTAATATAACCTAGAAACTATTATAATTTTTAAATATAATTTTCATATCTTTCAAATTTAACAACAAATAAGGATCATTGAAATGATAACTATGCACATAAACACAAAGAGACACAAAGATTTTATCCTGGGAAACCACAAGGGAGAAACCCCAATGACCTTCTTCTTATTCAGAACTATCTTCTCAAGATACAATAGTACACCCATATATAAGAATCATCACATAGACAAGCTCTAGACAAACCCTAAAGCCAAAGGAGAAATCTCTCCAACAATAGAGAACCCAAAAATAGTCTTCTACAACCCAAGAGTTAGTCTTCTCTCTCTCTTGCACAAATTTTCATCTGACTTGAGCAAAATTTCTTGAGTGTGTCAAATGAGGAGGGTGTCACCTTTATTTATAATTGATTTTGGATGACTTTTTCACTATGTCGAATTGTCTTTATTCTTGACTGGGTTGGCTTTCTTTCATATTGACAAGTCCGACTTGCTTTCTTATTGACAGGCCCGACTTGCTTATCTTCACTAGGCCAAATTCATGTGAGGATGCCTCATGTAGCTACAAACATCAACAAAAATAACCCTAACAACCGAATCTATAAAACTAGAAACCTAATCTATATTTAGAAACCTCCACCGCCATTTTTGAATCCTAACCATTATGCTACAAATATGCACAAGTTTCCAAAAAACCCTAGTTTGTGCATTCATGTGCATCCATTTGAATCCAAGCCATTATGCACAAGAGTCCAAAAAAATTCATGCTGCAACTATATATGCATGCCAAAAAAACTTCATATATTCCCGTGTGCATCCATTTGTATCTAAATCATTATTCTCCAAATATACATAAGAGTTCAAGACCAATATCTAGTATCAAATATTCACACCTTTACAACTTTTCCCTATGTCCAATTTGGCATGTGTCCCTAAATGGATACAAGGTGTTACTTGCTAACATACATAGAACAAAAACTATGGATTGGACCATGAAACAATCGATTCTATTGGATTCTTGGCATCAAATTATAGGTAGGGGAGACTGATTCTTGTGATTCCTATGGCTGGATGCACCTTTTGTTTGGATGGATAGGACACTATGGTTTTTCTCATTGGATCACATGACAATTATTGCATTGGGGGGTCAAAATAGAAACCGAGCATCATAATTGGGTTCTATCAACTCCCAAATATGTGTTTGTCTCTTGTGGATGTGGTCACAATACCAAAACTCAATTCTCTTCCCGATTCAAATTCTATGGCCCTAGCTTAGATTCACCATGTGTCCTAAAAGCCTTTAACGTGCGAGTTGTAATGGGCCATATAATGATGATCGTGGCTCGAATCAATGAACTGTTGAATCCGTTGGATTTAGGACGTCGATATAGTGAAAAGGCCACCCCTTTCCTTTGGGTCCATGGCCTAGAGATAATCTTTTAGATCGATTTTGGAAACTAGCGTTTTGCTTAATAAGGGACTGTGCAATTTTTGCACATAGGGGTCAAATTTGAAAATTCCTTGATTGAGAACTTGTGGATAGAGTTACCACGTGGAACCTACATAGACACACTTGTAGGACCTCCTGAATTCCAGTTTTGATGAACAGTTGGAATTCTATGCCCTCGATAGGGATTCAACATGTGTCCCTAAAGGCTCTAGGAGGTAAGATTCAACATGCCATAGAAGATCAGATTGACGAACCATCGACTTTGTTAGATTTAGGACATCAATATAGTTCTAGGGGTTCCCATATCCTCTATGTCTATGGCCTAGATATCACATGTTAGGTCAATTCAGGAAACTAGGTTTTTGGTCAATAAGGGACTATACATTTTTTGCACATAGGGGTCAAATTTGAAAATTCATTGACAAAGAACTTGTGGCTAGTGTTTTCACATGGAAAATTCCTAGACACACTTGAAGGACCTCCTAAAACACAATTTTCTTGCACAATTGGAACTCTATGCCCTCGATAGGGATTCAATAGGTGTCCTTGAAATCCTATAGGAGGTGAGCTTCAACATGACATAGAATGATGACTGTGGATTGTATTGATGAGTTGTTGACTCTATTGGATTTAGGACATCAATATAGTGCTAAGTGTGCCCTTGTTATTTTGGTCCATGGCTGAGAGCTCATTGTTTAGGTCAATTTTTGAAACAAGGATTTTGCTCAATAAGAGACTGTGCAATTTTTGCACATTGGGGTTAACTTAGCGAATTCCTCGAATGAGAACTTAAGGCTAGAATTCCCACATGGAACCTGCCTAAACACACTTTTAGTACCTTTCAAAACTTATTTTTGTTGCACAGTTGGAATTCTATGCCCTCGATATGGATTCAACAGGTGTCCTTGAAAGTCTTTAGGAGGTGAACTTCAACATGCCATAAAATGATGATTGAGGCTTGGATTGATGAACTATCAACTCCATTGGATTTAGTAAATAATATTAGTTCCAGGGGTTCTCCTCTCCTTTGGTTCCATGGAATAGATATAATATTTTAGGTTGATTTTGGAAACTAGGGTTTCACTCAATAAGGGTCTGTGCAGTTTTTGCACATAGGGATCAACTTTGCAAATCCCCCAATTGAGAAATTGTGGCTAGAGTTCCCACATGGAACTTGCCTATACACACTTTTAGGACCTCTCATAACCCAAATTTTGTTGGACTATTGGAATTCTACTCCCCCAGTAGGGATTCAACAAGTGTCCCTCAAATCCTCTAGGAGGTGACCTTCAACATGCCACATAATGATGATCATGGCTAGGATCAACGAATTGTCAATTGCGTTGGATTTAGGAAATCAAGATAATGCTAGTGGTGCCCCCATGTCATGTCCCCACATTAAAGAATTCTTTACCAAATTCCTTTCTCATTAATTTCTAGGGGTGGTGGTGAACATATTTAATTAATAAGGGGATTAAATTTAGTTTAGACCATAGTGTAATTAAATCTTAAGTTATTTTATTTAAATTTTTGAATGTTCACAAATAAATCATTTAATTTGGATAATATGAAGTGAAGTGGTTAGGAGGGGCTCACCTAACAAGGGGATAAGGTTTGTAACTAGGAAAGTTTCCCAAAAAGGGAAAAAGCAAGGATAGGGCGCACCCAGGAAAAATCAGGGAAAAAATAGCAACTAGAGAAACTAAGGAAAGTTTGGATTTTAGGGAGAAAGGTAGGATAAAAGCATGCAAGTCTAGAAAGAAGGATAAAAGAAGGCAAGTCCATAAAATCATGATAAAATAAAGAAAATCCAGAAAATCAAGAAAAATAAAAAGGAAAGCAGGATCAAAAGAAGCAAGGCAAAAAAAGAAGGAAAGTCTGAGGTAAATCCAAAGCAGGAATATATTACTTTCCTAACTCAGTCATGAGGGAGAATTGGTAAACGAGTCTTTCCCATTAAGATAATTTTTCTATAAAATCATGGAGAAGTGCATGATTCACATATTTTTCTTGTGTGAGTTTTGATGTTGAGAGCTCTATGCTTTCAGACTCAGGGAGATGTGCCCCTAGTCACATCCAGGAGGTGTGTCCCATATGCTTTCCAGTATTAGGTGAATATTAATGGAATTTAACCATTAATGATGTTTGTTTGCAGGTCTTGAAGTCAATTTCATCCATTTTCCAGATCATTCATTAGAGCTTGAATACCTTCCTTTAGTAAAATCTAATCTTCTCTCTCCTTCTTATCCAATCTTTGTTATTTTGGATACTATGGAGTATTTGTGATGGGAATTTAGACCCCACTATGATGTATTAATGTAATTATATTCATTATTCCATTAATATAAGGTTCATATCATATTCAGCCCATTTTCATAGTTTGGGAGGGTCAACATTTGGTTTCACCTAGTTTTCTAGATCTAAGAGCCATTCGATGGGTGTAATGCTATAATATGATATCTCTAAGCTTACAATGATATTTATTTATACCCTCACTAATATATTATAATTTAATTAATTATCTCTGAAAGTTTCATATCATTCTAAACTTGTTTGATTAAGTTTTGTAAAGATCTTTCACACCATGCCTAGATTTCAATGAAAAATGGACCAGTTTTCTAGTTTGAGTTAAATAGTCAATCTAAACATATACAATTTATTAATTTTATGTTCTAAAAATTCAATAACATAATAATGGTGATATTCGATGTCTGAAACTGAATATTAGAGTCCCCCTTCCTATGTTTGAAGATCCTAGAAGTTTAGCTTGCTGCACAGTCCTAATGACTAGTTTTTCTATTGTGGCGCTTAGGATTATTTTATATTGTTTATACATATTATAAACCTGCAAATTATTATTTTTATATTCTAAACAAATTTCTATAACCCTCCTAAGTTCCTTGTAGCCATTGGTTGCTTGGAAACTACTTGTAAATATTTCAGTTTGCACTGATTGGGACTCCCAGAAGCATGGTAGTAGAGTTCATCCAAGATGATGTTTGAAACCTAAAAGGGCCCAACATATAGGTTCTTATGAATCTGAAATTTCAGTGTCTTCCTTTGTCTTTTGGTTTCACCTGCAAATCCCAATTAATCCCCTCTTTTTACTTGATAAATTTTTCCACTTGTCGACTAGTTGTCTGAAGCTTAATTCAAAAGAGAGTTAGTGAGCTTGAATTTTTATTTAGGTTCATTAAAACCTATCCTATAGTTACATGGACCAAATATCATATTTTAGGTTGACTTTGGAAACTAGGGTCGTGCTGAATAAGGGATTGTGCAATTTTTGTACATAGGGGTCAACTTTGTAAATTCCTCGACCGAGAACTTGTGGCTAGTGCTCCCACATGGAACCTACCTAGACACACTTGCAAGACCTCCCAAAACCTAGTTTTGTCTCATGGTTGTGTTGCAGCTGCAACAATTTCCCAAAATTCCAAAAAATTTTAGGACCCTCCTTTTGTTTGGATTAGCTTGATTTTCTTCTTTGGTTTGGTCTGAGAACTTTTCAGAAAGACTTTTTTTATGCTTGGGTTGATCTACCGCTGGTTTTCAATTTTTTTCTAAACGCCTAAAAAATCTCAATGATTGATCAAACTTCATCACTTGCCTTGTAATTGCGTTTTCAGCATGTCTGAATTGGAAGATTATTTGATTGACGCCCCCGCCGTTGCGGAAAAATGTTAAGTCTTGACTTCGAATGTTCTCCCGATGCGTTGTTTTTAAATCGGCGGAATCTATGACTAAATCGAAAGTATTTTTGCTTTTCCCTCCCGCTGTTGCGGATGGATATTGGGTTTTTGGATTAGACTTTCCTCCCGATTCGATTGATTTTAATCGGCTGCTTTTTAGTTTTGCATCGGAGCTTTTATGACTTCTTCTTCCGCCGTTGCAGATGGAAAACCGCTTTCTCTCCTGATTATGGCTTGAAGTTTTGCTCCCGCTTTGATTGTTTTCACCGAACCCATAAGCCTTGGGCTGCCGCCGTTGCGGCTGCGGGAGGTTTTCTCCTTCCATCCGTTTGAGTCATTTTAAAACCCGCCGTTGCAGAAGGTTAGACCTTTTGTTAGCTCCACCGTTGCGGCTGCCGAATGCTTTTCCTTGCCGATCTTGTAGTCGTTCAGCTTCCATCTTAAGTCCCGACGTTGTGGACGGCGGTGTGCTTTAAGGTTCCGCCGTTGTGGATGAAAGAAACGTTAGCACTTCTGATGTGTATTCGTGTTGCTTCTGACTTAGCTTTACCCGTTGCGGATGGCTTAGCGCTTTGGCCGTCCGCCGTTGTGGAAGGGCGTTTGCTTTCGGCTTCTGATCCAAAAGTGGTCCGCCATCCAATATGTATGTCCCCGCAGAGGGCTTAGCGCTTTAATCAGGCGCCGTTGCGGAAGAAAGTTTATTTTCATCCTTTGATTCAAAAGCCCTCCGCCATCCGATCGTTTGCGCGCTCGTTGTGGTTGACTATATATATACGGGGTCGAGGGGTTATGTTTTTCTATTTTTTTTTTTTTTTACCACCGTTTCGACTGTCGCAAGCTGTCAAGATCGTGCTGTCGCGCTCGCCCGGTCCCTCGATTTTGGTACATGCAGTCCAGGTGTCTCTACCGCGAAGCTTGATAGGCCTCTCCACGCTGGTTACACATCAGTGCCAGGTAGGCTTCGTTTGCCTTTCCGTTTGAGCGTTTGGTGGTTTGTTTTTTCTATGGGTTAGGTTTTTGTTCGTGGCCGTGTTAGCATGGCCTTGTTAGTCACGAGACTATTTATATTGGGGGATTTTGTGGTATTACTGTTCGCGGTAGAGGCGTTTGAACCATACGGTGTTTTTTGTCCGTGGCCATCCGTTATGCGAGCTTGCGCCGATTGAGTGGGGGTTTCGGTGCAGACGACCGTTGCACTGTCTGCACCAAACCGCCCTGCGTAATGATGCTCGGGTAGGATTAGTTTTCCGTGGTCTCTCCCTTTGGATCTTGGGATGTTTATACTGTTTGGGTTACCCGCATTCTTTCACCCCAGTCGTGTTCGCCTACACGGTTCCGCGCAACCTCCTTCAAGCTTAGTATCGAACCCCTAGCCTGTTGAGAGGGAGGTGTCACGGTTTTAGTTTGTTAACCATAAAACACAGGGGTAGCCAGGTTTTGTTAAGAGCTCCATTGAAGGATGGCGTAGTTTTCCCCTGTCTGTCCCGCGTAGTGATTAGATAATGGCGTGCGCAAAGAGCCGAGACTTGTTGCATATTACTATAGATTTATTGCCATCTTGAATGTGGTTGATAGAATTGTTTAATATCCTACAGCGGTGGTAGCTTGCATATGTTTACTGCTTTCAACTATTTTCTATCATGCTGGATATGGACAAGGTCACTAAACAGTGTGCATTGGGTTAATAGTTATGTTAGTTAGGCCATTTGAGGCTATACATGCATATATTTGCTTCATTGACTGATGGCTATCATTTTAAACATAGAAGAAATGGCACACTACACATTGATGTATACAAGTTGGTCACTCAGCCAAAAGGGCTTAATGTTACAATTTTATGGCAGGAAAAGCTCACCATGTCAAAAAGACAAAAGAAGAAGGCCCCTGTGCTCGAGGAAGAGCCAGAAGTAGAAGTTGTCACTAAGACAGAATACATATATGAGGACATGAAGTGCATTTCTGGCGTTGAACCTGAATACCAGTGGGGGGAAATATATAGACTAATCACACGCAGAGAGGTTCCTGACATGGGCTTAGAAGAAGAGTCCATATATGCTAACATAGAAAGGTCTTCCCTGATGAAGATCGCCACCAGACCAGAGTTGTTCCCGTGCTTTGAGGTAATAGGTTGGATTCTGCCCCGGGCATATGTCACAACAATGATTCTGGAGAATGTTGAAAGACATGGCTATGCTGCATATATCCCTAGATATGTAGCTCTGGCCTACCACCTACCAGAAGCCCAAGTCTTTTTATCTGATGATTGGCTAAACAACATTAGAATGGATCTGGTAGAGACATTTAAAAAGATGATGTTGCAAGGAAAACATTACAGGTACAGACCAACAGGTGATTACGATACAACTAGCTTAAGGGCTCCCTATAGGTTCATAGCTTTAATGATGAACAAATTTTTTGGAAGAGCACATGGTAGATTCTTCAAGTTAGAATGGATCCCAATCATTTTTTATGTTGCAACCCAGGGGACAATTTTCAACTGGGCCAGTATTGTATCCAGTAGTCTTTTCGCTTGCTTGGCTTCAGCTTTGGGAGGAGTACACTAGAAGAGATCGGAATTCTATATGAGTTCCATACTGATAGACTGTATATTATGCAACCATCCTTTCCCTGGTCTCAGGTGCATCTGGGACAGGGAAAGAATGCCTGTCTATGCTGCTTATAAACCATTGTGGGCACATAAATATCACAGCCATTACAGAGAAGTTTGTGAACACTTCCTTATGCCTCTATACACACTCATTTTCCTGAAGGAGTGTGATTGTATGTTAGAGGAGGCCCTGAAAGTGATAGAGGAATATGCAGACTACTATTTGACTAAAAATGGCCCGTACTTCAGGATGTTTGGAGGTTCGAGAGCACCTTCCCTGCTGCCCAAATACGCAACTGATTACATTATCCACAAGGAGGCAGTCAGACAAGTGTTCCTGGATGGAATAGGCAGCTTTCTGTTCGAGCATAAGAAGTCTGCTTATCCTCCTTTGCCCTTCAAACTAGGAAGTTACAGGTTCACTAGGGTGAAAAAAGCTGATGAATTCGTAGAAGAGCTGGAGAGGTTCCATTTTGGCGAGATGCCCTACCACAGAAATGACTCCCAAGGTAAAGTTGTTGAACATTGTAAAGAAAACAATGTGCATTTTGAGTATACCCACCATTTTGATAGGGAATAATCTGTCTTCCGAAATGCCCCGAACATGACAGCACTGAAGAGAAGATTCAAGAAGAAGATCACCACTAAAGGTGGGAAGGGGGATGAACAGGCTAAGGTTGAGGAAGAAGCCAAAAGGAGAAATGAAGAAGCCCAGAGGTTGGCACAAGAAGCTGCAGGATGTCTGCATACAGAAGAAGAAGCGAAAAGAAGAGTTGCTCAAGAAGCAGCTGAGAAAGCAAAGGAAGCAGCTAAAGAAGCAGAGGAAGTAGCTAGAAAAGAAGAAGAAGAAGCGAAGAGAAAGCTTGATGAGGAGCTACAAAAGCAGGAAGCAGAGAGGCTGAAGCTAACACAGACTGAGACAGAACAGTCAGCTTCTGATATAGCTGGAGGGAAGACCCATGATGTGGAAAACCTGGAGGTTCAGGACCCACAAGTACCAGCCACCAACACACCCATGGTCCCCACACTGAAGCTAGTTCCTTTTGTTCAGAAAAGGGGAGAAGAAATCCCTGATTTCAACACTATTTTCTATGATAGAGAAACAAAGAGGATAGTGAAGAGAACAGAAAAAAGGGTTGAAACAGGAAGTATGTCTAGTAAAATGATAACGGATACGACTGTTGTGTTGGACACAGACCGAGATCCAAGATTCACCCTGAGGGCAGGAGCTGCCATGATCCACGCCTCAGAAGATAACTTGGACAAGGTAATGACTGACTTGGAGTTATCTAAGAAATCCTCTACTCAGTTGAAAGACACCTTGAGGAAAGAGAGGGAGGAAGGCAATAGGCTGAAGCGGAAGTATGAAGACATGCAGAGGGAGATAAAGGCTTCTAAGGATGAATTGCAGGCCCTCCATGAAGAGAGACAGGCTAGGGAGACTACCCAAGAATGCCTGGAGAAAGTACATAACGAATATCAAGAGCTAAAGGCGGAGAAAGATCGGCTGCTGGAAAAGGTAGAAGAACTAGAAGAGCAACAGAAGATTATCTTGCAGGCCAGTGAGCTGAACACCCAAGAACGATAAATGAAACATCAAGAACAGGTTGCCTCTCTAACAACTGCTCTGGAGGAAGCAAGGGAGCAGCAGGTCAACCTCCAGCCGTTCAAAGAGCATGTCTTGGCCCAGAAAGCTAAGATGCTGCAGCTACAGACTGCTATAGAGGAGGAGAGGTGCAAAGTCCTGCAGGTGGATAGCCGGTTAGAGGAAATCCTGTAAACCTCCTCTTACTTCATGGATAGATCCCAGGACGTTCTTGAAGCCTTGACTGCCAGAATGGAGAGGCTAGAAAACAATGTATAAACTCCAGCAGAACTACCGTCAAAGGACCAACAGTCCCTCAAGTGGGATTATGACGTAGTGGAGTTCGCTATCAACACTACTGAATATTTCAAGAAGGCCGTCAAAAAGACAAAAGGATTATGCACCAAGTTTTTCAGAAGACTTCTCATTACCTACAACTGGTGCCAGATAGAGGCCGAGCAGAGGTTTGATGCTTTCCCGGATCACAACGCCTTTGTGGAGCTGTTGCAGAAGAGATACCAGGAGGAGGAAGCTAAAGTGCAACATATTAAATCCCTGGATGAGCAGATCATGAGGAACGAAGTAGATCACTCAGCTGTCAGTGTGCAGCTTTTAGATGACCAGCTTCGGTTAAGTGCAGCCAGGATTGAGGCTATAAAGAACCAGGATGAGAAGTTTGAAATTAACATTCAGTTTTTGGAGCCTTGTGCTTTTGAAGGCATTGCTACTGAAGCTTTGGTGTGGAAGAAGTTTCTAGACACCCAAGTGGGACCCTCCTCATGAAGGGTTGGTCGTTTTGTAATTTGTAACGTTTTGTAAAAATATATAAGGAAAAGAGAATTTTGGGAGGCGAGGAGTTGGGAAGCCCAAAGGTCACTTTGGGCAGCCCACCCGTCTCACCCTTTTGTATAAATGTAGAAAACTTAGAAGGGAAAAGGACTTTTTCCTAGTTAGACTGAAAAGCAATATTGTAAGAAGAACTATTTCTCTTTGCAATAAAGAATTATGGTTTGCCTGTTGGAGAAAGATGGGTGAAATTTCCAAATTTTATGCAGTGGATGGTGGAAAGATGAACTATTTTGTTTTTCCAGCTTTGGTCCATTAACCGTGAGATCATTCTAACTCTTAGAACCTATGTTCTCGTGTAAATGATTTCTGGTTTATTTTGTGGAATTATCACCATGAGTAATGTATGCTGTTCGTAAAGCAATTGGATATCTGATTGTTGGAATATCTTTAATCATTCATGTGTTGTATCTAGGAATATCAGCTATCTGTAATTTCCGTTTATAATACGTGAACAAAACACATTACTCATAAATAAATTACAGTTTGGCTCCCCGGGGATAGATAGATAGATAGATAGATAGGTAGGTAGGTAGTTCATTTTTTCATTGCTGCATATGTGATTTAGATGCTTGTGAACGCGAAGACGAGAGGTAAGAACCTGCGCATCACGTTGTGACTGCTCCCTGCATCTCGATCATCTTGCATTGTTAATTAGGCACTTGCATCTCATACATTAAGTCAAAAAATACAAACATACCGGTGGACCGGGCCACAACCGGTAAAACCTTTGTTTTTTTGTTACTTGACCTACGGTAGCCGGACCGCAAACCGGACGGATTCCCTATACCAAACAATCAACGGGCTAGTTGGAAACGTTGACTGGGGAAAATCCCTTTCTGTTGTTGCCTGCGAATTTCCAGGCCTCAACAGGTTGGAATTCTATGCCCCCGGTATGGATTCAACAGGTGTCTTTGAAAGCCTCTAAGAGGTGAGCTTCAACATGCCATAAAATGAGGACCGTGGCTCAGATCGATGAATTGTCGACACATTGGAATCAAGACATTGATTTAATGCTAGTGATACCTCCATTCTTTGGGTCCATGGATTAGAGGTCTCCTTATAGGACGTTTTTGGTTACTAGTATTTCACTCAGTAAGGGTATGTGCATTTTTTTCACAAAGGGGTGAACTTTGCAAAATTTTGATTTTGATTCTAGAACTAGACATTCAAAGAGTGACACTCAAACCTACCACATCTCACTATTAATAGATCATTATGTCCTTAGTGTGCCACATCATTTGAAATTTCCTTGGTGTTCCACTATATTTGCATTTTGAGCAATTAATGTCATTTTTAAGAATTCAAAGCTCCAAATAAAAATGGAGGTGATGTTTTATCGATGATATCCCTATGATCCTTGATATATTTGTCACTTTCCTTGACTGGTCCTTGTGGTAATATCCACTTGCAAAAAATATCTTGTCAAGATTTCTAATCTCTTTCATTTGAATTATACAAGTATTCAAGTCATTTGTAATTTTTTGGGGCGTATACAAATATACATACACATGGTTTATTATGTGTTGTTGATCATGCATGACATCTATGTGTTTTTTTGTATATTATTAATGTGTATCCCATACATTTGTTAGATTAAAGTCATCATGCCAAATGCCAATATTATTTATGTGGGCCACACAGTTGAATCACATAGGTGTGTCAACTATGTGCATCCTTTATGTTTATTAGGTTCTTATGTGTGTAAGGTGCTTATGTGTTTCACTTAGTTAGGTCAACTGATTAGGTGTGTTAGGTATGTTGCAAAGCGATCGTGGGTATTTACAGTTAAGATCATTAGTAGGTTATGTTTTGGGGGTATTAGGTTATCCATAAATTGGGTTGAAGTTAAATAAATTAGTGTTATAGGAGTTGTGTGGGTTAAGGTAAGAGATAAGTATCACCTATGTGGGATAAATAAGTGTGTTTCTTAGGTGTTCCATCTATGTGTACCCTTTAATATGTCCAACAGGTGCTTATGTAGGTTAGTTATTCATGTGCATGAGTTAGATTGGTTTGTTCCTTATGTGTGTCACTTGAGTACATTGGGTGCTTATGTGACTAAGGTGAAACACACGATGCATTAGGTGGTCAAGGTTAATGGTGTTAGTGGGTTAGGATAAACTTGGTTTAATTGTAGTTGGTGTGTTGTGAATTGGGATTATGATAAATGGATTAATGGTATAGGGTTCAAGGGTCATGTTAATAGGATAATGTCACATTGAACTTATGTGTGTGCCCATGTTCATTTTGTTATATGCATGTCATCACAACAAAATTTAATATTCTTATATGGGTTTCCTGAGTGCATCACATGTGTGTGAGAGTCTAGATGCATAAACTGCGTGTGATAGTCACAATGGTTACGTTTTTATGTGGGTTAGGAGTCTATGCACATCACTTAGTTGTATTGGTTTCTTATTTCGTAGGTTTTTATGCTAGTAAATTGTGTGGATTAGGTGCATCACTCACATGATTTCACATGTAATTTCATATAATTCGATTATGGTCAATAACATGTTGTAAATGTGCATTGTTGCGAATAAAATTTAACATTGTATATGCAATTGGATCATGGTTAAGAACATTGTAAACATGAAATGTTGTCATTGAGCATTGTTGTAATTGTGGATTGTTCTCAATGTTATGATTGATATCTCCATGCAATCGTCCAAGCTATAAAAAAATGGGAACATTATTGGCCACACATGTATGATCACACATAAGATTGAAGTGTGAGGATGTCAAGAGATAATATGAAATACATATTATATCATGGAAGTTACAATACAAAATAGACGACCCTTAGATGGCCTTTGGAAGTACATGTATTAAAAAGGTCAATGATGCACATGTAAACAAAAGTACATCTGTCCTAGACTACACATCAAAACTCTAATGTCCTCTTGTTGTTTCCAAACTGTGATGCATCTTGCCTCTATCCACGACCATTGTGCATCTCTCGTGAATACAAGTCAAAGATCATATTTCTTGATCAGGTAACTGAAATAATATTGAAGAAGAAACAAACCTAAAAATTTAAAATAAGACTCAATTACTTAGAATAAACACTCACTTAATCCATCCAAGTTATAGATTCCTGTGGTGTCCTCTTCCTTGATGAAATCCTCTCTGCAATGGTGTTATGCGAATAAAATATCCTATGTAAATTAGCTCAACAATTATCAACACGTATGCATGCGAAAGTACTAACCAATTTTGTAATTAATGAACATCTCATCGAAAAAATATGCTCAAGGACATGAGACTAGGTTTATTCTATAGAGAATGGAGCCATAGGTTGAACACAAACCTTGGTCACATGCACTACTGGACTAGAGTGAGGCTACATTCAACAAATGCTAAAATAGTTAGACATCATGCATGTGCATACACAATATGAATGAACTATACAAGTACAAATATTCAAGTAGATACCTCTCCTTGGCTTATTCCCATTGTAGATGAAACATTAATGACAACATCAATAACCCCTATAAGGTCTAGCATGGAGGACTCTCCATCATGATGATGTAAACATGCGAAAAAATACTTTAAGAAAAACAATTTGTGGAGTGAATTGAAAGATAATAAACAACTCTCATCGTAGTCTATGTACATTACTGTGGAATCAGTAGGTCCATGATCATGGAGACCCTATCTTTTTATGGAAGAGGGTCGTCTAGTGTAGATAAAAACCTTCTATACATTCGGATTGCAGGGAGAGCCAAACCAAAGCGATGCTGGAGTGATTTGTGTTGATGCTTGCAATAACAAAGTGATGTCATAGTTACACATGTAAATGAATAGATGAAATAAGATGTATTAAAAAAATAACATGTTTTAATACTTACCTCTTCCTGGGACATATATCCCCCATGGGAGGGATATCTATTGGCGAATTCTTGCCCCTCTATAGAGCCAGATAACATCTATAAGTTTAAAAATTATAAATATTAGCAATCTATAAAGGAGTACAGTAAGAAAAAAAATTGAACAAAATTAAGCTGTTGACCATGTACTTACCTTCCTATAAAACTCATAGAATCCACATGTGGGGAATTCACTCAAATCAATGTCTCCCACATCTTGTTGAGAATGTGGTACTTGCAACTTCAAAATTTGTAAATATTAGACCATCTAACAAATTAATGAACTAACATGTATTAATGAAACGACATGTATTAACAAAATGACACGTTGAAATATGACCTCCGTGTTGATTGTTTTTACCTCAGATACGACTACAACAAGTACACTACCACACCCTGTAGAGGCATTGATATCCTGTAAGATTAAAAATTGTATATATTTACAGTCTTTTAATACATGTGTACAATATGGAAAAAATAATTTGAATGATACTATTGTTTTAACTTGAATATCCTTACTTGAACAGAAGTCATTGTAGATGTACAATGTGTTGGTCCATGACCATAGAAGGCTTGAACACATGGCATGCACATGTGTGGCTTAATTTGGGGCTCATGGGATGTACCCCACTGGAGGAAGAGGGTTATTCCTGGTCAATAGTTTTTTTGTGGTAGACAATCACATGAGATAACGTCAGAAATTCCTACTATGACTTGGGAATCATATTATGTGCAGGAGGGACGTTTGGCCTTGGTATCTGGATAGGGGTGGAGGTATCAGTCGATTGGAATCTCTATTACTAACAGTGGGATGATTTTTGTGCATCCCCATACTAGCACCCCAGAACCCCAACATATCGAAATAGTTGACATGTTTTCCCATCACAAACTCAACATAAAGTTTCTAGAGGAAGTATAGCGGTACTTCCCTATTATTGGGTGGGGGAATGTCAAAAAAAATATACCATCTATTCATCCAGTGATCTCTGATTGGTTGAGAAATGCACCACTCAATTAAAATATGTGCTTTGCGAGTGTAATCTAAAAAGTTAATATATATGCTCTTTGGTGTTTTTAATCTTTTTCACATCATTGTAACTCAAACCATCAACATATTATTGTCATTTTATTTCTCTATACGATGCTATGATGTACAACACATCGTTGGAGCAACTGATAATGTCTACAATAACATCTAATGATGCTTCCAGGGAGTGTCAAAGTTCATCTCCACCCCTCTAAGTCACACCAATCTCTCTCAATTGAAAAATATATCTCAATATCTATGCATTTTGATCCATAATAGCCACTGTAATCATAAATACAAAAAAGTATCACCAGCATAGATCCAAATCCTAGGCTCTATCAAGTACTGAGAGGGACCAAATCTATCGAGGTGCAAACCTCTTCTTAAGTATTTCACTTAAGGAGCTATCAGCTTTGGCGTGTCCTATATATAGCCATTGATTTGATTCAAACCAAAAGACACATCTTTTTATTTAAGGTCGACATATAATATTTTTATAATTAATATTTAATATTATTTATGGCCGACGTATAATTTTTTATTTTATTTTTTATTTTGCTAGGAATGGACATTACAACATCTCCCCCATACATGGTTATAAAACCATGTGCAAGGCCCTCCTAAAACCATGGGTTGTTTAGGAGGCCTTTCACATGGTCTTAAAACCATTTGCAAGGCCATCCTAAACCATGTACAATCAAACCATGGGTTGTTTAGGAGGCCTTGCACATGGTTTTAAAACCATTTGCAAGGCCCTCCTAAACCATGTACAATAAAACCATGGGTTGTTTAGGAGGCCTTGCACATGGTTTTAAAACCATGTGCAAGGATACTATTTCTTTTGCAGATAATTCAATTTTTTATTTTTTATTATTTTGCTAGGTAGGAACATTACAACATCTCCCCCATATTGTATTGTTTTTCTCACTGACATATTTTTTGGCGGATAATTAAATTTTTATTTTTTTATTGTTTTGTTAGTTAGGAACATTACAACATCTCCCTCATATTAGGTTGTTTTGTGGCCGATATTTATTGTGGCGGATAATTTTTTTATTTTTTATTATTTTGTTAGTAACAAACGTTACAATATCAACAAACATTACAAGATCTCCCTCATACTGGACTGTAGAGCGCCTATCGGTGCAATTAGAAAAATACACATGGTATAATGGCATCTCTACGCAATGAAAAATGTAAAACTAGTGTACAATAAATAACACCATGAACTATTTAAAATTTAAAATTTAAAATTAAACAAATTTTACACTAAAGAATAAACATTTAACATTTTTCCATCCTAAATTTATGTCTTATATGTGTATTAATTTCAATTTCTAGATACATACATTAAATTTCCTTGTGTATATGTTGATTGGGAAGCTTCTCTGCCTTACTTTAAGGCTTGGATTATGAATTTTCATCAAAATTGTTGGGTGTTGACTAGTTCCCTTAGAGGACTAACTCTGAGATTCTGGGTAGAGGCAAGGGCAAGATCCTAGAGGAGAGGGCACATGGTGCTATTGATGAATAAAATCCCAATATATGCAATGATTTTGATATATGTAATTATTTGTTATAGTGTGGTTTTTTTGGATTCTATAGGCCATTTAACATCTTTGTTTATATGTAATTTGGGGCGTATATGGATTCCACTTGATGTTATTTAGTTGTATGCACTCTTTCTATATACACATGATAAACTTTGCATATTTATGTGTAGTAGTTTGGGATCTAGAATTCAACAGAATTAACAGTTTTCAAGCTTTTAGGATTGCAAGGTTTCCACTGGATTCTATCATGTATGATAGTATGGGATTAGATTGTAATCAACACCTCAACCTCCCTATGTATCTTTATGTTGGTAAAGACTATTGTTGACCTCCACTATCCTAACCTTCACCAAAATGTACCCTTCACTCAAGTGAAAACATTTTTTATTTAGGACGGGAAGCTTCTAGACCTTATTTTAACACTTGGATTAGTAAATTTCACAAAAACTATAAGGTGTTGACTAATTTACTTGGAGGACCAACTTCGATATTATGGGTAGAGGCAAAGGCTAGAGCCTAGAGGAGGGGTAAATGGTGCTATTGATGCTATTGATGAATAAAATTCCAATATTGACAAAGATTTTGGTATGCTATTATTTGTTACGACATGAAGTTTTTTGGACTATATAGGCCATTTAGCAACTTTATTTATGTATTTTGGGGAAGATATGAATTTTATTTAGTTGTATGCAACCACGTGGGATTCACCTTATTGAGCAATATATTATCACGTTTATTCATAAAGGGAGGTTTTTAATTGTGAAAATAAGGTCAATATATTGTAGGTATTGGGGGGCAAGGAATAGGGTATGGGGGGCTTATATGTATTGGGGGGTATAAAAAGGGTTTCTAGTAAAAAAAGGAATATATTGTAAAATTAGGGTTTTTTTAATTGAAAATATGTATTGGGAGGGGGGCTCAACAAAATGATTTTTGTAAGTAATTATTAATATCTAGTGAAATTAGGGGTAGTCTTTAATATCCCATGAATGAAGGTGACGCTATGACATGGTTTAACTAAGTGAAGACCCCATGTATGCAACATTTCTATTTACATGAGAAACTTTGCATATTTATGAATATTGGTTTGGATTCATAAGGATGCTCATGAATATATATGCATCTAGTGAAATTGATTTGATTTTTGTGAGTATATTGGGGTTTTAATTTTCTTTGGGCATACAAATGACTAGATTTATGGTTTAAATTTATTTTAGGGCATACAAATTAAAAATATTATGGTTTCAATTCATTTTAGGGCATACAAATTACTAAAAATAGAGAAATTAAAAGGATAGAATTTGATATAAATACCTGATATTGAGGAGATTGATGCCAAAGGTGAAATATCCAAAACCTAGTCACAAAAAACACGTTCACCAATAGTTGTTATGTCACCCGAAACCATTGCTTTGTTGTTGTTGTGGAGAAAATGACGAGTGCGATCCATTTTGGGGCACAAAACATATTTTACAAAACGAGTATGTGTTTAGTACTGCATAACACGTATGCATTTTATGACTACATAACAATTACATGTTTTGGTTAACTATCTTACTTGGCCTTCATCATGGCAAGCTTGGGACTAGGTTTGGTAGGATTGGGATTTTTTGGGATCAACTATCTTTCATAGAACTTGAGTGAGTTTCTTGAATCTACTATTGCATCTAAAAGGTCCCTCAACTTTTTGCACTCGTCCTGGTATATATTGTTTAAAAATCGATTTTAGTTACTTTATATTTATTGGAAATTATTAAGACTTGGATACTATGGGTGCAATAGTTTTTACTATGGGTGTAATGCTATAATAGTTATTTAAACCTATGAGTTATATATATCATTATATATATACATCATAGAATTTGGTTAAGGCCTAGTCTGGGATTCGTAACCAAATTCCTTTCAGTCCATATCTATAATGGGAGTTTTCTCCCTAGTGAGGTTACACTCATGATAGCTTATAGTTTAAATAACGTAATAAATGGTTATGCTTTTAGCCTATTAATTAAATTATGATATCTTGTCTATTAACAGAATAACAACCATAACTTGAAATAATTAGAATTCTAACGTAATTAGGGAGAAAGTACTTAATAACATTTTATATTCAAGAATTCAAACATAAGTACAATTTGGAAAAAAAGTGAACATACATCTACGATATCACATTATCTAAATATGATATTCATAATATCCCACAGTTCTACCTACATTGACTGAAATAAACATGAATACTGATATAAATAGCCTGTAGACATGTTAGAATTGAATAAAACAAAACAATAATATAGAAAAACCTACATACAAGTTAGTTCCCCAATTAATTTACAGGGAATAGATTAAAAATGACATAGAAAAACTAAATTTACAGGGAATAGATTAAAAATGACCTAGAAAAAACTATAGATAGCATACATACAAGTAGGGATCGAAATAAAAGAAGCAAGTACTTAAACAAATGATCATAAATAACCATATTTCATATTCAAGAAGATCCGCATGTCAAACTGCATAATATAAATCATAACTCTTAATTTATGAACTATAAATGAATAGATAGAGTTAGGGTACTTATCAACCTTTAGCATTCCAACTTCTTTGGGAACTTCCATGTTCGTCCCAACCTTAGACCTTGAACAATTCCTTATTCATTCCACAACTTTGAGGAAGACCAATCATACTAGAAAAGAGAAACCCAGGGAACTGTTATCTATCTTGCTTACTAACTGTAGAGCAGCCACAAGGTTTTTTACCAACTCTATGTAGAATCCTGTAATTTCATTCTTTTACATAGTCATTCTTGGACTAGCCATATACTTATCCATCGAAAAACTAATCCCTAAGGATCTAGAATTGAACCTTCAAATGCATTAGGGACCATTAACCCTTGTAACGTCCATTCTATTGCATTTATTATTTTTCTTGGGAAAAATATTCTTGTCTTTTTTCAATCTGGTTGCTTTCTCTTTATTTACGAAAAATATTTTTCTTTTTTTTTTTCATTCTTTCTTTTTTTCTCTTTCCATAAAGCAGTTAGTTTTTTCATCTTTCTTTATCTCTTTTATTTTTAATTTTTTTATTATAGATTTATCCTCACATTCAGTCTTGTCTTTCTATTAACTTTTATTTAATAAATAATTAAAGAGTCATCCCATCTCTACTATGTTTGGTCCCCAACAATTAGAAATATTAAAAAAAGATAAGTAGTATAAATAATCATGTACTTTAATTCAATTACCATCTCAACATCAAATCAAACATAATAATCCTAGCTAACAGTACAAGATTTGAACCCGAAATCCGACGACAGAATCCGACGTCATCCGACATTTCGCACGGATGTGTCAGACAACAATCAATCTACAGAATGCCGACAACAAAATATTTCTAGCGCCGTTGATTATCCGACACTTGGGAGTTGGAATTCTGAATCTTGTAGTGGCGGTTATCCGACACTTCCATGCCGGATAGGCGTCAGATTTCCAACTCGTGTAGTGGCAATTAGTCAACACTTCTCTGTCGGATCTTCGACGTCTATGAACCAAACACAAGTTGGATATCCGACCCATAAGACTCGGTTATCCGATGGTGCATATAGATTTTTTTATAAGGTTTACATGATTTTAAATTTTATGGTCCCATACTTTCAACGGTAACTATGTTCAAGGCGTCGAATATCCGACGCATGGCCATTATAAATATAAATTGTTTTAAACATTTCAACATGTTTGTTGTGGAAGTGATGGACGATTACGAAAATTATTTGTTCCTCGACGGATGTTTTCAAGAATAGTTTTATTCTTCAACGAGCGGTTGTGGGAATTTGTTTTTTCATCGATAGACAGTTTGGCGGGAATTTTTTATTCTTCGACTTCTCTCTGTTTGACAAAACCTTGATGCATGGTTGATGCGTGGAACTTGAATTTTTAAGACAACCGATTATATTCATTAACGAAGTTTATGACAAAATGTCAAATAGATGAAATATTCTAGATCCAAACGAAGACAACCGACAATTGCTTGCTAGACTATGGGATGCAGCGAAAAGAAGGGGTGATGGAAAATGTTATTGTCCGTGTACTCAATGCAGGGGATTTAAGAGGAGAAGAATATTGATCTCAACAGCCACAAAACATTGCAGGGAACATGGACACACTGAGGGGGGGAATGAATATCGTCCATTTGTAGGTTTAGCATTATAAACATTATTATATTCGTTTTTTTTGGTAATTGTATGTATTTTTTTTTCATATATTAATGTATATCTATTGATGTTTCCATGTATTTATATTAAAGGAAAGACACCCTATAGCATGTCATCCAGAGGAAGTGCTTTCAGAACAAGTTTAGGATCAGGATCATGGAGCGTGCATGTTTAATGGAGAACAAGTGAATGATCATATTGAACAAGATGATCATGCCGATAATGTAATTGAAGATGATGGTACAAATACATTGATCCATGATTCATTTAACGTTAGAATGGATGATGATGATGTTGATAATGAAAATGATGATGACTTTGATGATGTTCACGATATACCTCTTCTCTATAAGGCATATGAACCCCTTTATGAAGGCTCCAAAAAAAATCTTCTCTCTACTATATTGTTGATAATGAACTTGAAGGTTATGAATGGTCTTTCAAACATTGCAATCACATGTATGCTAAGGTATCTAAAATAATCCATCACATATATAGGATCGTGATAAAGTTTATTTGCATTCCTCTAATAATTGTATTGTTAACTCATTATTGATCATCGTACGAATGAAGCGTGTTTCGTTAATATTATTTATTTATTACATTAACGATTTTTTTCTTTTTTTTGTAACTTGATAGCTGATTTTTTGTCACCACCATCAAATATTTTACCTCGCACATATCGATATTTATCTTCCATCATGAAAGAGATTGGAATGCATTATGAAGCAATTCATGCATGCCCCGATGATCATGTTATATATTATAATCAGCATGAATTTGCAACAGAATGTCCGGAATGTCATGTAAACAGATATTGTACAGATAAAGTAACAAAAAAGGTTCCTTAGAAGGTTCTTCATTATATTCCCATCATTCCATGTTTGAAATGACTGTTCAGGTGCAAAAACATAGCGCAATTTATGGATTACCATGCCAAGAACAGAATTCAAGATGATGTTATCTAAATGCCTGCAGATGGTACTGCTTTTAGAGATATTGAGGAAAAGTGGCCTCACTTTAAAGAAGAACCCCGTAATCTTAGGATTTCTTTGACAACAGATGGTGTTAATCCATTTGCACAGATGAAATCCATTTACACAGTGTGGCCTATTTTTTTTATCAACAATAACATTCCTCCATGGTTGTCAATAAAGAGGGAGCACATAATGTTGTCGATGATTATTCCAGGTTTTATTGACGAAAACTGTTTTATTTATAATGTAGTTGTGGCATCTCATTTGTCGTAATATGTATCTTAATTTCATATATATATATCTATTATTTTACTCTTCTGCATGGTTTATATATCTTAATGGTTCTCATAATGATATATTTTATATGTTCTTCAAATTATGAATCAGGTAAGTTCCAAGTCAAAGATATGAATGTATACATCGAACCTCTTATAGATGAGCTACTGAAGTTATGGAATAGCATAACTATGTATGACGTATCTAGACCAATACGACAAAGGCAATTTCAATTCCATGGAATGGTTGTATGGACAATACACGATGCCCCCGGGTTAACTTCATTTTGTGATTTGTAATTTTAAGTTCCACTTTAATTGCATTTAATGATATGGAGTAGTTAGAATATTTTATAAATGAACATATTTGACATAGATATTCCATATGTAAATATTGTAGGTCTTCAGACAAAGGGTAAATTTGCATGTCCAGTTTGTGGTCCTAAGATAAAATATCGACGTTCAAAAATCTTAAGAAAGGAGGTGTTTCATGAGTATAGGCATTTCCTCTCTAAGAATCACAGGTATAGAACAACTGAAAGAAATATTTTCAATGGGAAGCAGGAGACTGCATTAAAACCACGGAGAATGACACCTCACCTTTGGAAGATGCAATACAATAGAAATCGTCATCATGGTATGTATGGATCACCGTATATGAATTTTTATGTATTTTAATTTTTATTGTGAGTTGTTTGTTGTAGTGGCCATATTTGATTTATGATGTAATTTATTAATTATAAAATAATATTCATGATGTCCATCGTGATCATGAAGGCATTAATGGTCTTCCACGAGGAATGAAAAGTTATGCTATTCAATTCAGCAGGTTGCCCTACTATGAGCACCTACAAATTGGTCATTTGTTTGATACAATGCATATTGGAAAGAATGTTACTGAAACCTTATGGTGACTACTAGAGCTAAGGAGGGAGAAAGATAAAGTTGTGAAAGTGTGTAAAGACATTCAAGAAAGCAACCATGCAATGAAAGACATCATCCAATTTCATACCAACGGAGAACAAGTTAATATAAACTCAATTCCATGGATGTTTACGGAGAAACAAAGCAATGTTGCCAAAGAAGTAATGCGGAAAATTAAATTTCCCACTGGTTTTTATGCAAACTTGAAGAATATCATAACTGAAAAAGTTGATTTTACGGGGGTCAAAACACATGATTGGCATGTCTTCATCAAGGTAATTATTATTGTTATATCCATATAAGTTTTTCTTGTTTGTATACTCTTTTTTTAATAAATGGTGTGGTTTGTATATTAATACAGTATGTTCTACCTCTCTCTCTTCCGGACAACTTCAACAACAATGTCAAACAAGTTATATATAATCTTGGTAAATACATGAGGTAACTAGCGATTACTTGCATGTGCTTAGTGTTTCTTTACTTGCATATATTGTAATTTAATGTTTGTTTTTGTTAAATATCGTTATTGGTTTGCATAACTTGTAGATGGTTGCCATCTAAAGAAATCCATAAAGAAGATATAAAGTATTGGAGGAGAGAAATTCCTCGTCTCATGTGTGAAATGTAGAAGCATCTACCATCAACATTTTTCAATGCATAGGAACACTACCTCATACACCAAGTTGAGGAGATTGAGTTGTGTGGACTTGTGCACTCAAGGTACATGTGGATGGTTGAGAGGCACTTGAAATTTATGAAGGGTTTGGTGAGACAACTAGCACATCCAGAGGGTTCTATGATGGAAGGATATACGATATACCAAAACATGTTGTATGTTAGTGAAATCTTCCTATTTTAGCATCAAAGCTCAATTTACGTCGCATTTGTGATCTGGACTCCAATAACAAATTTGAAGGGGAGCAACTGAAGGGGAAAGGTATATTGAGGAAGATGAAAGGTAATTATTAGCTAGTGGATTTTTATTATATCCTTCATATTCTAATTGTATTTTCTAGTCATAATTGCTTCAATTAAGAGCATATACGTCTTTGTTAAGGAGATTTACTCCTTTCTTTGATTTTAATGGTAATTGTCAATAAACAGTTGGCTGAGAATGGGATGCAATTCATTTATACATCATAAACAATCTTGACTGGATGAAGGTATGGATTGAATGATGCGCACAATTGAGTCATGGAATATCATGGGAAGGTGTGGCTTCATTGGTAAAAGAATCACAACGCAATGGAGATAACAATCTAACAGAAATGGAAATCAATTTGGCATATGGTGTAAAAGATAAAATGACAAGTATTTAATTAATCAAATATCCCTCTAAATCTTTTATTTTGCAAATTAATTATTGACATACATGTTCTTTTTTTCCATGTATTGTTGCATAAGGACTGATTGGTTGCGTAATTTTTTCGTGTATTTCTTATTGCAGGTAAAACACCATAAGGCTATGGTCTACAATGGAGGTATATATCAGATCAAAAAACTGGATGTTCCAAAGAAAACATCAGATTCTGGGGTTTCAGCTATCTTTGAGGTTAGCAATGTTTCATCTAGAACTAACAGACATCTAGAAGTCTCAAAAAATTGATACTATGGGTATTTGGAATATATTATACAGTGTGACTTTAAATCCTTTAAGGTAGTTCTATTCATTGTCAAATGGTACAGATTACGATTGAATCAACGTGATCCCGATAGAACTATTATTGAACATGATAATGGATTTACCATGGTAAACACAAGGTTGTTTGAGCCGGGAACAGAGTCCTATGTTATTCCAAGCCAATGTGAACAAGTACTTTACTTAGAGGTTCCAGGTAAAGCAGGCTGGTCATTTGTTGTGAGATAGGATCCAAGGGGAAGGCCGATAAAGTATAACCTAGATGATGGTAATGAAGAGGGTTCTCTGGAAGAAGAATATGATCATGAAGAGCATGATCAACTTGAGTTAGATAATGATGATGATCCAACAAAAGATGTCTAAGGAATAGTTGAATCAGATGATGTAGCAGACAATGCCATTGAAGATTATTTTGACGATGACACAGTGAGTGTAACTGATGATGATGATCCAACAAAAGATGTCCAAGGAATAGTTGAATCAGATGATGTAGCAGACAATGCCATTGAAGATTATTTTGACGATGACACGGTGAGCGTAACTGATGATGATGACGATGATGATATGTCCAATCCTTACAATGTTGATGCAAATGATGATACAGATGAAACATCATCTTCATTATCATCGTCATCATCATCATCATCTTCCTCATGATGATGATACTCATCATCAAAATCATCATCATCATCATCCTCATGATGATGATAATCATCATCATCATCATCATAATCATGATCATCATCATAATCATAATCATTGTCTTCATCATCATCATAATCATCGTCATCATCATCATCATCATCGACATCATCATTGTCATCATCATCATCATTGTCATCGTCGGTATCAACATCATAATCATCACCATCATCATCAACATCATCATCATCAACATCATCATCATCAACATCATCATCATCAACTTCATCACCATCATCGTCATCATCATCATCATCATCATCATCATCACCATCATCATCACCATCATTGTCTTCATCAACATCATAATCATCACCATCATCATCAACATCATCATCATCAACTTCATCACCATCATCATCATCATCATCATCATCGTCACCACCACCATCATCTTCATCATCATCGTTGTCACGATCAACATCATCATCATCATCATCATCATCATCGTCATCATCATCATCGTTGTCATGATCAACATCATCATCATCAACAGAATCATGATCATGATCATCGTCATAATCATAATCATCATCTTCATCAGCATCATAATCACCATCATCATCATCATTGTCATCGTCTTCATCAGCATCATAATCATCACCATCATCATCATCATTGTCATCATCAACATCAATATCATAATCTTCATCATCATTGTCATCATCATCATCATCATCGTCCAAGGAATAGTTGAATCAGATGATGTAGCAGACAATGTAGTTGAAGATTATTTCGACGATGACACGATGAGCGTAACTGACGACGACGACGATGATGATATGGCCAATCCTTACAATGTTGACATAGATGATGATACAGATGGCACATCATCTTCATCATCATTGTCATCATCATCATCATCTTCCTCATGATGATGATACTCATCATCAACATCATCATCATCGTCATCTTCATGATGATGATAATCATCATCATCATCATCATCATAATCATGATCATCGTCATAATCATAATCATCGTCTTCATCAACATCATAATCATTGTCATCATCATCATCATCATCATTGTCATCATCGACATCATCATTGTCATCATCATCATCATTGTCATCATCTTCATCATCATCATAATCATCGTCGTCATCATCATCATCATCATTGTCATCGTTGACATCATCATTGTCATTGTCGGCCTCAACATCATAATCATCACCATCGTCATCAACATCAACTTCATCACCATCATCGTCATCATCATCATCATCATCACCATCATCATCACCATCATGGTCACCATCATCGTCGGCCTCAACATCATAATCATCACCATCATCATCATCAACTTCATCACCATCATCATCATCATCATCACCACCATCATCATCTTCATCAAAATATACTCGTATTTATCAAAATATAAATATTACTCGTATTTATAAAAAATATTACTATATAATAACATCATTGTCATCGTCGTCATCAACATCATCATCATCATCAACAACATCATCAACATCATCATCATCATCAACAACATTGTCATCATTGTCATCATCGACATGAACATCATAATCACAATCATCATAATAAAAATAAAAAACATATAATATATAATAAAAATAAAAATAAAAAATATATAATATATAATAAAAATAATAAAACTAAAAAACATATAATATATAATAATATATAATAACAAATCACAAGTGTATTTGGACATTGCCGTGACTCGTTTTGGACAGTTCAGTTCAATTTGGAGGTTCTTGTGAATTTGGGAGTAGGTCCGTTGGAGCACAGGGTTCAACATTGGAGCTCACGGTTGATAATTGGAGGTCAGGGTTGAGAATTGGAGCTCACCGTTGATAATTGTAGCTCACGCTTGAGAATTGGAGCTGACGGTACAAATTTGGAGCACACGGTTCATGTTTTGGAGTTCCACTTTTTGATTTGGAGCTCATGGCTCAACGGGTAAGCATCATGACCTCCTTTTTTTGGGCATGCTGTGACAATGGTTTTTGGGCATCCTATGACAAGGGTTTTTGGGTGACAAGGGTTTTTTGTGCGCGCTGTGATGTTTGCTCCTTTGTGGGACAAGCTTGAATGCAGACATACCCTTCCTCATTTAGCGGGTTATGAACTCGCTATTCATAACAGACCTTCTTACCTTACAAATGAGAAACTCATTGTTCGGGTCATGAACTTAGAATAGGGCTTTGCGCCTCACCCCCTCTTGTATCTGTGACTCACTATTATAGTGATCATTCATTTTGTAGCGCATCTATAATGCATAAGATAAAAGACAACTAAAACGCCCTGTTTTCCAGGGCGTATTTTTGATAAAACACGGTTAGATTTCTGCTGGAGAAAGGTTATCTTCACAATTTTACAATTTCTGCAATTGTATGTGATTGTCTCTGAGTAAATACATGATTTTAAAATGACCCAAATTGATGGAATTGTGATTTAACCACTTTAAATTTTGATTTAGACCAAAATTGATGTGCCGGACTCTGGTGGGTTGGGGGCGTTTTGGTTAGCATTTATACTGCTCCCATCTATATATGTAATTACACAATTTCTCTAGTTTTGCATAGACAGGCTTGATCAAAGAAGTACTCCGAAGAGATTGATTATCCAGACCTATGGAACAGTTAAAATAGAACTAGGAAATTGGGGCCCTTGACTACAACTAGTAAAACCCCTCTTAAGGTAAGGAAGGTCAAACTATCTTATGGCAATAATAAGGGCATAAAGGCTTCCACAATGAGGAGGTCTTACTTCACAAGGAGGTATTAATTCACTAGAACAGTTCATCCTCATATTCAACCGGTAAGGTCAAATACTACAGGGAATAGAAGCCCTTAATCTTTTAGAAGGAAAGAGAAATAAGGGGTAGGGGTTGACTTTCATGTTTCCAGCTTAGGAAAGTCATAAGGCAAGAAATGAAAGTAATAAATAAAGTAATAAGGGGGTGCCAATCACCTGCCCCACCACAGGGTATCCGTTCTGGCGGTGCCAATAAAGAGCAGGTCTTAAGGCAGAGAGCGGTACCATATCTAGGGAACAACCTTGGATCAATAAAAAAATACAATAGGGAACATATCCTCTCAAATCCAGGACCTTGAAAAACACACTAGTTCGGGGCCCAAAGTCCTATTAATATCATCGTCAAACAAAAACTTTCCATGAGGACAGAGTTCAAGAACTCTCTCCACATGAACTATATCTCACAAAATATATGATTTAGGAATAAGTCCTTAGTTTTCAAGTGTGAACTAATTATTTTCCAACTATGAATTATTTATTTGAGATCATATTAGACTCCTTAAGGATATAGAGCCATTGGAATGGCTTATAATGAGTAATGGGTTTTAAATTTAAGTTATAAGAAACAATAATGAATCCAATAGCAATTTATTATAAAAGTAAAAGTCTGAGTATTTGGTTAGGAGATTTTTATTACTGTATTCATAGTAATAAATTGTTTGTATTAAATCTATCAAAAGAAAATGTGGATGGTGTCTTTAATAGTTGGGAAGATTATTTACATTTAATTGTAATTTGTTTATAAGACTTATCATTATTCCATCGAGATGTTTCCTTTCAAGGTTGTTTATGTTAGGAATAGTTACAAAATAACATACATTACTGCGTTTCCTTTCAAAGTGCTGCAAAAATGCGTTTCCAGAATTTTTGTAGCATTTTCCCCTGTAGAACTTTTGTAGAATTTCATTTTTTTTACATTGTTGGCACTGCAACATTTTTTGTGCAAAAACTTGTTTGGACACTTTCAAACCTTTTCAAAGGCTCTAATACTAAAATTTAAGCATGCTATGGTCTAATTTCATCAAATCTATCTCTTGCCTAAGCAAGAAGTTTTAGATTACTTGCACTGACCTCATCTTTCAACATTTGCAACTCTTTCTTCATATTTTTTCGGCTGCACCTATGTGCCATCTTTCCTAGACTTATGTACAAATCAAAAGGGATGTCTAAAAATGTTTTTCCAATGAAATGTAACAACAATTTGAAGTGAAATTTGTCAAAACCCCAAATTTTCACAAAAAATTTAAATTTTGAGATAACAATAAATGCTAAAACACGCGGTCTACTAATAGCTAAAGGTTAGCAATAAAATAAATAGTCAATTGATTAGTTTTACAAAATATTAATTATGTTAACTTAACAGTTCAATTTGTAACAAGAATAAGATTTACTTGCGTATTGTTTTATTTCAGTTTCCTGATGAGTCTCTTCATGTGAAGTAGGTGGAATCTAACTTTTGAATCCAGGGCTTACTTAGAAATTGTGCTAACGTAGAAGATTACTGGTTCTTATAGGTTTACACGTATGATCGATGAGTATGTTTTTAAAAATACCTAAAGTATCCAACAATGTTTTATTTGCAATTATAAAGCTTAGTAATTAAGCTGCTAAATTCTAAACAACTTCCGTGAGGTAAAACCATTTGGCTTCCTTCAGTTTTTCTTGTAATAAAGTTCAAGAGTACGTAGTGACAGTAAGATATGTTTGCGACTCTAAAATTATAATCTTAGTTACAAAATACTTCTACTTTAGTGGGCACAACTTGCAATGTTATAATGGTTGTTTTGTCAGTATGTAAATGTTGGAGACATTTACCTTCATCCTCACTCTTCAGTCAAATTGGCCTAGTTAAACCACTATCCTAAGTTTAATTGACATCAAGGAGCATTAATTACCATCATCCCAGTCCCTCCCACGCCTACCTATAGTCAAGGAGGCTAACTGGAGCACTCCAGGGGTGATCTGTGTGACATTCATGCACCTAATTGCTAACTGGGGGTTACTTTCAGTTCAACCAATCAGTTACAATCAGTTAAGGCGCCTCCATGCATTAAATATATTATTTAATCATTATTTATTGATTATTTTATTATTATTTAATGAACTGGAGCTAACTAGGCGCCTTCACCAACTTTTGATGGTCAGTTCAGCTTCAGTTAACCTCATCAGGGTTTATTGGAGTCATGCAATACTAGCACTTGATGATTGGATTGCTATGACATGTGTTTGATCTCCTTCGGTTGAGATTAAGTCATTTATTACACTCCAACTTTAGTTAAGGGTTTGGTGAGTCAATTAGGTTTTTGGACAAGTGGTTAACTGAGTGAGATTGCATGGAAAAGAGTCAGTTAATCTAGACTCACTCATTTAATTCGAATTGTCCTCTTAGGTATTCGAATTCTTCATTGAGTTAAGCCATTGATTATGCATGGTATTGTAATCCTTTATTGTTTATATAATATACAGAGAGGAAACCTATTTGGTTCCTGAAAATTTCCAATTCATGAGTAATTGTTAATAATTCTTTGATGAGATTGAATCTTAGTTCCTAGATCATGTGCAAGAATTAATATGGTATCAGAGCTACGGCAGGACAAAGATCAATTTCTCCATGAAATGTGAGCAATAGCTCAATTCTTTTATTTTGCCCTTTGTGTTTTGATTTTCAGGTTTCTACAGGTGAAGCATTCGCTACAAGCAAATCCAGATGGCCTCCTCAGCAGCCTCCTCAGTACCTATGTTGACTCCATACAATTTCCACACATGGAAACTCAAAATGGAACATCAGCTAAGAGGCAAATGACTCCACAGAGTCACCATGGACACTGAACCGGAGCCTGGATCCGCCATAGAAAAATCAAGATTCTTCAACAAAAAGGATGAAGCCTTCGGTTTCTTATGCCTCTCTATTTCCGATGAACTTCTCTTCCATCTTACGGATCTGAATACACCAAAAGAAATATGGGACAAATTGGAATCACTGTATGGAAAGCATGATGACATGAGAGTTTATCAACTCGAAAATGAACTCATGTCTCTCCAACCTTCCAATTTCGAGACTCTGAATGATTTATTTACAAAGTTTAAGAATATTGTTTTTCTCTTGAAGCAATGTAAAGTGGAGAAGGAAGATGATCAGCTCATCTTAGCCATCCTCTCCAAACTCGGGGCTGATTATTCAGTTTTTGTTTCTACATTCCGTGCAGGGAAGCTCACAACTCCCAAATGGAAGATGCCTACTCTCGATGCCTTCATTGAGTCGTTAACTTGTGAACATGACAAGCTTGTCCAGATGGGGATCATCCGATCTTCCTGTGACCAAGCCCTCCATGTCATGGGGCCCAAAGATGTGAAAGGTAAAGGTAAGCAGCAGAAAAATCAGAAAACTAAATTTGATGCTCCAAAGCCTAGATTTGAAAATCAGCAGCATGATGAATCTTCCGGTTCAAGGAAGAACAAAGGAAAAGGGCATAATGGGAAAGAAAGAGTCAAGTGTTCTTACTGAGGGAAGGGTTTTCACCCTGAACATGTCTGCATGAAGAAAAAGCTTGATGAAGCAACCTCTCTCCTTGAGAGGAATCACATCAATCTTCCGGAGAGCTTTCGG
>LPNX010177033.1:292086-349021 GCA_001517045.1 Pseudotsuga menziesii
GCAAGAATTAATAGTAAACAATAATATATTATCTTATCTATGTAACAACTGTTCCACATTTCGCTTCTGCGAGGAAACTTACAACGTTTAACCTTCTTGTCGTTACAAGTTTGATTTGTGCTAACAACAAAAATAAACCATAATGCTTTCTCACACAAAATCAATGTTTGCCTATACTTTTTAACTTCATGCCGAACCATGTGGTTCTAATAAATCTGAACTTAAGTAGGATCATTCCTATTCAATTTCTTAATTTTCTATGATACTTTTCTTGTATTAAATTACTATTTACAATCAATCTTTTTGAGATTGATGCCTTCGAAACAGGTCGACTTTATAGCTATTTTGTATAATTCTATAACCACTATACTACCCAATAGACATGGTGAATCATTAGTAAACACCAAGTTGAGTCATAACCAAAATCCATCAAAGTTTTGTCGCTCTGAACTATGTAAAAGAATTTCATAAGAGTGTTCTTACAATACATTTTGTCAACTTCATAGTTATGTTACCATTTGGTTTATTAGTTCCTATATGTCTTATAAACATGCATAATATATTTTGTTTAATAGACATTCAGTCTATAATTATCTCAAGGTCATAAACATGTTTAAAAAGAGTTTATGATTCTACATAAACTACGTTGTGCCACTTATAAAATGTTACAACTTGAAAAGCCGTTTTTATAAAAGATTAACCATGTATAAACTATGTTGTTTCTACATAAGAAAGCTATAGGTGTTCGTTGGTTAGCTTGAGCTCTCCCATATAATATATGATCTCTATCCATATCAAGGTTAATGTTTAGATAAGAGAATTACTACCATCCAAATCGTATTTGTGATGTCACAATATAGTAAACATAAGGTTAAAGATGGAATGAGTATTATGCATGAACGATTTCAGGCATTAACCAAGGTTTTAAAGTGAAACTTCCTTTTTAGGTCAATGTAATTCACAACGTTGATATTCTAATCCTGACCTAGCATGTCATATGATGAGCGGTGTATCGATTTACAAGCAATAATTTGGTTGATGATATAGTTATACCTCGTTTCAAATGATTGAATAATTGGTTATCATTTGATGCAGGCAACTATAAAAAATGATCCATTGCATGGTTTGATTTAACGTGACCACATGGTCTTCTCCTGGCCAAGTGTGGAAGGTATAAGAACCAACGTAACCCTAACCCTTTTCATTTCTCCTCCGCAGTTTGCGCTGGCCCTTGAGGCTACTCTGCTTGGCTTTCATGGCGGCCATCGGTCCTCTTCTACTCCAGTTGTCTCCAGTCTTGGGTTAGCGTTGACTTTACCTCCGAGTTTGTTTTTTACGCCATTCTTAGTGGCTGTCAGTTCTCACTCTCCAAGCTTTGGCCCTTGGCTTGATGTTTGCTCTAGCTTCCTTTTGCTGTCCTCGTGGCTTATTGTCTGATCCAGTTTTCTTTCGTTGTCCTCGTGGCTCACTGTCTGCGTGATGTTTAGTATTACAGGATGTTTTAGCAAAGTATGTTGGGACAATACTTCTACGAGACTGTTCGTTGTTTCAAACACAGGTAAAAATGGTTTTTAATGTTCATTTAACTTGTAGCAGGTGTTTTACTGATACAGTTGCATAAACAATTCGTAAGGGGTTTATTTTCTGACCTCTGTCTTTGAAAACTCCTTGCAGGTGCTTGCCACTATATGCATTCATGGAGAAGAAAGTATGCAGTCAATCTTCGAATGCCGTGGCTCGTGGCTTAGTTCGGGTAAGCCCTATGGTCCATATGTTAGGTTTTCACCCTACTTGTAACAGGTGATCATTTGGAATAACCCAGGGTTTGGGGAAGCCTTCCTTGACTCACCATAAGTTATGTGGCTTGTTTTTACAGGTCATTAGTTGATTTACCCAGTTTCAAACCCTCACTAGTCAATGGGTAGACTCGGTTTTAACTGAGCAATGTAAATAGTTTTTGATGTTTAGCTTACGGCTTGTTTAAATTAATAGTTTTCTTGTAAAGACAGTTCTGTCCTCCAACTTGTCTCGGTTTATCAAATGTTTAACATTAAGCTCTGCATATTCAGGGTTTTTACCCTTCTCCACCCTAGATGAAGTTTTGTACTCCGTTTAAAGTTTATTATTAATGTTTTTATGACTGATACATATAGTCATAGTTTAGTTATAATTCTTGTTCATTTTTATTTAGAGTTATGAGCTAGGGTTTATGCTGTGGAAACCCCCGTTTTTAAATAAATTATTCTACTTAATTTTTAACAATTTTTAATACTTATTTAGTTGACTGTTAACTAGTATTTACAAATATTGTGGAAATTCTAGTTATAATAAATACCAATGTCTTTTTGTTTGTCCTTAAAGGACTATAAATAATTTTTAATAACCTAGTTATCTAATGGTTACATAATCCAATAAATTTGGTTTATGACTTCAATGTATTGACATTTGTAATTGTAATAATTATAAGGGTTTTAACCCTCTCTTTCATTTTTATATATACACCCTATTTGTAAAGATAAAAGGGGCAGTTCTTTTTTTTTTATGTATACATTTTGTATAAGTTGTTCATTATTGTGTAATGAAATTAATTTGTTCTTTTAATGGTTAAAAAGAACTAAAAAGAACTAATCTTATTATTTATCCTAGGTTACTACTGTATGTGAAGAATACTGATAGATTTCTGCTCAGAAATATGAGCTAGGGTTTTTACCCTATTTTACTTTTATAATAATGATTTCTGTATTGTTATTTTGTTAAGTTTGATTACTGTCACAAGATTTCTTCAATTTGTTTAAAAGAATTACTAATTTATAAACAATACTGTTTATGTTGATATTATTATCTATGAATTTACTATATTTTATTAAGTACATATTTGCACATATACTTTATTAATAAAGACTGAGAACAGTCAATAATAATTTAGTTTATTTAATAAGATTATTTTTGTAAGCTTGATAAAAAGATACAAGGATTGTCAAACTTGTCATTACTCCTTTACCTATAATTTGTCTGTAAGAGTGTAAGAATAGTTCCTTGTTAATAATACCTTAAGCATAGGTTACTAATGTCTTTTAGTTTATTTTAATTCTAAGGAAAAGAATACTGTGAGAGTTATTAAGTTCTTTAGTAATATATTCCTTATCTTGAATTAGTTTGTCTTTAGAATTTAATTAAGTTATCAATCCTTACTTAGGGTTCCAATAGTTGCAGGTTAAATTTGCTGTTAATATTAGGAAGAGACATAAACTAGCAGTTCCATATTTAAACCTTTACTTAACATAAATAAATAAGCATTATAACTGTGACATTTTTGTTTCTTTTATTTCAGGTTAGATGTATAGTTTGTAAGAGAAAGTACTGTGTAAAAGAAAAACTTACATACTTGAACACACTACTATTAGTAAAATAATATGACCCTGTTCTTTTTCTAGCATAATTAATACACAGTCTGGTTTTAACAATAACCTAACTAACAGATTAATATTCTTTCTGGAAGCAACTATCTACTAAAGGAAGAGATTCCAACACTCTAAAAAACATAAGTACTCTATTCATTTCAAATTCCTATCATACTTCATCTATTTTAAACACACTACCTGTGCTAGAGTATGGTCGGGTTTATTCCAGACGGGGAAAAACACAGGTAGGATTATTTTTCATCAAAATACAGATTCAGTCATTCAAACAACTAAGAGATTTCAAGCTTTAACAGTTCACTACATAACTGTTGGTAATAACTCTCGATTGATTATTATTCCAATGCAAATGCCTATATTTATACAAATCACATGGCGGTTGGGTTTCACCTTCTGCTCAGCCTGTTTGGCTTCCTACTATTTATTTATTTATTTACATTATATAACCCTAACTGATTATATTCTAACAATCCCCCTCTTAATCCGAAGGGGTGTTCGTAAGTCCGAGCATGTTTCTGAACCTTTCAAACTTTTCTCATCCAATCGCTTTGGTGAAGATGTCTGCAACTTGATCATTTGTGGAACAATGTCGAAGATGGACTGTCTTGGCTTCTACATGATGTCAAATCAAATGATACTTTGTGTTGATGTGTTTGGTTCGATCATGGAATCTAGGATTCTTAGCCAGCTTGATTGCAGAAGTATTGTCGACCAGCAATGGACTGGAGTTCTCTTGTTTTTCTTGCAAATCTTCAAGTATCTTCCTGAGCCATACTATTTCTTTCGTTGCTTCAGCTGCAACCACATATTCTGCTTCTGTTGTTGAATTTGCTGGAACTGACTGTTTGCGTGATCTCCATGAGACAGCTGCTGATCCAAGACTCATAGTGTATCCAGAAGTTGATACTCCTGTCTCCTTATCGCCATCAAAATCTGAGTTTGAGTACCCAATAAGTTTGAAGTCATCCACTTTAGAGTACTTGAGTCCAACGTCTTGAGTCCCCTTCAAGTATCTTAGAACTCTTTTTGCAGCTAACCAGTGTCCTTCACAAGGTTTATGCATGAACCTTGAAAGTATGCCAACAACATAAGAAATATCTGGTCTAGTTGTTGTAAGGTAGATAAGACTTCCTACTAGTTGTTGATACTTGGTCGCATCCTCAAATTCTTTTCCTTCGCTTGATGTGAGCTTCATTTTCTGTTCCATTGGAGTAGATATAGGGTTGCATTCCGTCATGCAAAATTTGTTTAGTAGTTCTCCAACATATTTTTTCTGAGATAGGAAAATATACTTAAGATGTTGAGTGACTTCAATTCCTAAGTAATAGTGGAGATGTCCCATATCTGTCATTTCAAAAATCTTTTTCAAATCTTTCTTTATAGATGCTATATAGCTCTCATTGTTCCCTGTCATCAAAAGATCATCTACATACACCACAAGATACACAACAGATCTTCCAACTTTCTTTATAAACAATGTTGCATCATCAAGATCAAAATGTTCGAAATTTAACTTCAAAAGATGCTCGGTTAAATTTTCATACCATGCGCGAGGTGCTTGTTTTAGGCCATACAAGGATTTGACAAGCTTGCATACCTTTTGTTCTTTTCCTTTCACAACAAAGCCTTCTGGCTGAGACATGAAGACATTCTCTTTCAAGTCTCCATTCAAGAAAGTAGTCTTCACATCCATTTGATGAACTTTCCACCCTTTCTGAGAAGCTAAAGAGAGTAAGGTTCAGATGGTAGCCCATTTTGCTGTAGGAGAAAAAGTTTCTTCATAATCAATTCCTTCTTTTTGTGCATAGCCTTTTGCTACAAGCCTCGCTTTGTGCTTGTCAAGTGAGCCATCTGATTTGTATTTTTTCTTGTACACCCACTTGCAGCCAATTGGTTTGGTTCCAACTGGAGGGTCAACCAGCTTCCAAGTTCCATTCTTCATGAGTGCATCATACTCATTTTGCATAGCTTCTTTCCACTCAACTCGAGTAGAAGCTTCTTCAAAGGAATTTGGTTCAAAGTTAGCAGGTAAATTAAATTCACAATCAAATGATACATCCATGTCATCACCTGAATTATCTGCTCCTCCTCCATCTTCATGTCTTTTCAAACTTCTCGTTCCCGTCTTTCCAACTTCATCTGGATGGACACTTTCAAGTGTCTTTGTGGCCCATTTAGGAATCTTTCGTGATGGTCCTGGTTGATCAGCTGGTGGAGCTTCATCATTGATTGAGAGTCTTTCAATTCTCTGAATCACATCATCCAGTTGAACCTCTTGTTCAAGTGAAGTAGCAGGAACTCTTCATGCGGGGGAGTTGGTGCTTCATATGGAAATTCCAAAGGTTGATCCAGAATAGGAATCCCCCCTTCAAGATTTGGAATTTCATATTCATTTTCATAATAGTTCTTTGGATGAGGATAATTTTACAGATGATCAAGCTGTCTCTCAATGGACTGGTCATTTTTATTAGTTTCAAGAAAAATGACATCTTTGGAAATGACAAATTTCTTGTTTACCTCATCATACGAACGGTATGCCTTGGAGTATTCTTCGTACCCCAGGAAAATGCACTTTCTGCTTTGAGCACCAAGCTCTCCCAAGTTGTTGTCTCCACTTTTATTTATTTAAAATTAAAATGTTTAGAATTACATTCAATATCCTTGACTCTGCTGAGTCATAATTTACAACTTAGCATTAAATTTAACATAATGTCTTGGAATAAAATCAAAATAAGATAATATTATTTTGCAAAATTGGGGCATGTGACATACACACCCCCTTAGAACATAACATCGTCCTCGATGTTATGTATTCTTCATCCTCAGAATTCTGCTGGAACAGAATTGGATATGGATCTCGCATTTTACTTTCCAATTCCCAGGTGGATTCCTCTGGACTAAGGTGCTTCCATTGCACCTTCACCTGTCCAATGGTGCGGTTCCGAAGTGTAATTTCCCTCCTCCCAAGGATACAGTCCGGTTCCACCAGAAATTCTCCTTCTGATTCCACCTGTACAACATTCTAGTTAACAACATGAGTAGCATCATGAACATATTTCTTTAAAACGAAAATGTGAAAAACATTATGTACTCTTAAATTAGGTGGTAATGCTAATTGATAAGCTACTTGTCCAATCCTAGACAAAATTTCAAATGGGCCACAGTAACGAGGTGCCAATTTTGCACAACTCCCCAATATTAGAGAGCTCTTTTTGGGGCTTACCTTGATGAACACATGTTCACCTACCTGAAACTCGTTTGGAGTTCTTTTTAAGTCTGCTTGAATTTTCTGCCGATCCGCGGCCACTTTCAGATTTCCCTGCACTTGTTTCACAATTTCTTCCATTTCTTTTAATAGTTCTATACCTAATACCAATCTATCTACTGGATTACTCCAAGAGATAGGAGTATTACATTTCTGCCCATATAAAATTTCAAATGGACTAAATCTGGCTGATGTCTGGTAATTATTATTATAAGCAAATTCTACCAGATGTAAATAGTCCTCCCATTTACCAGGCTGGTCTTTCACATACATTCTTAATAGATCTTCTAATACTTGGTTTACCCTTTTAGTTTGTCCATTTGTTTGAGGATGGAAAGAAGTACTAAAATTTAATGTGGTGTTTAACCCTTTAAACAAAGACTTCCAAAAGTTTCCTGTAAACTTAGGATCTCTATCTGAAATTATAACTTTTGGTACTCCATGTAATCGTAAAATCTGTTTTAGAAAAATATCGGCTATGTTTGTAGCCTTATAAGTAGTTTTAACAGGTATAAAGTGAGCTACTTTGCTTAACTTATCAACTACTACCATGATAGAATCATTCTGATTTTGATTTTTAGGCAATCTAGTAATAAAATCTAGACTAATTATCTCCCATTTCCAGCTAGGGATGGGTAAAGGCTGAAGTAAACCAGCTGGGTGTTGATGTTCAGTTTTTACCTGTTGACATTCAAGACACCTAGTAATATAATCTGCTACTTCAGTTTTCATATTTGGCCAGAAATACTCTTTCTTAACATGATTATAGTCTTTTGATAACCTGGATGACCTAAATATCGTGTTTTATGAATTTCATCCAGAATTAACAGCTTAATTTTAGGTACGTTAGGTACATACATTCTATCCTTATACAGCAATTTTTTTTTTCATTTAAACTGTAACCCTTGATTAATTTTTCCGTTGGATTTTATTTAGCTTTAGCTTGCAATTTCTGGTAAATTTCATCTTGTTCTATTCCTTCTTTAAGCTGTTCATCTAAATCTGAAACATAGGTGCTGATTGTTGTTGCAAAATTCAGCCTTGCGTTCCTACTTAATGCATCAACAACTTTATTTTCTTTACCTTTTATATGCTGGATTTCAAAATCATACTCGCTTAAGAAAGCTAACCACCTAGCTTGTCTGGCATTTAAATTTGGTTGATCTAAAAGATACTTCAATCTTTTATTGTCAGTCATTAAAACAAATTTTCTACCAATTAGGTGATGTCGCCACATCTTTAAGGCGTGTATTACAACTTCTAATTCCAGATCATATGTTGCATAATTCTTTTCATGAACTTTTAACTTTCTAGACTCATAGGAAATAACATGCCCTTCTTGAGTCAGAACACCACCTGAGCCATCATTACAGGCATCAGCGCACACTACAAATTCTTTATTAGGATTTGCTATTCTTAAAATAGGTGCACTGATCAATAAAGTTTTTAACTTTTTAAATCTTTCTTCACATTTCTGATTCTAGTCGAACTTCTTTCCTTTCTTCTGCAAGGAAGTTATCAGATTTGCGATCCTCGAAAAACCTTCAATGAACCTCCGGTAGTATCCAGTAATGCCCATGAAATATCGAACATCCGTCACATCCTTAGGATCCGGCCAATCTTTGATTGCCCTTATCTTTTTAGGATCTACGAAAATTCCTTCCTTGGTCACCACATGACCTAAATACTGGATCTTATCCTTGAATAAATCACACTTACTAAACTTTGCGAAGAGTTGATGTTCTCACAACTCTTGCAAAACAATTTTTAGATGTTCTTTATGTTCTTCTTCAGTTTTTGAATAGATTAGAATGTCGTCGATAAACACGACCACAAAATTATCTAAATACTTATGCATCACGTTGTTCATTAAACTCATGAACACAACTGGGGCATTAGTAAGCCCGAATGGAATTACGACAAATTCGTAATGACCATATCTTGTTCTAAAAGATGTCTTAAAAATGTCTTCATCTTTAATCCTCACTTGATGATATCCATACCTTAAATATATTTTCGAAAACACCATGGCTCCTCATAGTTGATCAAACATATCATCTATGCGGGGCAACGGATATCGATTTTTGATGGTCATCTTGTTTAACTCACGGTAATCTATGCAAAGTCGCATAGTTTCGTCCTTCTTCTTGACGAAGATGACAGGTGCCCCCAGGGAGACACACTTGGTCAGATATACTTTTTATCAATTAATTCCTTTAATTGAGATTTTAATTCATTAAGTTCCAATATGTTCATTCGATACGGGGCCTTTGAGATAGGTACTGCACTTGGTACCAGCTCAATAGTGAAATCCAATTCTCTTTTCGGAGGTAATCCTAGAATCTCTTCTGGGAATACATCAACATATTCTTTTAATACTGGTATGTCTTCCACTTTTAACTTATCTATTTTAATTTTACTTTCCTCATCAGTTACTGTTACTGCATAAGCTTTACACCCCTTTCTAACTTCTCTTTTAAGTTGTAAAGCGGAAATCTGCCTTATAGTAGTTTTACTAGGAATTCCTTTAACACTTACTGGTTGTTCATCACTGTTTAAGCATGTGAAAGTTTTATCATAACAGTTTAGAATTACTCTATGTTGTTCTAACCAGTCCATACCAATCAGCAAATCATAAGAACCAAGTGGCAAAACATTAAGTTTAACAATAGTTTCAAATTTATCCATAACTATTGCACATTCTTTAACAAAACAAGTTACTTTTCTTTTAGCACCAGTGGCTAATTGAACTAACCATGAATTATGAAACTTATAAACAAATAACTTACATTTTTCTACTATCTGAGGTGCAATATAACTGAGACTAGCTCCTGGATCAATCAAAATAGTTACAGGGGTTTGATTTATCATACCTTCTACTTCCACCATGGAAGTCTGATATTCAGCTTGTCGGTTCTCCAAGGATGCTTTGATTCGGTTCTCCAAGGATGCTTTGATTCTAGGCATGCTCCTTGCTAGTTCCCCAATGGTCATCTCCTCCTGTATGGTATAAATATTGCTAACAGTATTCTTCCGGTTTGGACAGACTGAAGCATAGTGTGGGCCATTACACTCCCAGCACTTGATAGGCTCTTTGCGCTGAAAATTCTTGGTAAAGTTTCCATGATTATTTGCAAATTCCTTACCTTTAGAATTATTCTGATTATTGGGTGTATTGTTCCTATTTCCTTGGAAGTTCTTGTTATTAGGATAATTTTTGGCCTTATTGTTCTTAAAATTTCTGTTAGGTACAAAATCCTTCTTCTTTTGTTCAAACTAATTATTATTTTTCTTAACTTTCCAGTTGACCAAGCTTTCTTTCTTCCGATTCTGCTCAAAACAGAAGTTAGCCTTTCTCATAGCTTCCTCCAAGGTCTTTGGGTTATCATATTCAATTCTATCTTTAATATGATAAGGTAGATAGCTAAGGAATCCCTATACCTTTGGTTTTTCATCTGCAAGGTATGGTACATACCTAAGTAGACTTAAGAACTTGCTATTCAGATCCTTCATTGTCATTGATCCTAACTTCAACTCATAAAAATCCTTGGCTCTCTCCTCATAATACTGCTCAGACATGAATTTATTTTTGAAATACCTCTTAAAGGTACTCCAGCTAACATCTTTTTCTTTTATACCCTTAACTCTTTTCAAGTCCTGCCACCAAATGTCAGCCTTTCCTTAGAGGTTATATATAGCCATTCTAGCCTTTAACTAGTTAGAATAATTATATATTTGAAAGTACTTCTTCATCCTAGATAAACAGGATTCAGCTTCCTCCCCCTTGTCAGTCTCTCCATTAAAGGTTGGTGGTTTTATCTTTTTGAATTCCCCCAAAATTTTCTCATAAGGTTTGTATTTCCTCTTTTAAGTGTACAGATTATCATCACTACTGTCACTAGTAGTATGGTAATTTTGTTGTTCACCAAACACTTTAGGAGACGAACTACTTTCAGTTTTTGTATGTTTCATCTTTTTAGATTTTCGTTGATGACTGGCATCTTCTGATTCTGATCTTCTACCCCTACCCTCAGTTTGAAACTTTTCAGTTAGGATCTGATTCAGCTCTTCTTGAGCCCTCAGAATCCTTTCATTTTCTCGCTTTACAAACTCCATTTCAGTTTTTAAGTCTTTTACAGTTTGTAACAACTCTGAGGAATTGGTAGTTAAATCCTCTGGTATAGGATCTCTTGGTAAATTTCTTGTTTCAGTAGCTGGAGACTCCTCCTCTGCATACTCTTCCAGCCTTTCTATACCCGCCTGTTAAACTTCAGAAAACAATTCTCTATTGAATATCATTTAAAATAAAGTACATCAGCACAATAATTTAATTTACTGTTTTATGAAAGCTAGTTGGGCTTCATCAAGGCCTAGTGTTTGAACCTGGTTCTGATACCACATGTCAAAACCCCAAATTTTCATAAAAAATTTAAAATTTGAGACAACAACAAATGCTAAAACCTGCGGTCTACTAACAACTAAAGGTTAGCAATAAAAGAAACAGTCAAGTGATTAGTTTTACAAAATCTTAATTATGTTAACTTATTAGTTCAAGTTGTAACAAGGATAAGATTTAGTTGTGTATTATTTTATTTCAATTTACTGATGAGTCTCTTCATGTCAAGTAGGTGGGATCTAACTTTTGAATCCAGGGCTTACTTAGCAATTGTGCTAACGCAAAAGATTACTGGTTCTTACAGGTTTACAGGTATGATCGACGAGTATGTTTTTAAAAATTCTTAAAGTATCCAACAGTGTTTTATTTGCAATTATAAAGCTTAGTAATTAAGCTGCTAAATTCTAAACAACTTTCATGAGGTAAAACCATTTGGCTTCCTTTAGTTTTTCTTGTAATAAAGTTCAGGAGTACGTAGCGACAGTAAGATATGTTTGCGAATCTAAAATTATAATCTTAGTTACAAAGTACTTCTACTTTAGTGTGCATAACTTGCAATGTTATAATTGTTGTTTTGTCAGTATGTAAACAATAATATATTATCTTATTTGTGTAACAATTGTTCCACATTTCGCTTCTGCG
The DNA here is from genome assembly GCA_001517045.1 of Pseudotsuga menziesii. Classification (NCBI taxonomy): domain Eukaryota; kingdom Viridiplantae; phylum Streptophyta; class Pinopsida; order Pinales; family Pinaceae; genus Pseudotsuga; species Pseudotsuga menziesii. Next base: position 303,809 of record LPNX010177033.1, read on the forward strand.
AGGAAACTTATAGCCTTTAACCTTCTTGTCGTTAAAAGTTTGATTTGTGCTAACAACAAAAATAAACCATAATGATTTCTCACACAAAATCAATGTTTGCCTATAATTTTTAACTTCATGCCGAACCATGTGGTTCTAATAAATCTGGACTTAAGTAGGATCATTCCTATTCAATTTCTTAATTTTTTATGATACTTTTCTTGTATTAAATTACTGTTTACAATCAGTCTTTCTAAGATTGATGCCTTCGAAACAGGTCGACTTTCTAGCTATTTTGTATAATTCTATAACCACTATACTACCCAATAGACATGGTGAATCATTAGTAAATACCAAGTTGAGTCATAACTAAAATCCATCAAAGTTTCGTCGCTCTGAACTATGTAAAAGAATTTCATAAGAGTGTTCTTACAATACATTTTGTCAACTTCATAGTTCTGTTACCATTTGGTTTATTAGTTCCTATATGTCTTATAAACATGCATAATCTATTTTGTTTAATAGACATTCAGTCTATAATTAGCTCAAGGTCATCAACATGTTTAAAAAGAGTTTATGATTCTACATAAACTACGTTGTGCCACTTATAAAATGTTACAACTTGAAAAGTCGTTTTTATAAAAGATTAACCATGTATAAACTATATTGTTTCTACATAAGAAAGCTATAGGTGTTCGATGGTTAGCTTGAGCTCTCCCATATAATATATGATCTCTATCCATATCAAGGTTAATGTTTAGAGAAGAGAATTACTACCATCCAAATCGTATTTGTGATGTCACAATATAGTAAACATAAGGTCAAAGATGGAATGAGTATTATGCATGAACGATTTAGGGCATTAATCAAGGTTTTAAAGGGAAACTTCCTCGCTAGGTCAACGTAATTCACAACGTTGATATTCTAACCCTGACCTAGCATGTCATATGATCAGCAGTGTATCGATTTACAAGCAATAATTTGGTTGATGATATAGTTATACCTCATTTCAAATGATTGAATAATTGGTTATCATTTTATGCAGGCAACTATAGAAAACAATCCACTGCATGGTTTGATTTAACGTGACCACATGGTCTTCTCCTGGACAAGCGTGGAAGGTATAAGAACCAATGTAACCCTAACCCTTTTCATTTCTCCTCCGCAGTTTGCGCTGGCCCTTGAGGCTGCTATGCTTGGATTTCATGGCGGTTTTTGGTCCTCTTCTGCTCCAGTTGTCTTGAGTCTTGGGTTAGCATTTCCTTTACCTCCGAGTTTGGTTTTTAAGCCATTCTTAGTGGCTGTGAGTTCTCACTCTGCAAGCTTTGGCCCTTGGCTTGCTGTCTGCTCCAGCTTCCTTTTGCTGTCCTCGTGGCTTACTGTCTGCTCCAGTTTTCTTTCGTTGTCCTCGTGGCTCACTGTCTGTGTGAGGTTTAGTCTTACAGGCTGTTTTAGCAAAGTCTGTTGGGATAGTACTTCTACGAGACTGTTCGTTGTTTCAAACACAGGTAAAAATGGTTTTTAATGTTCATTTAACTTGTAGCAGGTGTTTTACTAATACAGTAGCATAAACAATTCGTAAGGAGTTTATTTTCTGACCTCTGTCTTTGAAAACTCCTTGCAGGTGCTCGCCACTATATGCATTCATGGAGAAGAAAGTATGCAGTCAATCTTCGAATGTCGTGGCTCGTGGCTTAGTTCGGGTAAGCCCTGTGGTCCATATGTTGGGTTTTCACCCTACTTGTAATAGGTGATCATTTGGAATAACCCAGGGTTTGGGGAAGCCTTCCTCGACTCACCATAAGTTATGTGGTTTGTTTTTACAGGTCATTTGTTGATTTACCCAGTTTCAAACCCTCGCTAGTCGATGGGTAGACTCGGTTTTAACTGAGCAATGTAAATAGTTTTTGATGTTTAGCTTACAACTTGTTTAAATTAATATTTTTCTTGTAAAGACAATTCCGTCTTCCAACTTGTCTCGGTTTATCAAATGTTTAACATTAAGCTCTGCATATTCAGGGTTTTTACCCTTCTCCACTGTAGATGAAGTTTTGTACTCTGTTTAAAGTTTATTATTAATGTTTTTACGACTGATACATACAGTCATAGTTTAGTTATAATTCTTGTTTGTTTTTATTCAAAGTTATGAGCTAGGGTTTATCCTGTGGAAACCCTTGTTTTTAAATAAATTATTCTACTTAATTTTTAACAATTTTTAATACTTATTTAGTTGACTGTTAACTAGTATTTACAAATATTGTGGAAATTCTAGTTATAATAAATAGTAATGTCTTTTTGTTTGTCCTTAAAGGACTGTAAATAATTTTTAATAACCTAGTTATCTAATGGTTACATAATCCAATAAATTTGGTTTATGACTTCAATGTATTGACATTTGTAATTGTAATAATTATAAGGGTTTTAACCTTGTCTTTCGTTTTTACAGATACACCATGTTTGTAAATATAAAAGGGACAGTTCCTTTTTTTTTTATGTATACATTTTGTATAAGTTTATCATTATTGTGTAATGAAATTAATTTGTTCTTTTAATGGTTAAAAAGAACTAAAAAGAACTAATCTTATTGTTTATCCTAGGTTACTACTGTATATAAAGAATACTGATAGATTTCTGCTCAGAAATATGAGCTAGGGTTTTTACCCTATTTTACCTTTTTAATAATGTTTTTTGTACTATTATTTCGTTAAGTTCGATTACTGTCACAAGATTTCTTCAGTTTGTTTAAAAGAATTACTAATTTATAAACAATACTGTTTATGGTGATATTATTATCTGTGAATTTACTATATTTTATTAAGTACGTATTTGCACATATACTTTATTAATAAAGACTGAGAACAGTCTATAATAATTTAGTTTATTTAATAAGATTATTTTTGTAAGCTTGATAAAAAGATACAAGGATTGTCAAACCTGTCATTACTCCTTTACATATAATTTGTCTGTAAGAGTGTAAGAATAGTTCCTTGTTAATAATACCTTAAGCATAGGTTACTAATGTCTTTTAGTTTATTTTAATTCTAAGGAAAATAATACTGTGAGAGTTATTAAGTTCTTTAGTAATATATTCCTTATCTTGAATTGGTTTTTCTTTAGAATTTAATTAAGTTATCAATCCTTACTTAGGGTTCCAATAGTTGCAGGTTAAATTTGTTGTTAATATTAGGAAGAGACATAAACTAGCAGAACCATATTTCAACCTTTACTTAACATAAATAAATAAGCATTATAACTGTGACATTTCTATTTCTTTTATTTCAAGTTAGATGTATAGTTTGTAAGAGAAAGTACTGTGTAAAGGAAAAACTTACATACTTGAACACACTACCATTAGTAAAATAATATGACTCTATTCTTTTTCTAGCATTCTTAATACACAGTCTAGTTTTAACAATAACCTAACTAACAGATTAATATTCTTTCTGGAAGCAGCTATCTACTGAAGGAAGAGATTCCAACACTCTGAAAAACATAAGTACTCTATTCATTTCAGATTCCTATCATATTTCATCCATTTTAAACACACTACCTGTGCTAGAGTACGGTCTGGTTTATTCCAGACAGGGAAAAACATAGGTAGGATTATTTTTCATCAAAATACAGATTTAGTCATTCAAACAACTAAGAGATTTCAAGCTTTAACAGTTCACTACATAACATATAAATAATTCATTATTCATTCATTCTCAGATATAAACTTTAAACACAGTAAATAAAGACTGTAGAACCTGTTTAAAGCTGGATGACAACAGCGTTAGGAGGCCGTTCCTCCCTACCAACTCCTAAAGAGCGCTCAAACAATGACTTCTCAGGACCCCCGAGCCTATTCCTGGTCTCCTTGGCCGAGAACTGGTGGAGCAAGCAACAAAATAATAGTTCAATGACTCAGTACTAACTTTGCACTCAGCAGCAAGATCTTTTAGCTGAAAAGATGTACTAGATCACTTCCTGCAGTTTACCCCTCAAACACTTTCATCAAATTCCCTTCCCAAAGAAATCCTTTGAAGTTCATTCACGTGAATGATTCTCTTCTTGGAATGAGCAACCTCAACTCTCTTCAATGGGATTTTTTATTAAGATTTCCTAGGTCTTTTTGGGTTAGTTGTCATTAATTGAGCCACATGCTCTGATCCCACTTTCTTGGGGGATCATGACCCCCAAATGTAGGGAGGTTGCCACATGCAACATTGGAAGTGTTTGAGGATGCCGCCACTTGTCTATTTTCTATCCACCTAGTCTCCTCCACCAACTTGACCAGTAACACTCTTTTTAACAGCTCTCCCAAGCTGTTGTCTCCACTTTTATTTATTTAAAATTAAAATATTCAGAATTACATTCAATATCCTTGACTCTGCTGAGTCATCATTTACAACTTAGCATTAAATTTAACATAATGTCTTGGAATAAAATCAAAATAAGATAATATTATTTTGAAAAATTGGGGCATGTGACAAAATTGATACTGTGTCAAATATTCCTTCACATGTAAAATAATTCCTTATGGCAAATAAAAGTTTCTCATATTTCTCTGACAGCCAAGCTTTGGCTATCCCATGAGTTAAATTTGATCCCTTGTGTTCTTCTTTAGAAAATCATCATAATTTATCAACTGAAACTTAGCGGTAGTAGCGGAAGTATGTCCCTCTAATGAGATCCATAATTTTCTTAGACAAATACTTATTGAATAATACATATCTATTTAAAAAAACTTTACATGAATAATAAGTTTAACTCTAATTATGAAATGTGTTAGTCAAGAAACTACTAGCGCTCATAGAAATAACAATTACAGACATGTAACAACAATACAATAAACAATTTCAAGACTCTTGGTGAGTAACAACAACAGTTTCAACAAGTAACAACAACAATATCAACAAGTAACAACACTAGTTTTAGCAAATAATAACGACATTTTTCAGCGAGTAGCAACAACAACATAAATTAGTTTAAAACTGCTGGCGAGTAACAGCAGCATCGATGATTAGTTCGAAACTAATCATTGCATTAGTTCGAAACTAATGCTTAATAAAAATATAATAAAAATATCCTAATACTATTATGGCAATCTATATAATATAAAATGACATATAATAAAAATAAAATACATATAATATAAAATAATAATAAAATACATATAATATATAATAATATATAATAAAAAATGACAAGTGTATTTGGACATTGTCGCGACTCGTTTCGTTTTGGACAGTTCAGTTCAATTTGGAGGTTTTTGTGAATTTGGGAGTAGGTCTGGTAGACATGGCAGACAACTCTATTGACCTGTGGTAGAAAGAGCTCAACATATTCTCCTCACTGGAAATTACCAGTATACCGTCCTCAGACATAGTGCAGAACATGTTGGAAAATTAGACAGCTAGAACCGAGAGTAGGGTTTCGGTTTCTCCGCCAGATGAAGAGCTGCTAGGTGTGTTCGTAGCACGACCATTAAAAATGGCCTTAGGAGGATGCCCGTACTCATTATTCCACTCCAGCCAACCTTCGAGTTTGACTAAATAAACTATTTCAATAATTGTACCTACATCTTATTTGATGGGGCTTCAACCAATCAAATTGGAGGTATAGGTGTTCATCTTTTGATCACCCAGGACCACTATTTTTGCTTCAAATTGGGTGTTGGTCTGAGTACAAACACCAGATTTGAACTAATTGCTTTATGGACTCTCCTTTATTGTGCTAAATCCATGGTCCTTCCCACTCTGCACATTCATGGTGACTCCATAGCCATCATTAATTGGTTCAATAGAAGATCATAACTAACTTTACTTGCATTTGATGGTTGGTGTCAACGTATCTGTGATATGGAACCTTACTTCATCCAGCTAAAAGCAGTTCACATATTCAGAGAACACAATACTAAGGCTGATAGCTTATCCAAAGAAGAATTAACCTTGGCCTCGAGCCATTTTCAGTTTACTGAATTCACTGATGGTGAATGTACTGGTTAGGGCACTTTCCAGCTTTTCTAGTCCTTAGCACTTGAGTCTTTTATGTGTTGTTGCTATTGACATCCTTTGGATGATTGAGGTGGATGATCCCCTCATATTACTAATATCTCTTATTTATTGCTTCTTTGGATTAGCTACTTCAGTATTAGACTTGAATTCTCAATCTGTTGAAGGTTAGTGATGTGGATGTAGTCAAGATTCCTAGATTAGAGATGTTACCTTTGAATGCTTGTCCAGTATTCCTGTGAAGCTGATCAATTGTATTCCTTAGGGTTGCCCTAGTGTTGAGAATTAGTATGGGAAAGCAAGTTAGCGTTTCCTTAGGGTTGAAAATTAATATGGGAAAACAAGCATCATCAAGACAAGCTAAAAGAAATAAATCAACAAATATTACATACTGATATAACTGTATTTAATGTGCCAAGTAGCCATATCTGGAAATGTCCGCTCTTCACCACCATTGGGAAATATACCTTTGAAGTGCTGGCTTATGCACTTCAGATTAGCACAGAGGTTAAAACATCCACTCTAAAACTAAAATCATCTACAACATCACAAAATCATTCATGGGAAAACTAAAAACCACTTGAAGGAGATATGTTCTTTGAAGGAGATAGTCCATTAAAGGAGAACCTCCAGGTTTTGTATAGACATATACTGGCATAAATTGCAGTGTTATATGTGATGCATATGTAGAACATATCGTCTCAAGCTTGACAACGTTGAAAGGATAAAGTACAATGGCCACAAGCATACATTTGAAGCTTATGAAGCCTACCCAATTCATGTCAGCAAAAGGCAATGCAAGCAATAAGTTAGAATGAAGACTTGTATGTAACCAAAAGAGGGGTATACATTAGAATTTTAGGAATACCAAATTCCCACACCTATTAAACAAACTCATTCTTGACAAGCTTTTTATTTAACAAGTTATTGGCTTACAAGTCTTTCCAAGTTTTTTTTCTTATAACTCTTTCCACGTTTTTTTGCTGGTATTTTGCTATGCTTATGCCAAATTTTTTTTTGGCCATGGTGAAAATAGAACCAAACAGGTATTTGTCAGACCTATCTTCGTCCAGCGAAGGGAGTTTGGGAAGGCTAGAGGAAAGTGAGACATCCAATAGGTCTACACTGGCTAGATCAACTAGATGTCAGAAGATCGGAAGAAAATTCGACAAACGCATGAATTTTTTTCTCCAAGGAGGGGGGTCATGTTCCTATGATGATGAGATAGTGGGAGACATCGACGTGCCCTTAAGGTACCAACACCTAGTGAAACAATGGGTGCCTATCGATCTTCCTCAAGTAAAAACTGATTTTTGTGTGAATGAGAGGATATATAGAATTGCACCGTCCTCATTGCATGGATTGGGCTTGTTTTGCATGGACGACATAAAGGTTGGATATGGTAGATGTACAGAACTGATGGAGTATGTTGGACCCTATTACAACTACAGTGATTGGTTGCACTTGGTCCAATATACACGAAGTATGCGTAGATATGGGTTGTCAGCGAATTATATACAATTGAAAGACAAAGCTCAAGATAAAGGAGCAACGATGTACATGAATGGAAGGCCAAAAACAACTGGTAATATTGCGGGGTTTATAAACAGTACACAACCAGGGTTTACATTAAAGCAACCCAACTGCATATTCAATTCGCGTGAAGGAAACTGTGTCTTTGTATGTGCAATTAAATCAATAGCTGCTGGCGAAGAACTGCTTATTGATTACAATTTGAACAGTGTAGATACAAACAATGTTAGTATGGTTGTGGTACCACAAACAATTTATAAGTCCTTTTATTAATTGTTTTAACGTCTATAGGAATTTTTGTTAGCATATAATTGAAATTATCTACTTAATTTCATGTTTCCTTATGTAAAATTTAGTATGTTTTTGATGCAGGGTTCTTTCAGGGGAACCTCCATCTCTGTAGATGTTTGTCGACCCGAGTCAAGGCAGCAGGTATACATCGATATTGCCAATATAATATTAAATATTAGGATGGACATACATATACGTTGTTATGTATTTTCATTAGTATATTAGGTTCATTTATATAATATTATCGATTTTCCATGCAGAGTGTTGATCAGGGAAGCCAACCGGCTATTGATCAACCGACTACAGCATCAGGGCAACAACCAAACATGAATGTAATTCTCCATTTCAAATAATTTAAAATCGTAAACATGTCTATTGTGATGCATTATGTTTATTTTGTTATGTATTCTTTCGTTTTTATGGTTGCATTCATGATGGTAATGTTGTCTACCTTTTTTGCAGATTGACCGGGGAAACTCCCTAGCTGTTGATCAGACAACTAGGGACTCGAGGAAACCATTTAACCTAAATGTAATTCCACATTCTAAATACTTCAAAAATGTACACATATAAAACATGTAGCATAGTGTTTATTTTTGTTGTTGTTTTGTATTTGTTAGCTTATACATATTGCGTTCACTGTGATAATGTTCTCTACTTTTTCTGCAGGTGGCTGATCGAGGTAAATCCCCATCTGTTGATCAGACCACGCCCTCATCTAGGCGTCAGGTACTCCTATATGTAATCCCTAATATAATTATTTGCGCAAACTATATTTTCAAAGACTAAGCAATTTTTTATATATTTCAATTGTAAACAGGGGATTCCATTTATGAAACGACGTCTCAAAAATATTTACAGAATGAGGTCTCTTGGTTGATGAGAGATAGTGAAATTAGGGAGTGTGCAGACCCTTTGAGGGTGCTACAAAGGACAAGGGAAAAACAAAATGAGGAACTGGTTCGTCTAACATTGGCAGTTCCACTAACAGAAGGGCTCGAACAAAGGCTTCAATTGTTGTTACAACAACGTAAACAACTGGATGTAAGTTATCGAATAAAAATGAAAATTCATTTATAAAAAATTTATAATATTTGATTTTATATGCTGTTGAACTTATAATACAATGGGTTTAATTTACAGTGTGCTATGGATATTATTAATGGTGGTCAAGGAAATGTTGGTTCCAGTGACCAAACCACTCCACGTACACCACATATTTCTCCCATATTGTCCACTGAACAATCGGTAACATGCTATGTGACACCACCGAGGGCAGCGGAGGGTGAAGTCGATGGTGCCCCACCCACAACAGATGCTGTAGAAGAAGGGGTGGATGCAGGGCTAAATAGAGACGTGGAAGCATTTCCTAGATCTTCTCGTGTGACTAGCATTGGTTCAATAAAGTGTACATTTTTGGTGAATGAAGAACTGGTTCCAATAAAGATAGAGAGGATTCTAGGTCATTATAGATTGTTCAATTTATTTTTTATAATTTGTGTCTAATATACCGATAATATTTTCTAATGTTCACTAATGATGGCAATAATGTTTTGCAGGAAATGATATATTTTATAAACATCTATATGATTTGGCCTTGGATATCTTCGGGCCCACCATCCGCACAATGTGGAACAAGCAGCCAAAATATTTAAAGGATGATCTGACTAATCGCTTGGTTAGTCTGTTCGGAAAAGATACCTTTAATACATCGAAGGTACTACAAAAGGCTGGAAAAAATCTAAAGATTGTCCGAGACCAATATAGGGTTCACCTAGAAAAGAACCCTAGGTATGAGTGCCCTCCAATGATTCCATCTATGGAGTGGAAAGCCCTGGTGGAAGATGGAAAAGAGAAGGGCTTGAGAAAATCAGGAAAGATAACACCAGGTGGAACAGGGTGGTCTGCAATTCATTCCAAAATGTAGTGGTAAGCCTTATTATTACTAGTTTTTATATCAATTTTGGTACATAGACTAATGTATTTAAAAACTTAATTAGGCTCTCGGACACATCTAAGGCCACAAAGGCAAGAATTGAAAACATTGGCCAACACAAGCTTGGGCCTGGTGGTTACTCCAACTTGGCGGCTCGATATGTAAGTATCGCAAAACCCGAATCCGCATCCAAATATCATACATATTATTATTTTTCTTTTGTTCTGACAAAACGCTTTAAAATTAATGACATCATGCAAATATGAAGGCCGACTGGTTCAAAGAATTGCCCAGTGCGGATTACATGAAGCTTGGCTTCGAACATGGCTTTGACGCCATTGTTGAACGCCAGAGAAGCTTGTCTGTGAATACTGCACGATCTTCTGCTGATCCATCTAGTGCCCAGGTATGTGAAAATGTATAGTTTAATGATAATTTATTAACGCTCATGCAATTTGTTCCTTATAAATAAACTAACGTAAATTATTTATTCATTTTTGTGCAGGAAAGTAACGACCCCATTCATGTCGAGGATGAAGTACATGACCAACCAAATGAAGATCATGCTTCTCATCCTGGTAATGAATTTATTAATGTGCTACTATTTTTTATAGACCATTGCAGATGATGAACATTAATTCTAATTCTACACAATTCAACTACAGAGCATGTAGCTACAGATCATAACACGGAACAGGTTGGGCCAGTACGAGATAATGACACTATTTCTTCATTGTTTAACATTTTTACAAGAAATATTTTGGTATTTCAACCTGATAATATTCTGAAATTTAAATACTAAGAATTTACATTATACCATAAAATAATTTAGGATTATAATCTTCCTAGAATATATCAATAGCTCACCCAAACCGCAATCCCTCTATGAGCAAGCATATGCCATAAAAACTAGAAATGGTTGAGAGAAAGTGTTGCAATAGAAGAATCCATAAGTTTCCTTGCAGCTTACACCTGCAAACAAGAATCCATCAAATATCCATGAAATACTTGAGTGGTGTATCCAAACACCAACTTGGATGGGAATCTTTCACCCTTGAAATTGGCTAAGGAAAGAAAACTAGTCATCCACTAGCTCTCACAATTCACAAATAACAATTTATCAAATGATAAAAAGATATTATATTGGTTTCTTAATGCATTTTATAAATATACTTAGCCTTATAAGGTCCCAATCCATCCAAAAACTCAAGCCAATTCGAATTTGGGTGTGTGTTCATGATTTTCCACGTGTCCTCCCTTTCCTAGCCTTCCACCTTCCCCAAATTTGATTTGGAGCCCTTTGAGCTTCCTCAACTCACATGAGAGATCTATTAGATGCTCTATTTCAACCTGACATGTCAGATATGCTAGATGTCAGATTTCAGATATGATTTGTGTCATAGGTTTCATAGCATCTTCATCATTGTTGTCATAGAGCTAGGGAATCTAGTCCAAGTGTCTCACTATCTCAAAAATGACTCTTCCTTTCCCATGTAAGTTACATTTCATCCCAAATTAAATCTATGATGAATATGGCCAAGTGTATGAGCCTTCTAACTCATCCAAGAACCTTTAGAATTCCCATGGATTCAAAATTGCAAGAGGAGGATGCCATGTGGCACATAAATTCTAGCTTGCCTGGGCCCCGTAGTCTCCATGTGTCTCCACGCTCTATTTCCACTTCAATTTTATATTTTATTTATTTATTTATCTCCTTTATTAAATATTTATTCCATTATAATGTTTAAACATCATTCATTTTCCCCCTTATTCCAAATCCCAAAGCTTCCACCCCCAACCTAGGAAACTAGTAATTTTCCTCCTTGGCAATTATTTGACCCTTAGCATCAATTTGAAAAAATCTAATGAATATGGAAAATGTGATTATGCCATTGTGACCCAATGCAAAATTTGGGACATGAGAAATCCTCCCTTCCCAATATTGCTTATCCTCAAGCAATTTCAAACATGTGCGTTGAAGAACCTGCTTTCTGTATGATTCTTTGAAGTTGCCATTGAGTTTCCCAACTTTGAGTCTTTGAGATTCCATTAATATTCGAGAGAGGAACCACCATGCTTGTTGCTGCACTACTATGATTAAAATCACTTTATTTAGTGGGGAATCCATCTCCCATACTGCTTGTTTCCCAAAAAAGTTGAAATCAATGGGACTAAAAACTATCCCAGGGTCCCATTGCTTGTATTGCACTGCAACAATTAAGAGTGATCTCCAACACATACCATTAGGAAAGAGAATTACGGGATCCCATTTTCTTGTATGAATTCTTCCACACATCATGAGTACATAATATATATCATCAAGGTACATAAAAACATAACAAAAATGTACATGAAGGAGGTGCCTCAATAAAAAATCATGAAAGTGCTTATACCTCCAAGTAAGTAGACCACCATTTTCCAAGTGCATACAAGCTTCAAGTGACCAATCAAATATGCTCCAATGACATAGGTGAGGATCCCATGTCCTATAATGTTTCTCCAAAAGGATGTGATATGCATCAAGATATTCAGCCATCTATTCTTTCATCCAAGAAGTGAATGAATAATCTCCACTAAAATCTGAACCAAATAATGAGCAAAAAAAACAAGGAGACTTCAAATGACTCAAAGAAATCTCACCCATACGTCCATTAATGAGAGAATCATTAGGATATAACAAATTACGTGGCTAGCAACAAAAATTTTCTCCAATCATAATTCTCATTAGAGGAAATTTCAACTCAAAATGGGCCTTTTAATATAACTCAAATTCCATGTCATCATGTGTTAGCCAATGAAATTGATTTAAATTTGAAATACCATATAGGTCTTAAACACTTTTTTAATATAAATTTGGGGATAGGTATCATAAAAGTATCATCTTCATCATCGTCATCCTCATCAACATAATCATCAACAACGTCATCATATTCATCATAATCGATGAAGATGACATCGTTATCCTCATGATAATTGTCATCATCATTATCAATATTGTCATCGTCGTCATCAAAATCATAATTATCATCATCGTCATCATCATCGTTGCCATCATCATCATCTTCATCGCCATCATCATCATTAAAATTAAAACTAGATCAAATTAATTACTACATATCATCGTCATCGTCATCTGTAGCATCGTCATCGTCATCATCATACCGTCTTCATATCGTCTTCATCATCATCGTCGTCATCGTCGTATCATCTTCATCATCGTCATCCTCATCAACATAATCATCAGCAACGTCATCATCTTCATCATAATCGATGAAGATGACATTGTTATCCTCATGATCATTGTCATCGTCATCTTCAAAATCATAATTATCATCATCTTCGTCGTCATCAAAATCATAATTATCATCATCATCTTCATCATCGTCGTCATCATCATCGCCATCATCATCATTTTCATTGCCATCATCATCATTAAAATTAAACCTAGATCAAATTAATTACTTCGTATCATCGTCATCGTTGTCTGTAGCATCGTCATTGTCATACCGTCTTCATATCATCTTCATCATAGTCATCATCGTATCATCTTCATCATCGTCATCCTCATCAACATAATCATCACCAACATCATCATCTTCATCATAATCGATGAAGATGACATCGTTATCCTCATGATCATTATCATCATCATTATCATTGTCATCGTTGTCATCAAAATCATAATTATCATCATCATCGTCGTCTTCGTTGTCATCAAAATCATAATTATCATCATCATATTCATCATCATCGTCATCATCGTCACCATCATCATCATCTTCATCGCCATCATCATCATTAAAATTAAACCTAGATCAAATTAATTACTTCATATCATCGTCATCGTCGTCTGTAGCAGCGTCATCATCTTCATCACCATCGTCGTCATCATCAACAATGAAATATAATGAAAGGTAAATATTTAATTAGACCTATTCTTTTATCTTATTTCTTTTTAAAAAGAGTTACAATCATCATCATCATCATGTGGATCATCATCGTCATCATCCTCACCATCCTCATGATCACCATCCTCATCATCATCATCATCATCATATTCATCATATATAATCATCATCATCATAATCATCATAATCGTCATCATCATAATCACCCTCATCGTCATCTTCATCATCATTGTCGACGTCGTCATCGTCGTCTTCATCATCATGACCATCATCATTGTCATCATCACTATCATTGTCATTGTTGTCATCAAAATCATCATTATCATCATCGTCGTCGTTGTCATCGTCATCATCGTCATCATCATCATCTTCATCATCGTCGTCATCATCATCATAGTGTGAAGATTAGTGTTTTAAAACACTAATATCTTGATAGTGTGAGTTAATTATATTGCCAAATACTATAAATAAATATTAATTTAAAGTGATTTATGCCTAAACCTTTATCATTTGATAATGCACATAAGCTACATTGTAGTTAGTAACACACATGGTTTTCTTTTGACGTGATATTTGCTAATAAAAATAATGTGATTATTGCTATAAATATTTAATTTTATTTATATTTGAAATATTTTTCATAAAATATTTTATATGAAATTTTAGAATTTATCATTTTATTTTTGTTTTGAATGTTTTAAGTTTATTATAAAAAAGTATTTAATTTAAATAAGATATTTATATAGAAGAATTTAGTTAGCAAAATTGATGTCCAAAATTTTTACTTAGTTTATTGCTATAATAAAAAGATTAGAGTAAAAAATGTAGAACATAACATTAATGTTTTTTTTAAATCTTTTACATACCTTATGGCTCACAAGAAGATGTTAGATTCCATTTTTTTCATATATCATTGATCTTACCGCAACTTTATAGTTTGGTGACAAACATCAAAATCATTTTAGATATTTAGACTTTGTTAAATTGCCACAACAATGGCTTCTTAAGTCATTTAAATGTTGTCATTCCACCCACCAAAGCTTGAGTCTCCTCAATAGCATATTTGTGCCTTATAGCTATTAAATAAGATATATGTAAATTTTGTTGTGGTTTCTCTCTTATAGACAATGGGTAGGCCTTTAATAACTGGATACTTTGCTAGCTCTTTTAATAACTTGCTGGATACTTGCTAGCTTTAAAATACCAAAGTCTATAGTAGCACTTACTTCTTACCAATTAATTTAGTTGACAGTCATGAATTTAAAGTAAACGTAATGTGAAAGGCTTGAAAAATCCGAGACCACCATTAAATTTTCATTTGATAGGAATAATAGATTTGAATTTCCAGGCCTAGTTTGTACGTATATTGATTTATTCATAGATAGGTGAGGAAAGGGACCAGTAATGTCATCGGACACAAACTCAAGAAGTGATGTGGCTCTCTTAGCCTTTCCTTTCTCAAATCTCTCTTCAAGGTGCCTACCAAGAGTATATATTGGACAAACTCCATCTAAGAAGGATATAGGTGGCAACCCCACTATCCCGTCTTGTTTGATTAATTGATGCAATTAACGTAAGTTAATATTCCCAAACATATCATGCCGTAACTTACTAACATCATTAGAATGCATTAACAAAGCTAAATTAGGAGTTTTAAGCAAAAACTTTGAAAAAACATACAATTTATTTTTGTGATCAACTTTTCCAAGTGAAATATTTGAACCATCAATTGAATTTGAAATAATTATTGAGTATTTGGTGAAGATAACTTGCTTAGCATGGCCTGAGTGTGTAATTCGATAGATGGAAATCATATTTTTTAGACAGATAAGGTACAAGTAAAACATCTTGAAATTTCCCATCTTCTTGTAAAATATCACAAAAGATTCGTGCATTCAAGACATTCAAATGTTACCACTGTTACTACATGTTTAAGTGAACTACACTACACCGCTTCCTGAATGGAAACCTTTCAATTTTTTTTTTGTTAAATATACTAGCAGGCGCTGCTTTTCTGACGGTGTTTTGACGCTCTTGTCAAAGATCTGACACCTTTAGGCGACGCTCAACCGACGCTTTTTATTAAACTTCCGACACCTTTCTCGTCGAATATTCGATGCTTTCAGGAAAACTCCGACGACGTTGTCATGACTACGACACTTCATCCCGTTGGACAATCGATGCTTCAAGTGTTGGTAGGAGTTGGATTTTCGATGCTTTCTAAATAAAAACACCGACGGCATTGGCATGACTCCGATATTTCTTCCCGTCAGAAGTCCAACCCTTCAAGTGTTGGTAGGCGTCGGATTTTCAACGGTTTGTGCAAGTTTTGAGTGACACTTTGAAACAGAAATCTGTCGAATAGGAGACACCATGGTGTGTCGGATCTTCGATCCATTTTGGTATCATGTCTAATATCCGACGTTATTCCATCGATGGCAAAAAACAGTGCATGTGTCGAAGATGCGACAGAGAAGTGTCAAATTTCAGACATGCAAGGTGTTGGATTTTGGGTTGAAATTCTGTTGTGTTCATCAAGAGACAATTCAAGTTCCTCTTCCACCACATCAAGTGATTGGATCTATTCAAGTTCATCTTCAAACACATCAATCACATTCAAATTTCCACATTTCTCATGATCCACCATGTCATGAGAATTCTCCAAACAATCTACCATTTGACAATCTGAAACATAGGAGGAAAAAAAGTATCTTGCAACTTTTCAAGAAGTTTCTCATTTTGAATTGTGAGCTTATGATTATCCTCATTATTTTTGAAGTAAGAATCATGTAACAATTCATTAAGCTCAACCAAATTGTTTCTATAAAAAAGCAAAGACATGAAATTACCTTCAATGTTGCACATTGCTCTTTGAATCTTCTCCATGTCTTCAAGGAAGGATGGATCCTCCAATGAAGAAATTTTCCAACAAGAATTTGACACCAATACCTTAGTGTCATGTAGTATTTTAAGGGCCTCTCGGATATTATTTTCATTCATATTTAAGGACCCTTCAAGAAAATGAGGATCTTGCAAATGGACCTCCTCATCTTCTTCATTCTTTCTTGGACCAACTTCATGAAGCTCAAGTGGTGATGGGGAAGTTCGTCTTATTTCTTCTTCAATTGCTACAAGGTCTTAATTTTCATGTTTACTAGAAATTTGTCTTGCAGCAACATTTTGAAATCTGATATCCATGTCTCCAACATAGAGTTGTGAGCACCCAGTAGTAGGTACCCCTTCATAGTTCAAGCATCCATTAATAGATGCTCTTTGTTTCATTTCTAAGGTAGAATGTGTCTTGAAATGATCTTCAGTATTTTCAATAGAAACTTATTCATATTCTTGTGATGTCTCTTCATCTTTTTCAGACTCACTTGGGAGTGAATTTTGATCCTCTACATGTACTACTTCTTCTACTTCACCTATTTCAGAACTATGTGGTTCATGGGTCTCCTCCTTTTGCTCCTTTAAGCAAGTTGATGGATTTCCCCCCTGGTTTTCTTAAAATCAATATATTTTTTCAAACTTTGGATAGCCAACAATTCTAACCCTTTCATAATATTCTTGTTCATGTCTTCAAAGATAGGTTCCATAATTTTTATAAGCTCCTCACCATCATATGAGGTTCCCTTTTCATATGTAGTCATAGTTTCCTCTTCAACAAAAGAACTTTTGGGTTTCAATATATAATGATGGTCCCTAAATTATTTTCCTAATAAATATCAGACCAAATCCAGTGCCAAGATCATGCTATGATACCACTGTAATGTCCCTTTTTGAAATTTTATTAAATGACCATTTTCTCACTTTTTCCCCAATTTCGACCTTAATTAGTTTTGATGTCTAGACCTCCAAATTGACCCAAATGATCCCAAATTTTCTCAGAAGGTACATGAATGATATTAGAAATAAAATATGATGTTAAGGTATGTTTTATTACCCCCCAATTACTTATGCAAACTTGTTTAATGTTCTGTTCAAAGTAGGATTCTTTACTAGCAAATTGGGGCTCCAATTCCCCCTGGGTAATTGCCGGAAATGGATTCTCAAATGGCCCCAAAGCCACTCAAATTTATGAACAGAGGAATTGGATGTGTAAGGAAAATTTTTAAAGTTTCATATGAATCATGGTTCAGTTTATACAGGCTGTTATGACTCTTTCCAAAATAGCTCCCAAATCACAATTTCGACCCTTGGTGAAAATGCACCAAATCTTCTCCCAATGCAATAAAAATGAGTAAAATAGATTTTGATGCTTAAGTAATGAACATGAAACTTGTAATACACATTAATTACATTCAATTCATCATAAATTTATTAGAGAGACATTCTTCCATTCGAAATAATCATCATTATCATAACATACATCAATGTAGGGGGGAATGTTCATTGTTTGCTCATTAATAATCACTTTTCCTTACAACCTGTTGAGGCCTAGAAAATAGTAGGTAATAAAAGTTAGGGATTCTCCCCAATAATGTTCCCAACTAGCCCGTTATTTTTTTGTATGGGGAACCCGTCCAGTTTACGGTCTGGCTACCGTAGGTCAAGTAACAAAATAAAAGGTTTTACCGGTTACGACCCGGTCCATTGTGTATATTTTAGTTTTTTGTATTTAAGTATGATGTGCAAGTGCCTATCTAAAAATGCATATTGATAGAGATAACAAGGAGCGTCACAATGTGATGCGCAGGTTCTTACCTCTCATCTTAACTCTCTTGCATCTAAATCACACACAGCAAGAAAATAAATTTAACTAACTAACCTATCCCTAGGGAGCAGAATTAGCAATTGAAAATGAGTAATGTATTTCTGCACATGTATTATGAACAATTACAGATAGCGGTTATTTATTTCAGAACACATGAACATTAAGAAAAATATTGACAACAAGATAGCTTATTGTTTATGACAACCTCCATTACTCATAGTGGAAATTTCACAGAATAAACTATAGGACATTCATAACATAAGCATAAATGCAATGAGTTAGAACGATCTCACAGTTAATGGACATGAGCTGAAAATAAAATAGTTCGCATTCAACTAATCCACAACAAAGCATTTGAAACAGTCCACCAAACTTTATCCAACAGAAAAATTGTAACTCTTTATTGCAAAAGGAAGTAGTTCTTCTTACAATAACTCTAAAAAATTGCATGGGAAAGAAAGTCCTCTTCTACATCTAACTCTCCTATACTTATACAAAAAGCAAAACCTTTGGGCTTCCCCAATGTTTCAATCCCAAATTTCGTCTCGTAGTGAGTGCTCATGATTTTACAATATATTACATTTTAAAACAAAATTTAATAGAACACTTTTATGAAGAGGGCCCCGCTTGGTCATTAATGAAATTTCTCCACGCCTGGGCCTCTGCTGCTATGATTTCAAAATCTAAGGGTTCAAGAAAATGGATGTTTATCTCATACTTAGCAGCCTGATTCTTAATCACTTCTATTCTTGCCAGACTTAGGCACAACTGATCTTCAAGTAAGTGGATGCTTACTGTTGCATGAGCTACTGCATTCTTTAGAATTTGTTCATCTAGAACCTTAACTTGTTGGATCTCCTACTCGTCCTCCTGATACCTGTTTTGTAGTTGTTCAATGAAAAGCTCATGTTCTGGTATCGCATCTAGTCTTTTATATGCAGTAAGCTAGCATCTATTGTATGTGACCAACATTCTTCTGTATATACATGCTGAGAGGATATTGGGCAGTATGTTTTCCCAATTGAATATGGTTCCTTGGGTGGCCACATAGAAAATAATTGGCATCCATCCCAATTTGAATCTCTTCCCATGAACTCTCCCAAAAATCTTGTTCAACATCAATGCTATAAATCTGTAAGGGGTCTGGAGAGTGGTTGTATCATATTCGCCCGATGCCCTGGTTCGAAAATTCTTCCCTGGTATCATCATTCTTTTGACAGTTTCAACCAGGTCCGAATTTGTCTCCTTCAACCAGCTTTCAGTTAAGTAAATTTGAGCAGGAGGCAAGTGGTATGCCATTGAGACATAAGCAGGACTGTATGCAGCATATCCATGTTTGGCAGTATTCTCTAGGATCATCGTAGTTACATCTACCCTAGGCATAATCCAACTAATCACCTCTAAGCATGAAAACAACTCAGGTCTCGTGGCCACTTTCATAAGGGCAGATTTCTTAATGTTTGCATAAATAGTTAGTTCAAATCCTGCATCAGGCACATTCTGATTTGCAATCATCCTGTATATCTCACCCCATTTATAATCTGGCTCTACCCTGGTGGTGGCTTTGGTATCTTCATATATATATTCCACCTTGGTGATGATTTCCACCTCTGGTTCTGCCTCCGCAACATGAGCCTTCTTCTTTTGTCTTTTAGACAGATCTCGTTTGCAATAGTTACCCTGTCATAAACCAAGCATGTTCTTAGACCATTGGAGCTTTGAGTTAGTGTTTTAAGAATGAAGAAAAACTATATCAAACTTTTTACCTCTTCCATATGCATTTTCACAAATAAACTATTAATGCATAAAACAAAATGACAGGCCAAAGGAACTTCTACAAGCTGGGTCTAAAAATTGTCTAAGTCCGTCTGCAACTAAAACATAACCTTGATAGACAAGGTATCATTTAAACCAAATTGCATTCAAACTCTTTGCATAACATGAACCACCCAATCAATGAGTCTAATCATTGAATGTGAGGCACTATCCAATGATTGAAAACATGAAAATCCCCAACTTGTCTGAAAATCCAAAACAAAAAAAAGCGTTCCATAAAAATAGGGTAAATGCATACGATGAAATGAAAACTGAAAACTCCCCCCCCAAATGGCCATAAGCAACCCCAAACAAGTTGGTGTAGACAACATAACGCTTGTCTGCACCAACTACCTAATCCTTCATACAAGTATGAAAAAACCATAATGGCTCAAAACTTCCGGCTCAAAAAACTCCTACTGTTAAGAAAACGTCGAACAACTTGTTGCAAGGTTAAAAATTCTTTGTAACGGACAATCGTCCCAAACTGCAGGAAAACCTAACTAGGGTAGATTGTGGGTTCTCAAACAACCAATAAAATAAAAAAGAAAGGGATCGAGGTTGGCCTACCTGGAAAAATGCGGTGCAGTTGGTGGGACGACCCAAGAAAATCCATGATAGCAAGCCAATCGAATGGAAATCGGACAGCTAGGCACGGTGGTACAACTCAATTCGACAAGGATGGAGCAGATACGGTTTTTTCCGCAAGGATAAGAATAAAATAATACCACCACTATATATATAACCCATGGTAAAATATAATGGCGGGAAAAAACCTTCACTGATGGGAAAACTACTAAGCATTAGGCAGAAAAACTCTTCATTGGTGAACAAAATAACTATATGTCGGACGATTAGTTTACTGAGCAGCTGCAATGGTGAAAGACATACTGACTACAACTTCTGTGATCAAATAAAACATTGGCGATCGAAACCTCTAAGTTGTATGCGTCGGCGGATTCCACATCTATCGGCAAGCGAGACCTCTAAACATCGGGCCTATAGATCACTATGCAACCGCAAAGACGGAGAGTAGATAGACTACAGGTTCCATGATAACAAAATTCATCGGCGATTGGAACCACTAAGTGCTAAAGGTCAGAAAGATAGTGTGATCGACCACCGCAACGACGAATAACAAAATGACTGCTGACCCTGCTGATCACAAAACCGTCGGTGATCGGAGGCTTTGAGGACTATGTATCGGCAACTAAAAACTCAATGCTGTCGCCGTGTCGGCAACGCAAAGGACTAGCCCTCTGATCTATAGTTAAACACCGCCCCGATAGCGAAAGAAAAAAAAAACGATGAAAAGCAAAAGGTTTAAGCAATAAAAACATGAAATCGACAAGGATAAGAATTGTTTGTCGGGACATTTACTATTTTCCCTCCGAAACGACGGCTATGTAGAGAACTAATGCCCCATACCAAAATCGTTGATATTCAAAAAAATCTTGAAAAACATAAACAAAGGCGATAAAGCGCATCGACAAAAAACAGGACTGTCCATCTGGACATTCATTGTTTACCTTGCAAAATGGAGTATGCATAGAGAACTAATTCCCCAATCCATTGTTCAACCATCTTCTGATAGCGACAAAGGAAATCATCAAAACTTTAAGTTCCACAGTCAAAATCATTAGCTAGACAAAAGGAAGTTTTAGATCATTCGACTTCCGAAATGAAGGAAAACAGTTGATCTCAATTCAAATTCAAAAATCCAAATTTGTAGCAGAGGAAAAAATAGATTTTAGGAATCCAAACAATCCCAGGCAAGATAAAATTAAAAAGGAGGGTCCAAATTTTTTTAGAAATTTGGGAAAAAAGTTGCAGTTGCAACACAACCATTTTATATTTAGACCTACAAATTTCTGCAAATGAATAAAAGAGAATGTTTATATTATTACAATCAGTAACGGACAATGAAAAAATCTCCCGATTCGAAATCATTAGCATTACAATGGTGCACAACAAGATAGTGGGGAAATGGCACTATTTCTTCATTGTTTAACATTTTTACATTAAATATTTTGGAATTTCAACCTAAGAGTCCTCTGATGTTGAAATAATGAGAATTTAAATATGAGCATAAAATAATTGAGCATTAGAAGCTTCCCCAAAGAGATCAATATCTCACCCAAAGTGCAATCCCTCCACGAGCAAGAATATGCCAAAAAATTTGGAAATGTTGAGAGAAAGTGTTGCAATAGAATATCCACAAGCTGCCCTATAAAACACCTGCAAATAAGAATCCATTAAAACTCCATGAAATACCTGAGTGACCTCTCCAAACACCAATTTGGATGGGAAGCTTTCACTCTCGAAATTGGCTAAGGCAAGAAAACTAGTCATCCACTAGCTCTCACAATTCACAAATGACAGTTTATCAAATCATCAAATCTATTCTCTTGGTTGCTTCCTGTATTTTATAAACATCCTTTGTCTTATAAGATTCCCAATCCATCCACAAACTCAAGCCAATTCGAATTTAGGTGTGTGCTCATGATTTGCCATGTGTCCTCCCTTTCCTAGCCTTCCACCTTCCCCAAATTTTATTTGGAGCCCATTGAGCTTCCTAAACTCACATGAAAGCTCTCTTAGATGCTATATTTCAACCTGACATGTCAGATGTCATCCTTCAAATCCGATTGGTGTCATAGGTGTCATAGCATCTTCATCATTGTTGTCATAGAACTAGGGAATCTAGTCCAAGTGTCTCACTAGCTCCAAAATGACTCTTCATTTCCCATGTAAGTTACATTTCCTCCAAAATTAGACCTATGATACATATGGAAAAGTTTATTAGCCTTCTAACTCATCCAAGTACCTTTATACTTCCCATGGATTCAAAATTGCAAGAGGAGGATGCCATGTGGCACATAAGTTCTAGCTTGTATGGGCCCCATAGTCTCCATGTGTCTCCATGCTCCATTGCCACTTCAATTTTATCTTCTATTTATTTATTTATCTTCTTTATTAAATATTTATGCCATTCTAATGTTTAAACATCATTCATTTTCCCCCTTATTCCAAATGCCAAAGCTTCCACCCCCAACCTAGGAAGCTAGTAATTTTCCTCCTTGGCAATTATTTGACCCTTAGCATCAATTTGACAAAATCTAATGAATATGGAAAATGTGATTAGGCCATTGTGACCCAATGCAAAATTTGGGACCTGAAACTTTAGAAATTGAAATAATACTCTTTTCGTAATATGGGAAATTCCATACTTCTTGCATCTTTAAACAATATATCTTAGATGGTGTAGGTGGCTTGCCATGTTTTTTTATGGAATATACTTACATCCTCAATGCAAACAATTACACTCTAAATTATGTGTCCTTTGAATACTATGTCATGACTTGCTATAAAGTAGATCCGATGTTAATCAATTCAAATGACATGTACGATAGGAAAAGTTAATCATTTTGTACAAAACATGGATTTTAGCTTGTTTGCCTCAACCACTCATGATTGGTGGATGAATAACATATCAAATGATTCTTAAGTGTTGTATGTGTCCTCATATATGTAGATAAACACATTTGAATACTGCCTAAACTAATGGATGAAACTCTATTTTTATATTGGTGAATAACAAGTTTTGAGATTGACATTTTATTAGTTTCTAAGTTAATTAGTTCATAATTCATGGAAGAGTTGTTTGTCTTGGAGTTGACATATTTTTGAAATTTGCCTTGTAGATCAAACAACTTCTTCAAATTAAGACTCAGTTACTGCATTTTTTAATGTGTTCCCATTCATTTCGAGCAAGAGTATACCAAGTTAATAAATTTTTAATCAAAGTGATAAAAAAAGATAGAGTTATTTACCTGTCCCACAATTTATGAATCACTAAACACTTTGATTGGTTTCACCTTTCAATGAACTTCTTTTCATTCTTTTAATTAAATCATCATACTCAACAATGTTGTTAGTGCATTTAAATTTAAGTCTATAAAAAACAAGGTGATTTGAATATGGGTGTCTATTTTGGGGGTGTTATGAGAAAATAAATTTGTTTTTTTCATGGTTTTCAACTTCAAGCAACAAAAGTTATTTTTGTGTTTAGAATTTCAATTTAAAGTAAAGAATTCATTGGAGAATTAGGTTAGTTTTCTATTCATTATTTTTTCGATTTCTTTTATTGAGATTTGATATGTCAATTTAGCAAATGTTTGATACTATGTTGTTATCAAATGAAATGACAAATACATAGTCAGGTTTTTTTAAGTTGCATGAACTCACTGTTAAACTTTTGTTTATTAAAAAAAAATGCTACGACAATCTATATAGAGTGTATTACTATATGACTATAATTTTGTATCCAATGGGTGAATATACTAATTATTATAATTTATTGAATTAAATCGACATGGAATACTTGTAGAATATCAACACATTTATTTTGAGTGGACCTTTCTCTGAATTTCCACTAAAACTAAACAATCTAAGAATACCCTTTTGAAGTAGACACTCCAATGAACTATTCCATAATTTTTTTCAATTTTTTATTATTATTTATTTTTGAAGTTATTGAATTTTCATTTCACTGCATTTTGAAAGCAATGAAAGCAAAAAAGATACATGTTAACAAAAAAAATTCAAATTATCAGATCTCAACTAAATATAATAAAATCTATACCTGTAGAAAGTAGATTCAATGACGAAAATAATGGTATTAGTTTCGAAATTCGCTTTGCAGTACTGGATATTGGTTTTACCTTTTGAAATTCGAGACACCTGAAAACATCACAGTTTTCAGGTAGTAACAGATTTTCCACCGAACTATTTTTGGCTGAAAAATTCGACCAAAAAAATGTTCGTCCTTTAACGATCTTTAAAATTAACGCTAATTTTTTTGGTTGAAAAATTAACTGCAAATTTTTTTTATACGCTGAAAAGACGTGGGCCCACTTTTAATAATTAAACTCTTTCAAATCGGATTTATAGACTAAGAATATTTTATTTTTATTTTAAATTAATCAAATATAGTTGGCTTCTGCACCTTCCTATGACTTAGAACTATCCAAAAATAAAGTCCAAATGTTGATGTTTTCATTTAACTTTATGGAAATACAAATTTCTACATCTACTAGTAACTATGGTACAATTATCATTTTCATGAGTAGTGCAATGAAGTAGTTCAGACTACTTATCGTATTTGAAAAGTGATTCTTCTATCCCAATTTCACTATGAACAAAATAATTTCCTAGAATTGAATGTGTAAATTGTATAGGTTCATTTGGTTCGTCTAACTTTGTAACATTGTATTTCATACGAGCTTCTCAACTAATACAAATTTGATTTTGTAGCCCCCTTCCATGTAACATTGTATTTCATACGAGCTTCTCAATTAATACAAATTTGATTTTGTAACATTGTGTTTCATATGAGCATAAATGAAAAAAATCTATAGTGAAATATCCCTGCAAATTTTGACACCAAGCTCTCTTAAGCAACCAATAATAATATTAATGTATATCCCAATAATAATGTCTACAACTTGATACAATTTTTTGTAAAATAATATTCATGTATATTAATAACAATGATGTCTACAACTTATAAATTTTTGGATTAGATAATACTCTAATCAAGACATTTGTAAGTTCTCCCATAACTTTTACATAAATTTGTCTAGTTGAGTAATCCTTGTAGAACATTTGGTTAGAGTTGTATTTAGAGTAAGGAATTACATTTGGAGATGCTTACAAATCTACTTGGTAGTTATCCACATTGTTATTGAATATTTTAAAGGCTATCCACATTATTATTGAATATTTTGAAGGCTAACAAAATGGTGGGATTTGAGACTCATTTCCATTGAATATTTTGAAGGCTAACAAAATGGTGGGTTTTGAGACTCATTACCAATGATAGCATGGGTAGAAACTTTTTTGTTTTTTCTTAACACCTATGATTTCTATTTTACTTCCACTCTATTTAGTGTTTTTGGAAGTGGTTCAAGTGATGTCTTAACTTTTTTTTAAATGTGGTCAATTTTTTGTGGAATACTATTGATGTCTTAAATAGAAACATCGGATTTGGTTTTCTTCATATCTTTAATTACATTATAAACCATGTTTATTGTTGATGAATTCTCTTTTATAGTTTTTTTGGTTCAGTGGGAACTATAATTTTTTTGGTGTTATAATGGGTTGTGGGAGAGAGCATTGACTACATTGGCTATTTAATTCTAGAATTTTAATTTCTTTATACTACTAAGGTGACCAAAATTTCTTCTAAAACAATTAATAACCATCATTATTCTATATTTTATTTTTTCTACAATATGTTTTAAAACATTATTCTAATTTTATATATTCATAAATTTTCTTAATTTGAAAATTTCTATAAATTTTCATGAAACTTTCTTAAATATTTTTAAATACAAATAAAATTATAAAAATAAAATAAAAACTTTTAATTAAAAATAAAATAAAATAAAGTTAATCACAATAAACAAATTAACAACAAATGTTATAATATATTTTCACTTTTCTTAAAAAGATATTCACTAAAACATTATTCTAATTTAGTAAATTCATAATTTTTTTAATTTAGAAAATTTTGATGGAATATTTTGATATGACTCTTAATTTCATACTATCACTTTTATTACAATTTTTATTCATAATTTTGAAAATTTTGTTGTATATTATGCGGCGACTTTTGATTTATCACTTTTATTACAATTTTTATTCTTCATTTATAAAATTTTGTTGTATATTATGCCGAATTTGCTTTCTATAACCTTTAGATAGTTTTAAATATCTATTATTATACATGGTAAAGTAAAGTAAGTTTTTCAAGTTTTTTTAAATTATTTTAAATTTTGTTTCTAAGATTATATATTGTTTTTGAAACATTTTAAAAACTAATATAATATATATTTTTAAAATTTTAATAATATGAATAAATTATTCAGTTAAACAATATTTTTTTAAACTATTAAATATAATAAGATTAATATATTTATGTTCAAAATATTTAATATTATTTTTTAATTAAATATATTCTTCATTAAAAATTATATTATATTTAATAACACAATTCAATTTAATCAATCTTTTTCTTTATTAATTAAAATATATGCTTAATTTACATAAAATGTTTTATAAAAATATATTTCAAAATATATATTTAAAAATAATAATAATATTTTAATTTTAATCAATATTATAAAATAATAATATATATTTTATTTTATAAGTTTTGGCATTATAACCCTTTAAAGTTTAGTAATCATTAAGAAAAATAAAACATTTAAAAAAAATTTATTGTGTGAATAAGACATTGAAACTCATTGATCTCTTCATTATGAATAAATATAAAGGTTAAGGTTTTGAGAAAATAGGATTTCAATGTTATTTTGAAAAATTTAATAAAGGTTATCATTTTTAAAGTTAGTTAGATAATTTCACATTGTTTGGATTAAGAATATATTTAATTTTTATTTCTAGATTAAAAAAGTTATAGGTTTTCAAAATAAAAAATGTAAATACAATGCTATTTTAGATTTAAAATACAGTTTTAAATACATTTTTACAAACTAATCACATAGTTTGGATTAAGAAACACATTCAATTTCATATAAGTTTTCAAATAAAACTTTCAAAATAAAACATGCAAAACACAAATACATTAAATTATTCTAAATTTATTATTCTATTCTAAATACATTTTTACACACTCACAACTATAAATGTTGAACACAAAACTCAGTGGAATTTTATAATTACTTTCAACAAATATGCATTGAATAAACAAGGCAAAAATAGGAATAGCGACTACAATTTAGTCTTTGAAGTATTATAATTACTTTCAGCAAACATGCATTGAATAAACAAGGAAAAAGTACGAGTAGCCACTACAATTGAGTATTTTAAGTATTTTAGTTATGTAGGAAACACCTGGTTTGGTATTTGGTTTTGAGGTTTACCTCTTGTTCTCACATAGATCATGATATTATTACTTCGAAAGTACCTTAGCAAAGGAAAATGATAGTTCCCAAAGGAAAATGGTTCAGTAGTAAATAATCCAATCTTGTTTTTATTGAATTATATTATAAGCCTCTGCTTCTAAATAATTTGAGCCTAACCTAAATTAGATTACCTTGTATTTTAGCACATAAAATATCTTTTTATTTTTGTGTGGTTTATTTAGTCACTTATTTCTATTTATGTGTTGTTTATTTAGTTACCTTATATTTTAGCACATAAAATATCTTTGTATTTTTGTGTGGTTCTAAAGAATTCCAGTCTAACCCAAATAGATTACCTTATATGTTAGCACATAAAATATCTTTGTATTTTTGTGTTGTTTATTAATCACTTATTTGTATTTATGTGTTGTTTATTTAGTTATTATTGTTGAAAGTAATCCTAGAAGTCTAGTTGGGTATGCATCTAATATTTCTAAATGGTAAGGTTGTATAGATGCATTTAAAATAGAACTATATTTTATATTTTAAATAGGAGTGCTTTTACATTTTGTATAAATTCTATCCAAAAATCTTGACAATCTATGTTGATTGCATCCAACAATTCTACCTTGAGCCATAGTTTGTTCAATATAATGAAGCAATGCTACAATGAAACTATGCTCCAATGATGTGGAACCAAAAAAAAACTTTAAAAAAACTTTTATCTAAAATAACTTTATGCTTTACTTTCTTTTCCCCATTTTTAACATAAATGAATGAAAATGTTGTATTTTGAAATTCTTATATCATTTTTGTTTTGATGATGAAAGATTTGTTGAAATTGTAACTTTCATTGCATTTTTTTTATTGCAGAAATAGATTTGAAGGCTTCAAAAACCCATTAAACACCCAATTTATGCAATTCCCAACAATTTCAACCAAAATTTGAAAACAAATCAAACAATAAAACATCTAGCTTACTCCATTTAAATGTGATTAAACTCCAACAATGTCTCTTACTTTGACTCACCTAAAGCTTGCTACCACAAGCAAAGGGGCCATCTTCTACACATTTGAAATATGACACATTGATTCTTGTCAAAACAAGCTTCTACACATTTGAAATATGACACATTGATCCTTGTGCAAAGAAAGAAAACAAAGAAGGTGATTGCAGTTAACTGTTTACCTTCTCGGCGTTCAGAAATCTCCAGTAACCACAAAAACGAAAAGTGCAAACTCCTTTGACGATCGAATCGAGGATAGATTGGTGCAGAAAGCAGCGAGGGCCAAGTTTGGTGGCTTCCCCATCTCTGTTTATAGACAGCGGAGTAGCAAGGTCAAGCAGCCGAAGGCCATTTGAGAAAATGAGGAAACTGTTAACCTCATCCAGAACCCTATCAAAAGGAGAAGCGCAATGTTCATGACACATTACAACCTCTAGGGTTTTATGCCACCCTTGTTGCTGAGAGCTGGAGTTTGGATCGAAGTCACATGGTTTGAGAGGGAGCAAGTTTATGGCTTGTACCCTACCTTTCACCATCACATTTAAGTCAACCTTTGTACCAGTGTAAAAGTCAAGAACCTTGTTAAATCCCTGTGAATGGTTATGCGTAATATATTAAAACCATTTGTATTTATTTTCAACCTCACAAAAAAGCATTATCGTTGTTTGATTCTTATAACCTTGGGTATATCATTATCTGCACAAGATGTTGAGTGGTTAGAAGGTGCCTTGGTTAGGAATTTTATTTGCTATATTAAAAGGATAATATGGTTTATGAACATCATCAGAACTAGGTAAGGATAGATCTTTGTCCAAACCTTAAGATAACCTTTTCCTTGTCCCTTGTGGCGTTATAGCATAGAGTTTGTTCTTTAGATGTAATGTTGAGGTAACCTCACCTGCCTGCACATTGGTAAAACATAGGTTCATACATTATTCATAACGAATAAGTAATACCATGACGTATCCCTCGTGTAACTCTAGAGTAGAATAAAACAGAAGGCAACGACAAACTGTCTTACAACATCAAGCTTCAACTGAATCCTTCAAAATTGATATTTATGTCACAAAGTTATGTCATGACGACAGTTCACAACATAAAGCTAGCTAAAAATAACATGGGTACATGACTCTTGTAGTTAGTTAATAACGCTAGTAACACGTGATAAAATAATTATGAATTTTTACTTCTAAGTTACTGGTAGTAAATATTTATATTTATTTATTTATGAATTTTAGGGATGTTACATGTGGTATTAGAGCGAGTTCCCAAACACTAGGCCTGATTTGGGTCACTCGAATATTTGAAACAGAAAAAAATGAAATTTGTTTGGGATCAGAAATGCGAAGATAGTTTTAATAAACTGAAAGGTTTATTAACCACTGCACCCATTTTAAAAATAGCAGATCCAGACAAAGAATTCGTCGTATGCACTGATGCATGCAACGAAGGTTTGGGTGGAGTACTAACACAAGAAGGTCATGCAATTGCGTATGAATCAAGAAAGTTAAAAACTCACAAAAAGAATTACGCAACTTATGACTTAGAGATGGCTTCCATAATCCATGCTTTAAAAGTGTGGCGTCGTCACCTAATAGGTAAAAGAGTTTTTTTAATGTCCGATAACATAAGCCTAAAATATATGTTTGATCAACAAAATCTAAATGTAAGGTAAACTAGATGGCTAGCTTTCCTTAGCGAGTATGATTTAGAATATAAACTGGAAGAAGGAATAAAGCTGGACCCAGAATACCCGGAGTTTAAAAGAAAAGGTAACTCAGAATGTATGTGAAAATATAATTACAGATTATAGTTTTAATGGAAAAGGTCTAATACTATATAAAAACAAGCTTTATGTGCCAAATATATCGAAAGTTAAACTGCTGATTTTGAATGAATTACACAAAAGTCCTTATTCTGGACATCCGGGGTATCAAAAGATGATAACCATGTTAAGAAAAGAGTACTTTTGGCCTAATATGAAAAATGAAGTTGCTGAATTTTTAGCTAGGTGTATAGAATGTCAGCAAGTTAAAACTGAAAATCAACACCCAACAGGTCTTTTACAGCCATTACCAATTCCAAATTTGAAATGGGAAGTCATCAGTCTTGACTTTGTAAATGGCTTACCCACAAACAAGAAACAAAATGATTCAATAATGGCAGTTGTGGATAAACTAAGTAAAGCATCACACTTTATACCTGTTAAAACAACTTATAAAGATGCTAATATTGCTGACATTTTTATGAAAGAAATCTTCCGTTTGTATGGAATTCCAAAGGCAATAATTTAGGACAGAGATCCTAAATTCATTGGTAATTTTTGGAAAACTTTATTTAAAGGAATAGATACTAAATTGAATTTCAATACTGCTTACCATCTGCAAATGGATGGAAAAATAGAAAGAGTCAATCATTAGAAGACATGTTACAAATGTATGTTAGAGATTATTCCAAGAAGTGGGAAGACTATTTGTACTTAGTTGAATTTGCCTATAATAACCATTATCAAGCTTCAACAAAGCTTTGTTGTTTTGAAATATTATATGGTAGAAAGTGTACAACACTCCTATTACATGGAGTAACATAGTAGATAGATTGATGTTAGGACTTGACATGTTAAAAGAACTGGAACTAACAGTGAAATAGGTACAAAGCAATTTGAAAATTGCCCAAGGTAGACAAAAGAGTCATGTTGACTTTAAAAGAAATCCGAAGGAATTTCAAGTAGGCGAGCATGTGTTTGTTAAGGTGAAACCCGGAAAGAGCTCGTTTAAATTAGAGAGATGTGCTAAATTAGCACCCAAGTATTGTGGACCATTCGAAATATTGGCAAGAGTGGGGCCAGTGGCATATCAATTAGATTGGGCCACCAAATCTTAGAGTACATAATGTTTTTCACATTTCTATTTTGAAGAAATATGTACATGATGCTACTCATGTGATCAACTGGAATGTGATTCAAGTAGAGCTAGAAGGAGATTTTCTAGTGGAACTAGATTGTATTCTCGATAGGAGGAGAATTTTTCTCCGGGATCACACCATTGGACAGGTAAAGGTGCAATGGAAACACCTCAATCCAGATGAAGAGACCTGACAATTAGAGAGGGATATGTGGGTGGCATATCTAACTCTGTTCCAAGAAGATCCATAATAACTTAAGCAACATCGAGGATGATGTTGAGCTTAAGGGGGGGTGTTTGTAACATACCCATAATTGAAAAATAAATATTTATTATTTATTATAGAAAAAAACATTACGTTAAATTTATTGTAAAGTTTATGATCAAGTGGGTCAAGGATGACTGTAATTGAAGAATTATTTATTTTAATAATTAAATAAAGGAGACACCTATCCAAGGGGGACTGTCAAATTAGTGGTCATTTACCCACTAGGAGGAAGGAGTCACTGTAGAAGGCTGGTTGACAAGTGGAAACACTAGCATTTCAATATCTTGCTCTTGCAGGAGCATACTCCCTAAAAATGTGGTCATGTTCCTTGAGAGGGGGAACTGAGCTGGTGGCTCATTTAATTCCAAAACTGATCGAAAGACCTAGGCAATCTTATATAAACCATCAAATTGAGCAGGAGGCTCACTACTCATTCTGATTTCTAAGTGAATGAACCTTGTGATTGCTGCAAAGTTAGAATTTAGGCACATAAGGAATTTGATGAGGGCATAGCTAAAGCGATTTGATGAGATAAGTTTGCTACTGATTGCTAAGTTGTAGCAAGGTTGCTGTGCAGGCTACTTTCAGATATCTTCGTCCTAGTGGTTCAATGAAGAGGCTCGGGGGTCCTAAGCAAGTAACTTTGGCTGCTTCAGGAGAAGGTTGGGTGGAACACTCTCCAGTGGGTGTTTGTCCCCTTTCTGCATTCTATCCAGGTTCAATTGTTATTTAATTTTTGTATTTGTACTTTCAGTTGAAATATGCTTAGGAACTGTAATTAGGATTTTTTATAATCTCGTTATCTGAAAACTGTTAGGAAACTATATTATTAGTATTCAATTTAAAGGATAGACCTACTGGTTTAGTATTTTTTTTGTAAAAGTATTTCATAATATAAATGATGTTCTTTTTGTATAAGCTTTAGGTTATTTTCTACTCGTATTACAACCTAGTGAAATATTTGTAATAGTGATATGCATTCTACAGACTAAGCTTAGATTCAAGTAAATATTGTATCGCGGTAAGGACTTGTAAAATTCCAACCATAAACCAACACAAAGACCTACTATAATCTAGATATTCAATTATGAGAATCTATGTATGGAAATCTACTTAGGAACAGAACTCTGTTACAACACTGTAAACTAATTAGGGTTAAAACCTGAAATAAGATTTATACAGGAATAAGTTCAATCTGGAACTTCTAATTTTCAGATCCATGTTTCCTCCTCAACATCTATGCCTTTACAATAATATTTCGAGGGTCGAGTCTTATCTCCTTAAAACAAACTTTAGAATAACCAGGGTTTTAAATGAACAGTAATAACTAAGATAGTTTCACAATAGTTATGTATAAGGGAATCTTAAGCCAACCAGTTTCTTAACTATTAAGTTGCTTAATAACACCAAGTCAATATTTTCAACAGACCATAGCACTGGGTACAAGATTCAGGTTAGGTTGGTGTTGTTATTTGTAGTATTTCGCTTGTAGAAGAAAGTTTCAAACAACCTTAGGCTTAATATTGTTTAATTCTGAAACAATATTATTACTAAACAAATTTTAATTCATTTCAATAGTGGTTCTACTTTGCAAGTTTACCTACAGTCTCATGGCCTATTGATAATGCATAAACAAAATTAAATACTCCAAGTAAAATCCCTCACAGGATCTCCTAAAACATTTATAAGAAGTATTTTTTTTAAGTAGTAGTTTTATCAACAGAGGCCTTACAACCCTCTCCATTAAACAATTTACATTCAGGATAAGCACTTCACGGTTGTTTTCCAAAGTGGTTAAGTAAAAAAATGAAACCCTAATATATTAAATCTACACAACAACTGGCCGCATCACTCTTTTATTTTTATAAATTGAAATAGAATCAAGAGAGGCCTCATGACCAGTCCATCTTCTTATAAGTTTTTCCCAAAACCTGCTACTATAAAATGAAGGAAAACGATTGTGTAACAATTAATTTGACATATAAAACCATTTTTTACAAATGCATCACGATATCAAATAGACAATAATAATTACTGTAACATTTTGGGGCTCTATATTCTTAAAGATAGACCGTATC
Organism: Pseudotsuga menziesii; assembly: GCA_001517045.1. Classification (NCBI taxonomy): domain Eukaryota; kingdom Viridiplantae; phylum Streptophyta; class Pinopsida; order Pinales; family Pinaceae; genus Pseudotsuga; species Pseudotsuga menziesii. The sequence goes on from LPNX010177033.1 coordinate 338,165, forward strand.
CACTTTACAACATTACCTAAAAACCACGTAGAGTTAGTCAAAATATTTCGACAGAATCCTTACGGCTCTCATCAGACATGACAGTAAGGTTACATGGCCTTAATGTGTTACATCAAACCATAAACAGTGAAAGAAACATTGAAACCAGTTTAGATCAAGAAAATGTATAAAAAATCGCTATATTGGAAACAAGAAAAACATAATATGACTTAGGTATTGCTCAAAGATATCGCTAACGGTACTTTATAGCAAAATATCCATTATGACTATCAAACTAATAACAAAAACCGCGGTTAGAGTAGTGAGGATGGATTTCTAAAGCCAAACACCACAATCTATAGAGTAAGGCTCATGACCATAATAATGAGTATTGTAAATTAAACTAAACCACAAAGCCCTCACATGGTCAAACAAGGTGAAATTCTATACATTATAAATACCATTGACATAATTGAAATAGAAGAAATTTTAAACACCATACCTCTCAAAGGAAAGTGGCATAGTCTCAAGACTCCACAAGCAATGATTCTTTTACATTCTGAAATTATACATAGTCACTTAGTTGGTGAAATAAATAGACTTACAGTAGCGAAACCCTCACGGGTTCTTACAGTATCAAACAAGTTTTAAAACCAAAAAGAATATAGAGAGTGGCATAGTCGTTTAAAAGACTCCACAGATGATAAAAAAAACCCTTACAATAAACATACATATTATACCAAAGCAATATATCACTTCCACATCGCTAACCCAACACAGAGTGGAAAACCCCAACACCATAAAAACACACCACCAGACCCAGATTGGTTCCGCAAGGGCCACGCAAGGAAAGACATGGGTCTTACCGGATAAAAAGGGTCTTCTCGGAGAGAGTCCAAACCACACCCTCATCGCGGATAATTTCCCTACACATGCAATACATAGGTTGGAAGTTAAACCATAGTTTGTATCCTTGTGCAAAGAAAGAAAACAAAGAAGGTGATTGCAGGTAACTGTTTACCTTCTCGATGTTCAGAAATCTCCAGTCACCACAAAAACGAAAAGTGAAAATTCCTTTGACAATTGAATGGAGCATAGATTGGCGCAGAAGGTGGTGAGGTTCGAGTTTGGTGGCTTCCCCATCTCTGTTTACAGACGGTGGAGTAGCAAGGTCAAGCAACCAAAGGCCATTTGAGAAAACGAGGAAACTGTTAACCTCATTCGAAACCCTATAAAAAAGACAAGCGTAGTGTTAAAGACACATTAAAACCTCTAGGGTTTTAGACCACCCTTGTTGCTGACAACTGGAGTTTGGATCGAAGTAACATGGTTCGAGAGGGAGCGAGTTTATGGCTTGTACCCTACCTTTCACCATCACATTTAAGTCAAACTTTGTATCAGTGTAATAGTCAAGAACCTTGTTGAAATCCCCACGAATGGTTATGTGTATATATTAAAACCCTTTGTATATAGTTTCAACCTCACAAACACGCATTATTGTTGTTTGATTCTTATAAGCTTTGGTATATCATTATCTACACAAGATGTTGAGTAGTTAGAAGGATCCTTGGTTAGGACTTTTATTTGTTATATTAAAAGGATAATACATGGTTTATGAACATCATCAGAACTAGGTAAGGATAGATCTTTGTCTAAACCTTAGGATTACCTTTTCCTTGTTCCTTGTGGCATTATAGCATAGAGTTTGTTCTTTAGCTGTAATGTTGAGGTAACCTCACTCGCCTGCATTTGACCTATCCCTTGTGCATCTCTAGAGTAGAATCAAACAAAAGGAAATGACAAACTGTCTTATAAGATCAAGTTTCAACCAAATCCTTCATAGCATATATTTAAGTCACAAAGTAATGTCATGACGACAATTCACAAAATAAAGCTAGCTAAAAATAACATGGGTATGTGACTCTTGTAGTCAATTAATAATGCCAGTAACACATGAAAAACAAATTATGAATTATAACTTCTAAGTTACTTGTAGTAAATAATAATAATAATAATAATTATTTTTATGATTTTTTAGGGATGTTACATGGATATGGGTTTTACCTTTTGAAATTGGAGACACCTCAAAATATCATAGTTTTCAGGTAGTAACAGATTTTCGACCGAACTATTTTTTGGCTAAAAAAGTTCTACCAAAAAATTCTTCTTCGTTTAACGATCTTTAAAATTAACGTTAATTTTTTGGTCGAAAACTTGACCGCAAAAAAAGGGGCAGAAAAGACGTGGGCCCACTTTTAATAATGAAACTCTTTCAAATCTTATTTACAGACTAAGAATATTTGATTTTTATTTTAAATTAATCAAATCTAGTTAGCTTCTCCACCTTCCTATGACTTAGAACTATCCAAAAATAAAGTCCAAATGTCGATGTTTTCATTTAACTTTCTGGAAATACAAATTTCTACACCTACTAGTAACTATGGTATAATTATCATTTTCATGAGTAGTGCAATGAAGTAGTTCAGACTACTTAATCGTATTTGAAAAGTGATTCTTCTATCCTAATTTCACTTTGAACAAAATAATTTTCTAGAATTGAATGTGTAAATTGTATAGGTTCATTTGGTTCTTCTAAATTTGTAACATTGTATTTCATACTAGCTTCTCAATTAATACAAATTTGATTTTGTAGCCCCCTTCCATGTTAGCATGAATGAAACCAATATATAGTGAAATATCCCTGCAACTTTTGACACCAAACTCTGTTAAGCAACCAATAATAATATTAATGTATATCGACAATAATAATGTCTACAACCTGATAAAATTTTTGGTAAAATAATATTCATGTATAGCAATAACAATGCTGTCTACAACTTATAAATTTTTGGATTAGATGATACTCTAATCAAGACATTTGTAAGTTCTCCCATAACTTTTACATAAATTTGTTTAGTTGAGTAATTCCTGTAGAACATTTGGTTGGAGTTGCATTTAGAGTAAGGAATTACATTTAGAGATGCTCATGAATCTACTTGGTAGTCATCCACATTGTTATTGAATATTTTGAAGGCTAACAAAATGGTGGAGTTTGAGACTCATTAGCAATGATAGCATCATGGGTAGAAACTTTTTGTTTTATCTCAACATTTGATTCTATTACCTATGATTTCTATTTTACTTCCACATTATTTATTGTTTTTGGGAATGGTTCAAGTGATGTCTTAACTTTTTTTTTAAATGTGGTCAATTTGTTGTGGAATACTATTGATGTCTTAAATAGAAACATTGGATTTAGTTTTCTTCATATCTTTAATTACATTATAATCCTTGTTCATTATTGATGAGTTCTCCTTTATCATTTTCTTTGGTTCAATGAAAACTATAATTTTTTTTGGTGTTCTAATGAGTTAATGAGTTGTGGGAGAGGAAACATTGAATAAATTAGCTATTTAATTCTCATATTTTAAATCCTTTATACTACATGGGGCCCAAAATTTCCTCGTTAACAATTAATAACCATCATTATCATATATTTTATTTTTTCTACACTATGTTTTAAACATTATTCTAATTTTATACATTCATAAATTATCTTAATTTGGAAAATTTTATAATTTTTCATGAAACTTTCTAAAAGTTTTTTTAAATACAAACAAGATTATATAAAGTAAAAGAAAAATCTTTGTTTTAAAATTTTAATAAAATAAAGTTAATCGCAATAAAAATTAACAACTAATATTATAGTATATTTTCACTTTTATTAAAAAGATATCACTAAAACATTATTCTAATTTAATACATTCATATTTTTTTTCAATTTGGAAAATTTTGATATGACTTTTGATTTTATAGCTATCATTTTTATTACATTTTTATTCTTAATTTAACATTTTGTATTAGAATTTGATGTGACTTTTGATTTCATAACTATTAAGAAAATTTTCTATTACACTATCATTTTTATTCTTAATTTAAAATTTTGTATTAGAATTTGATGTAGCTTTTGATTTCATAACTATCACTTTTATTACATTTTTAATTTTAATTTAGAAATTTTTATTATTCTTAATTTAAAATTTTTTATTAGAATATTTTACTGTGACTTTTGATTTCGTAATTAGAATATTTTGCCGTGACTTTTGATTTCTATAACCTTTAGATAGTTTTAAATATCTATTATTATAAATATGGTAAAGTAAGTTTTTCAAGTTTTTAAAATGATTTTAAATTTTGTTTCTAAGATTATATATTGTTTTTGAAATATTTTAAAGTATATTTTTAAACTAATAATTATATTTTTAAAATTTTAATAAATATGAACATATTTATTAAAATTATTAAATTAAATTAAACATACATTAATATATTATTAAATTGCTAAGATTACTAACATATATTACTAATAATGAATACATTATTAAATTAAACATATTTATTTTTTAAATAAGATTAATATATTTATTTTGAAAATATTTAATAGTATTTTTAATTAAATATATTTTTTTCATTAAAAACTATATTATATTTAATAACACAATTAAATTTAATGAATTTTTTCTTTATCAATTACAATAATATTTAATTTAAGTAGATAAAAATATTTATTAAAAACATATTCAAAATATATATTTAAAAATAATAATAATATTTTAATTTTAATTAATATTATAAAATAATAATATATATTTTATTTTATAAGTTTTGGCATTATAACTTACCTTAAAGTTCAGTAATCATTAAGAAAGTTAAAGTATTATTTAAAAAACTTAGCCTTTCAATAAGACATTGAAACAACTCATTGACCTCTTGATTATGAACAATATATAAGAGTGAAGGTTGTGAGAAAATAGGATTTCAATGTTATTTTGAAAAAAATTAATAAAAGTTATAATATTTAAAGTTAGTTAGATAATTTTACATTGTTTGGATTAAAGAATATATTTAATTTTTATTTATAGCTTACAAATGTTGTAAGTTTTCAAATAAAAATTTTATAATTAAAAATGCAAATAAAATATTATTTTAGATTTAAAATGTAATTTTATTTTAAATACATTTTTACAAAAATCATATAATTTGGAATAAGATTTAATTTCATACAAGTTTTCAAATAAATATTTCAAAATAAAAATGCAAAACATAAATACATTATTATTCTAGCCTATTCTAAATACATCTTTACACACTCACAACTATAAACTATAAATGTTGAACACAAGACTAAGTAGAATTCTATAATTACTTTAGAAAATATGCATGGAATAAATAAGGCTAAAATAGGAGTAGCCACTTCAATTTAGTCTTTGAAGTATTATAATTACTTTAAGCAAACATGCATTGAAAAAGGAAAAAATACCAACTTAGCCACTGCAATTTAGTATTTTAAGTATTTTAGTTATGTAGGAAACATCTCGTTTGGTATTTTGTTTTGAGGTTTACTTCAATGGTTCTTTCATAGATCATGATATTACTACTTTGATAGTAGCTTAGCAAAGGAAAATGATAGTTCCCAAAAGAAAATAGTTTAGTAGTAAAGAATCCAACCTTGTTTTTATTAAATTATATTATAAGTCTTTATTTCTAAAGAATTTGAACTTAACCCAAATTAGATTACTTTATATTTTAGCACATAAAATATCTTTGTATTTTTGTGTGGTTCTAAAGCCTAACCCAAATTAGATTGCCTTATATTTTAGCATATAAAATATCTTTGTATTTTTGTGTGGTTTATTGAGTCACTTATTAGTTATTATTGTTGAAAGTAATCTCAGAAATCTAATTGGGTATGCTTCTAATATTTCTAAATGGTAAGGTTATATAGATGCATTTAAAATAGAGCTACATTTTATATTTTGAATAGGAGTGCTTTTACATTTTGTGTAAATTCTATCCAAAAATCTCGGCAATAAAAAAACCAATTTCTTATTCCAAATAATTTGAAATCTAACATTAGAAAGAATCTATGTTGATTGCATCCAACAATTCTACCATGAACCACAATTTGTTCAATATAATGAAGCAATGTTAGAATGAAACTATGCTCCAGTAATATGTAACCAAAAAAACTTAAAAAAACTTTTATCTAAAAGAACTTTATGCTTTATTTCCTTTTCCCCATTTTTAACATAGATGAATGGAAATGCTTTATTTTGAACTACTTATATCATTTTTGTTTTGATGGTGAAAGATTTGTTGAAATTGTAACTTTAATTGATTTTTTTTTAATTGAAGAAATAAATTCAAAGGCTTCAAAAACCCATTAAACATCCAATTTATGCAATTCCCAACACTTTCAAAATTCAACCAAATTTTGAAAAAAAACAAAACATAAAACATCTAGCTTACTCCATTTAAATGTGATTAAAATCCAACCATGTCTCTTACTTTGACTCACCTAAAGCTTGCTACCACAAGCGAAGGGGCCATCTTCTACACATTTGAAATATGACACATTGATTCTTCTCAAAACAAGCACAAGGGCAAGGTTTTTCAACGTGTGAATGAACCAACATAATGTGTAACATGTTGCATGGCATGTGCTTCTCTCATGTTCCAAAATTTTTGAGGATTGGACATTCCTACCGTGAATGAACCAATGCAATGTGTAACATATTGCATGGCATATGCTTCTCTCATGTTCCAAAAGTTTTGAGGATTGAACCAGAGAGGCATCATTTGAAGGTGCCAAGTCAGTTCTGGTATCCATTTTCAAGAAAGCGTTATTACATATACAAAGATGCGATTAGCTTCTGGCTTCAGAAGCTGAGTGGCAATGCGACTAGCTTACTCAAGGCTGAGTGGCAATGCGCCTAGCTTCTGGGACATGGCTCAATAGCATTATTACATATATAAAGATGTGACTAGCTTCTGGGCCATGGCTCAGGAAGGTAGCCATCATCTAAAGGGGAACAATTTTAGGAGCATTGAGAGCTCAAAATATTCCAATATGATGTTGAGAATATTCCAATATAAGGTTGAGGTCCACTTAAAATGTTGTTTACAACAATTAACAACAGTGCATTTACTTTAATTTTAAATGTTTTTATTCCATTAGTATAGTAGCTTTAGTACATTTATTTTAAATTTATTTGTTTATATTCCATTCTAGTACAACAATTTTAAATAGTAATACTCTAGTTAGATGCATATTAAGCTTTAAATACATTGTAGTTGGATGCATATTATATACATTGCAGCTAAATGCATATTACTTCCTATATACTAGCACACCCACATAGTTTGTGGTTGGATCAGGTCTATATGGATCAAGTGGTTAAGAGATAGTTATGGAATGGAAGAGAGTTTTTTTATTCTTCATATTCTTCTAGTTATCTGAGTTATCCTTGCCTAACTACATGTGATCACGGACATTTAATTATTATCAATTTATAAGTATCAATTATTTTTTATATTCTTTTTCTTTTTATGTCACATTCTTCTATTTACAAGTTATCCATTCATCAACTATGAGTTATCCATGCATTGTTACAAGTTATTTTTTATGTTAAAAGTACACTTGTATCATCCTCTTCCTAAATGAAAAAGCACATGTGGTAATCCACCCCAAATCTCAAATAAAAAAAGTCCACTTGTCTCATCCTCTTCGGTAAATGAAAAAGCATAGGTCTTAGAACACCCCAAATCTTAAATAAAAAAGTCCACTTGTCTCATCCTCTTCCTTAAATGAAAAAGCATAGGTCTTAAAACACCCCAAATCTTAAATAAAAAAGTCCAGTTGTCTCATCCTCTTCCTTAAATGAAAAAGCATAGGTCTTAGAACACCCCAAATCTTAAATAAAAAAGTCCACTTGTCTCGTCCTCTTCCTTAAATGAAAAAGTATAGGTCTGAGTCCACCCCAAATCTCAGATAAAAAGAATCCACTTGTCTCATCCTCTTCAGTAAATAATAAAGAATAGATAGTAGTCCACCCCAAATTTCAAATAAAATAGTCTCTCAACTTAAAAAAAAAAATTATACATAAAAATATATGCTTGCGTGAGCTAGCTGCCTTGCTTTATTATTTATTGCTGGTGGATACTTCTGGGCTTTTATATATGATTTAAAATTATTGTACTGATTTACCATTTCTCCTCACTATATTGATAGTGTATTTATACAACTTTATCTGTACAAAAAATATTCCATTTAAAATTATTGTACTGATTTACGAATCTGTTTTGATTTTACATTTACTGCACATCCTTAACTGTATTTAAACATACGAATCTATTTTGATTTCATAACTGTTCTTCATCGTGACATCTAATGGCATATATACAGATCGATTATTAAAAGGTGCATACTGTGGAGTCATCTACTTTATATGGAATAATCACGTTATAACTTTAGTATTGTGAGGTATGGAATTTAAGTATTGTGATGTATGGAATTTTGTGAAATATGGTGAAAATTTCAAATACAGTTATCCTGTGAGTGATTTTGGCCGATAAAGTTAAATCGCTGGCCAATGACTGGGTCCCTTTGATGAATATATTCATTGGATTTCTTTTGAGTTTGGTATCAAGAAGACCAAGTAGATAGACCAAGTGTTGTATGCGTGCTCACATATATGTAGATAAACACATTTGAATACTAGCCCCAAGGGTTAGCTCAATTGGTAAGACGTGCGTACATTCTCTCGGTTCGGGGGAGGTCACGGGTTCGAGCCTTGAGTCCTCTGGGGTTAGGCCTTCTGCTAGGACGGCCGGCGGTTTACCACCTCTACCATCCACGAATGTGGGGAAGTATTGCTGGGTTTCCCGTGGATCTTTCCATCTGAAAAAAAGCACATTTGAACACTGGCTAAACTAATGGATGAAACTCTATTTTTATATTGGTGAATAACAAGTTTTGAGATTGACATTTTATTAGTTTCTAAGTTAATTAGTTCATAATTCATGGAAGAGTTGTCTGTCTTGGCGTTGACATATTTTTGAAATTTGCCTTGTAGATAAAACAACTTCTCAAATTAAGACTCAGTTACTGCATTTTTTAATGTGTTCCCATTCATTTTGAGCAAGAGTATACCAAGTTAATAACTTTTCAATCAAAGTAATAAAAAGAGAATAGAGTTATTTACCTGTCTCACAATTTATGAATCACTAAACACTTTCATTGGTTTCACCTTTCAATCAACTTCTTTTCATCCTTTTAATTAAATCATCATACTCAACAATGTTGTTAGTGCATTTAAATTCAAGTCTATAAGAAACAAGGTGATTTGAATATGGGTGTCTATTTTGGGGGTGTTATGAGAAAATAAATTTGTTTTTTTCATGTTTTTCAACTTCAATCAACTAAAGTTATATTTGTGTTTAGAATTTCAATTTATAATAAAAAAATCATTGGAGAATTATGTTAGTTTTCTATTCATTGTTTTTTCGATTTCTTTTATTGAGATTTGATATGTCAATTTAGCAAATGTTTGATAGTTTGTTGTTATCAAATGAAATGACAAATACATAGTGAGGTTTTTTTAAGTTGCATGAACTCACTATTAAACTTTTGTTTATTAAAAAAAAAATGCTACCACAATCTATATAGAGTGTATTACTATATGACTATAATTTTGTATCCAATGGGTGAATATACTAATTATTATAATTTATTGAATTAAATCGACGTGGAATACTTGTAGAATATCAACACATTTATTTTGAGTGGACATTTCTCTGAATTTCCACTAAAACTAAACAATCTAAGAATACCCTTTTGAAGTACACACTCCAATGAACTATTCCATATTTTTTTTCAATTTTTTATTATTATGTATTTTTGAAGTTATTGAATTTTCATTTCATTGCATTTTGAAAGCAATGAAAGCAAAAAAGATACATGTTAACAAAAAAAAATTCAAATTATCAAATCTCAACTAAATATAATAAAATCTATACCTGTAGAAAGTAGATTCAATGACGAAAATAATGGTATTAGTTTCGAAATTCGCTTTGCATTACTGGATATTGGTTTTACCTTTTGAAATTCGAGACACCTGAAAACATCACAGTTTTCAGGTAGTAACAGGTTTTCCACCGAACTATTTTTGGCTGAAAAAATTCGACCAAAAAATTGTTCGTCATTTAACGATCTTTAAAATTAACGTTAATTTTTTCGGTCGAAAACTTTACTGCAAAAAAAGTTTTATAGGCTGAAAAGACGTGGGCCCACTTTTAATAATTAAACTCTTTCAAATCGGATTTATAGACTAAGAATATTTTATTTTGAAGAAATATGTACACGATGCTACTCATGTGATCGAATGGAATGTGATTCAAGTAGAACTATAAGGATATTTTCTAGTGGAATCAGATTGTATTCTCAACAGGAGGGGAATTTTTCTCCGGAATCGCACCATTGGACAAGTAAAGGTGCAATGGAAACACCTCAATCCAGATGAAGCGACCTAACAATTAGAGAGCGATATGCGGGTGGCATATCCAAATCTGTTCCAAGAATATCCATAATAACTTAAGCAACATCAAGGATGATGTTGAGCTTAAGGGGGGGTGTTCGTAACATACCCAGAATTGAAAAATAAATATTTATTATTTATTTCAGAAAAAACATTACGTTAAATTTATAGTAAAGTTTATGATCAAGTGGGTCAAGGATGACTGTAATTGAAGAATTATTTAATTTAATAATTAAATAAATGAGACACCTATCCAAGGGAGACTGTTAAATTAGTGTTCATTGACCCACTAGAAGGAAGGAGCAGGTGTAGAAGGCTGGTTGACAAGTGGCAACACTAGCATTTCACTTTCTTGCTCTTGTAGGAGCATACTCCCTAAAAATGTGGTCATGTTCCTTGAGAGGGGTGTTATAGCGGATTTCACCACACTAGGTGAATCACACATTGTATGGCCTTCCCTTGTCCCGCTGCAGACTCATTAACCCCTTTGGACCACTTTATA
>LPNX010177035.1:8151-128134 GCA_001517045.1 Pseudotsuga menziesii
CACCACTTGTCACCATTGACTCTCCGAGACATTCTCGTCGCCTCAAAGGCGAGCCCCCACAGCACGGTTCACTTGACACCACCCGTCATCCACGTAGATCTCGAGCCTTGTCACTCGACTCCACTCATCAGTGGCATAGGACTCCATCACCAGATTATGACGGCCCTTATTTTACGTCAGACTTGGAGCCTGAATCCGAGAACACCCTTTGCACCGGCCCTACTAGCCCCATGGCTGGCGTGAATCCCACTCCCTTAATGGGAGGGACCGTTGGTGGCACATCCACCACGACACCCGGTACCACACCTACTTGGGGTATGCCCTCCACGGGGGCCCCCTCTACTGTCACCCTCATAGTATCGATTCCCGCAGCGGGAATACCGGTCTCCACTCCATTAGTGACTCATACCACCCCTGGTGGTGCAGGTCCGTCCTATACCACCATAGTTCCCCCACTTGGGGGAAACCTCCCTCACATGACCCCTCCACCTGGGGGCATCGGCCCCAATTTGATCCAACCCACAACCGTGTGTCACCTTTCGTCAAGTTTGCCATACATGGCTAGCCTCAATCTACCTGACCTAGCCAGATTAACGAATGACCCCATCCGGCACAACCCCGCATGGCCCCCCATGCCTACCAAGCTCCCCTCTGACATCCCTAAATTCGAGGGTAAGGTAGGTGAGGACCCACAGAACCATATCATGTCCATCCATCTATGGTGTTCCTCAAATTCCATAGTAGACGACTCGATTCGCCTCCGTTTATTACAGCGCACTTTCACTGGCTCTGCTGCCAAATGGTATATTGAGCTGCCCCATGGAACCCATGCCACCTTTACGTCCCTGGCCTCGACCTTCCTACAGTTATTCCAGTTACCTGTCCGCTATGACGCGGGCGTGGATATCCTCCTATCTTTCCGGCAGAACATAGCTACCCATATCACAGACCACATTCACGAATGGCGGCGACGTCGTAGCCTATGCAAAATCAAGCTAGATGACCGGATCTTCCTAGATTGGTTCCTCAAATCCCTCCTTCCGCTCATTGCTAAGGATGTGGCAGCCGAAAGACCCCAATCGGAGGAAGAGGCTATCCTTAAAGCCCAGCAGTTCGATCTCATTTACGCCCAGTCGGGTTATCTTTATACCATCATACCTGACGCCCCTCGCGGCGATCCCTCCCAGCATGATGCGCCGGGGGCATCCCACGCTGCCGACGGCATCATTGGCCGTCTCTCTTCGCAGCCTCATCCATTTTCCATAGCCCGTCCTCCCCCTGGCCCTGAACCTTCACGGGCTACATCACAGTCCGGAGCAACCAACTCGTATGCTCAAATGCCACATCAACACCATTCCCATGGACCCTCCTGTCCACCTCAGTGTTTCGACCATATGACTTCCGCTTACACCCCCCCGATCGCACCTCAACCCTACTATCATCAGCAGGCTGCACCAGCTCTTGCGCCACCACAAGCCCAACCTCATTATTATCAGCCACAACCAGCCCCTGCGGCAAACGCACAACCCGCTCCACAGCACTATCAACAACCCCCTAAAGTAGCCGCGCCAGTGCAACCTCCACCTCCATATTATCCACCGCAGCCTGCTGCCACACCTGCGCAAACTCAGAATCCACCTACTACCCAAGGGCAAGTTTACGCCCAACAAAACCCGCAGCCAAACCAGAACAACCAACGTAACCAAGGCCAACAAAACCGCGGCAGGGGCCAAAATTTGCGAACAAACTATCCTTGTTCTATTTGCGGGGTCTATGGCCACTCCACACATGTTTGCCCCCACATGGAGCACGTTCAGAAACTTTTAGCTGACGATGCCCGCCGCCAAGGGCAGGCGGCTCCTCTAGCACCACCCAACCCCCCACAACCTCAGCAACCACCCTTGGTGTTGCGAAACCCCTTACCAACCCAAGGCGTAGTGAACACTCAACCGTTGGCTCCCCCTCAAGCCAATGCGACAACCCAACAACAAATCACTTACACTGCTCCTGATCAACCCGTGCTTGACTCAGGTACCCACCACTTGTTGATGATGTCCTCCGATGAGGTCAACCTCCAGACCCGACGGAACCCATATGGCTCCACCTACGAAGCCATATGTACCATGTCCCGTAATACGCGAACTCCTACTTATCAACCGCCCTTGTTGCCTAAACCCCCTTTGGTACCTAGTCACATTGGTGCTACACCCATCCATACCATTCCTTTCCTATTCCCTCCCTCAGGAGTGGTTAGCGCCCCGGTCATGGCTACCCTCATCCTCCCTGGGTTAACCTTAGGATTACCCGTTTGGTATCTTTCGCCTCCCGTTCCCCCGCTGACACCAGATGTCATCCTGCAACCAGTGCAACCCATTGCCACTACTAGTCGACCACCTCCTGGTGTCGCTACCCCGTCAACCCCCGCGAAACCACCCCCTATTTTTACCAAACCCACTGGGGGCAGGGGCCCCCAATCTTACACCACTGTCCCACCTCCTAAGACAGTAAAAAACCCCCCTGTGTTCCATGCCCCTCCCAAATGCGCAATGTGCGATGAGTTGGGCCATGCGACTCACCTATGTCCTCATTTACTACAATTAAAGGAATACATGCAAATGCTCGACGACGACCCCACTATCCCAGTTGTCCATCTCGATCCAACCCCTATGCCTCACGACAAATCCCTGCGCACTAACCACTCATGTGCCTTATGCGGTGTCTACGGACATTACTCCCATCACTGTCTCGATCTCCCCGAGTATAGAATAGCTCTCTTTGAGATGAAAAATATGGATTTGGAGACGGAAAACCTCACCATTGAAGAGATCCTCCCCTCAGATCTGGATCTTGAGACAACCCAACTCCCCATTGTGGAGATCCTCCCCTCAGATCTGGATCTTGAGACAACCCAACTCCCCATTGTGGAGATCCACCCCCCGGACTCTTCTTCTTCCGGAGAGTTCGAGACCATTTATATGTTTTCCTCCATCACCACCCCCCCGGAAACTGATCTGACAACCCGAAAATTCCACAGTGATGAAGAAATTCTTGAGGCTCTCACCGCCCCAGATTATCCATGGGATGACATGCATCATCGTTCATACTTTCTCCCAGATGAATCATCTTCTAGCACTGCTCCTCAATTTGCAGTGGAATCCAAAGACTTCCTTCCCCCGAAGGTCGACTGGTTCAAGGACCCTATTCCTGCTCCTGACGCCTTTGAAGAGGGTAACATGGCCAACATCTCACCTGTTATCCAAATCGATCTTACTGCCCCCGGGGGCACCCCCAAACTTATCGCTTTAGGAGCATCTTGCACTGAGCAGGAGATTGAAGAGTACAAAGCACTCTTCAAAGAATTCCGTGATGTCTTTGCCTGGTCCTATACCGAAATGCTTAGCCTTGACCCTACCATTATAGAACACCACATCGACACATGGCCTGATGTACCCCCCGTTCGTCAGAAACAGCGTCCCATTCATCTCTAGCTACAGTTTTGGAATTAGCACGACGAGACCGTCACAATGGTCACCTCGTTGCATCATTTTTTCTACGTCAATTTTTCATCCCTTTTTCGACACCACAAGTCACCTCGGTTTACGCGCCACTTCGGCCGTTCTCCGTTTTTCACACTGTTGATATCGTCGGATTCATTTTTCCGCGCTCGTGATGATGCTTGAGATCATTTCTCGCTCTCACTTGGCACAATTTCAACATTGTGCTCCGACACCTTGTTGCCTCGGTTTACGCGCCACTTCGGTCGTTCTCCGTTTTTAACACTTTTCATATCGCCGGATTCATTTTTTCGAGCTCGTGATGATGCTTGAGATCATTTCTCACTCTCACTTGGTACAATTTCAACAGTGCGTCCCTACACCTTGCCGCATCAATTTGCGCGCCACATCGGCCGTCATAAGATTATTTCACACTTTTTACATGAGCCATCCACTCTTGTCATACTGCAAATGTCTCGTTATTTTGACACCATTCATCCACCCCACAAGGAGGCCCATAAGTGTTCCCCCCTAACCTCAGTTCTGGTCATCATACATGTTCCTTCATCGAACACTTCCTCCTTGCCTGACCATTCCCTCAATTCAGAGTCTTCTTATTTGCTTTCAGACTCCTTAAACTTGAAAGCAACCATGAGCATGAACTGTCATGGGCTCGCAAAATCCACATGACAGTACCATTTCATTACTTCAGAGTCTTCTTATTTGCTTTCAGACTCCTTAAAATTGAAAGCAACCACGAGCATGAACTGTCATGGGCTCGCAAAATCCACATGACAATACCATTCCACCAAATACAGAGTCTTCTTATTTGCTTTCAGACTCCTTAAACTTGAAAGCAACCATGAGCATGAACTGTCATGGGCTCGCAAAATCCACATGACAGTGCCATTTCATTCCATCAGAGTCTTCTTATTTGCTTTCAGACTCCTTAAACTTGAAAGCAACCACGAGCATGAACTATCATGGGCTCATAAAATCCACATGACAGTACCATTTCATCACTACAGAGACTTCTTATTTGCTTTCAGACTCCGTAAACATGAAAGCAACCACGAGCATGAACTGTCATGGGCTCGTAAAATCCACATGACAGTACCATTTTATATCCGCACTTCTTCTCATTCCATAACCCATGAAGAAGTCCCCCCCACCTCTTGGCACTATGATCAATCCTCTCGGCAGCACCTCCAACTAGGTCGCCTTTGTTCAGAGTATTCTGCAGTCTCCTACCATGTTACCACAGCTTGAGTCTCCCTCAGCCCAGTGAACTGCCCAGATCCCTTACAGCTATGATCCCTTTACCACCCATCAGTTTCATGTGCTTCCCGATCATCCCCGCCATCATACTCTGAACAAAGGAAGTTTGAGTCCACCCACTCTACTTACCTAGTTAGTCCCACCAGTTTATCACTCTTACCATCAGTACTATCACAGTTCGGTTTTGCTCCTCGTGCTCCTGTCAAGGAAACATCATTGCCTTGGTAGTTGCAGGTCTCCCTCTGTCGACGACAACTCCTCTATTCCAGAGGATAGACCTAGAGGCTCCTGCGCCTTGGACCCATCACCATCTGTGGTGAGTGCCTACGGACCATTTCGGGAGGAATCATTATTGCCTCTCCGAATGGTTGTTTCTCACATGTTCGACTCCAGCACCTTATTCGCATCGTTGAGAATCGCGCAGGATATATACCCTTTCCATTCTGTGTCGAAGACCCCGGATTTCCCCCGACTCTAGCACATTGGTGAGTCACTTCGGAACGCCCAGTTATATGTTCCCGTGGATGTCCGGGCTGCGTTGGCGATTGTATTCGGAAGCCATTCCGTTCTATGCTTCTTTGAGTACCCAGTTCCGTTCCAGCTTAGTGTACCATTGCACGTATGACCGTTGTCACTCTGCTCCAGCAGCGCATCAGTTCCTTCAGAACCACATTAAGTAGCACTGCTGCCATTCCAGTATATCAGTTTTTTCAACTTAGACATGGTCAGCTCAGCAGTATGTTCCAGATTTTTATCCCCTCTAGGACTCTCCTGATATGCACAGTGATTATTTACTCCAGGTCTTTCATTTTGGGCCTCACAAGTGATTGTTATGTATCTTGATACGAGCATGGGATTTCCCGCCTCGTCCATATATTGAGATTTTTCCTCATCCAGTATTTGAGGACCATTTATCCTGTTATGTTATATTCTGATACGAGCATGGGAATGCCCGCCTCGTCCATATTATCAGATGATCCCTCATCCATTATTGAGGTTATGTACTTTTCAGTCCTTGCGGGTGGTTCGAGATCGGTGTCCCGGACTTCAGTTGCTTCCTTCTCTTCTCCACACCCCAAGAAAAAACCAAATATGACTCATGATGTCCATCGGCCATACGATGAGCTCCTGCCCTCACACATCAGGGGGCAATCTGTTAACACCCAAAAATGGTTAACTACCTCATCTACCCCATTACATGGCTCATTTGTCCACTTTCCTACCATATCTCCATCAAAAACCCATAAAACCATCTAAAAGGTCACCAAAAAGCTTAAAATGCCTCCAAAAGGCTATAAAATCCTTTTTTCCTCCAAAAAATATCCAAAAAGGAATAAAAAATGTAAAATAATGAGGAAAAAAGAAGAAACCCTAAATAGCTGAAACCCTAAACATCTAAAACCCTAAAAAGCTGACCTAAATCACATGGTTTTATAAATAAGTGATGGAGACCCATTATTCCACATCCACTATCATAAGCATCCTGCCTCTGCCGAAATTATTCTCGAAACCCTAGCTTACCATCAAGCTACTTTCGCCATTGAGAACTCTTTTTGGCCCATTTCCACCACCGAAAAAGGAAAGGAAGCAGCTTGGAGCTCCAAGCCACCGACATCGGACCAGCGCAACGGACTCCATCAACCTCCTCATTGGAGGTAATATCAATAAAAACCGTTATACATTTCTTTACTGTTTTTGCTTCATGTTATTTACTTTTTACCAGGCCATCTAGGAGCTGGGAAAGGATAAATGATAAGCTGGTGAGATCAGTGAAGAGCTACAGACACCAACAACAAAACCATCCTGGCTTCTAGAACACCCACACACACCCAACATAAGGAAATTAGTCCCTTCATTGCAACGCAGTCCCTTAGACCCTAATCTCCCTTCCAATGCTATTCAGGGGTTGTGGAGAAGAAATCCAGCTTAGTAACTCTATAGCTGTGGTTCCCAACCACCAGGTTTATCAAGCATCTCAGGCCCTCATTCACCACTCCAATGTTGTCCGAGGACAAAACCACTGCATGCAAGCAATGAAATATCCATTCAAGCTTTTACAAGGAAAAACAAAATCAACCAGAAAGTAGGAACTCTCAGCAATTCTTCAAGCGATACAACACAAAAAGGGAAAACATAGCCAAGTAAAATGTGGGAAAATAGTATCCCACAAATGACTATGAAACCACAACACCCGATCCTCAAGGAAATTGCTGGAGAAATTACCTAGACAACAATGGGGAAAGAAACCGATTCGCAATCTGTGTGTGAGGGGAAAAATACACCACCAAAGAACATAAATGTGAATGAAATCATGACCATGATTCCATCATGAAATAACATATCACTACGCAGTCTAATCATGGTGAAAAAAGATACAAACTCTAGGCGTGAACCTGAGGATGAACACCCCCATAGACTACCTCTCTATGAGCAAAGGATGAACCAACTCGTAATCCAGCAATCGTTGAGGAAGAAAGAGAATGGACCCTAATCAAATAATTGTGGTGCTCTTTTAACTCTTCTTAGTGTGAGGGAACTGAATAGTTGGCGATGGGGGAGAGTGGGAAGAATGATCGACAATCGCGCATGGATAGAGTGCAGGCGTGAGAATAGTGGTTTTCTTGCCTGCAATTAGATGTCTCAACTAACAATAGAACGAACAGGGTGGTGACACATGGCTTTTCCCCCATGACTCAATGTTCAACATTCCCCTTCCTTATCCTTTAGAATCATGTCCCTTCTCAAATTAGTTGCAGTGAACATAGTTGGTTGGGTTATTTAATTAAAATGCATATTTACATGATGTCACAACTTAATATATGTCGTATGTCCTGATATACCATCAGTGACCATTCCCATTTGAAACATAACATAACTAAATCAGTGGTGGTGTTAAATTTTCATATGCTAAGCTAGATCATTAGTATTTCATTTCGATTTCATAACAAAAGCATATAAACAGGATCACTGAAAGATAAACAAGCACAACCATACAAAAAGAGAACACAAAGATTTATCCTGCGAAAACCCTAAAGGGAAAAACCTCGCAAAATCTTCCTCAATATAGATGCCCCAAAAGATAAAAGATAAAACCAACAAGGAGATCAAAGCCTGATCCTCCTCCTTCTCCAGATACTTCTCTCTCCTCTCCACTAATGTGCTATACAAGTGAGAGTGTGTGTTCAATTTAGGAGAGGTACACCTCTATTTATATTCATCCGTTCACTTCAATTAACTCATCCGACATGTAGGCTTGAGTTAATCATGTAGGCTCAAGTTACACATGTAGGCTCAAGTAACCACACTGGGGTGGTAATGAACCACCTTTACAATTAGAGGGGAAAACCTCATGAATCTTATTAGTTCTTCCGATTAGAAGCATCTGGGTACAAGATAATACAAGTGGTTCTCCTGGTAGGACCATCGGGGACCACAAAAGATACATATAGAATATTCTTCGAAGTTACAATATTTCAACACTCCCCCTTAACGAGAAGGGTATTCTACAGCAACATCAACAACAACAATAGTAGGAGAGGACATCATCAACATCATCAAGGTAACACATCTATAAATCATTGGAAGCTTTTCAATATCATATAGTCTTTGTCTTCAATATTTGATGACAGTGACTCTTTAATCAACATCAGCATCTTTTGACCTTTTGATCAGCAACATCTTCAACACTTTGATCTTTCAATCAGCAACATATTCAACACTTAGAATTTTCGATCAGCAGCAACATCTTCAACACTTTGACCTTTCAATCAGCAACATCTTCAGCACTTTGACCTTTCGATCAACAACATTTTCAGCAACATATTCAACACTTTGACCTTTCGATCAGCAGCAACATCTTCAACACTTTGAAATTTCAATCATCACCAACATCTTCAGCATTTTGATCAGCAATATCTTCAGCAGTTTGATCTTTCGATCAGCAAAGACATCTTCAGCATTTTTACCTTTCGATCAGCAACATCATCACATTATGATTAGTAACATCGTGATCAGCACCATCATCATACTTCAACTCTCGAACATAATCATCATCATCATATTCTGATCTTTTGATCAGTATGTCATCATCATCACATACTGATCATCATCATCATCCCACTCTAATCTTTCGATCAGTACATCATCATCATCATACTATTGATTGTTCGATCAGTACATCATCATCATCATAAAAACATCATCATCATGAAAACATCAACATCATCAAAACATCATTATGATCAAAACATTCAACATCGTCAGAACATCAAAATATCATCATCATCACACTCTGATCTTTCGATCATTACATCATCATCATCATAGAATCATTATCATCAAAACATCAACATCGTCAAAAACATGAACATCGTCATCATCAAAACATAAACATGATCCTTCCTTTAAGAATTATGGGATCAACATGTTTGTGTTACTCAGACGATCCTTCCTGTCGGAATTATGGGATTTAGGTCTTTATGGAGCTACTAATGATCCTTCCTTTCGAAATTACAGGATTTAGGTCTTTATGGAGTTGCTAACGATCCTTTCTTTCGGAATTATGGGATCAACACATTTGTGGAACTCAGACAATCCTTCCTATTGGAATTACGGGATCAACACATCTATGGAACTCAGACAATCCTTCCTATTGGAATTACGGGATCAACACATCTATGGAACTCAGACAATCCTTCCTGTTGGAATTATGGGATCAAGTATTTATGGAGCTACCAATGATCCTTCCTTTCGGAATTACAGGATTTCAGTCTTTACGAAGTTACTAACGATCCTTCCTTTCAGAATTACAGGATCAACACATCTGTGGAACTCAAACAATCCTTCCTATTGGAATTACAGGATCAATTCAATGATCCTTCCTTTTGGAATTATGGGATTTAGGTCTTTACGGAGTTACTAATGACCCTTCCTTTTGGAATTACGAGATCAACACAGTTGTGGAACTCAAAAAATCCTTCCTATTGGAATTACGGGATCAACACACGTTCTCGAGTACTGAATTCACTGGATCTATTCTGAACCGAGGTTCAAGGATGATACAATCCTACTACCTTCTCGATGACCGAAGTTCACTAGATCCATTCTGAACCAAAGTTCAAGGATGATACAATCCTGCCACCTTCTCAATGACCGAAGTTCACCGGATCCATTCTGAACCGAAGTCCAAGGATGATACAATCCTACCACCTTCTCGATGACCGAAGTTCACTGGATCCATTATGAACCAAATTCCAAGGATGATACAATCCTTCCACCTTCTCGATGAACGAATTTCACTGGATCCATTCTGATCTGAAGTTCAAGGATGATACAATCCTACTACATTCTCGATGATCGAGGTCACTTGATCACTTCTGGACATATGTCCCAGGATGATACAATCCCTCTTCATTCTCGAATACCAAGGTATTCGGATCACTTCTGGACATATGTCCTAGGATGATACAATCCCATTGCAACATCACTACTCCCCATTTCAAGGAAGGTCTTTCCAAACCACACCAATCTTGTCTCGAAAGTGTTCGAACTTTACTCGGGACAGAAACTTCGTCAACACATCACCATCTAAACCATCATCATCTACATCTTCAGTATGTGAATACTGTACTATCACCATCTGTATCTCTAGTATGTGAATACTAAAAGCATCATCTATATCTTCATTATGGGAATATTGAAACATCGTCATCTACATATTTATCTTGTATGTAGAAATATCATATTTCTATGTGTTACGACGGAACACAGGGTTCTCTGTTATCACATAGAATCAATGTAGTATCCATCTTCAGGTCAATGAGACCTGATATCAGCTTCTGAAGCCATATGGATTCACAACTTAGCAGAGCAATCTACTATGTATTCTGCTTTTGTTGTTCTAAGAGAAACACTTGACTGTTTCCTGCTAAACCATGAACTCATAGCAGACCCCAAACAAAATCATCTACCTGATTTGCTTTTCCTGTCTGAGATAATTCCAACCCAATCTGCATCTTTATAGCCATACAGTCTGTAGTCATGGATACCATCATAGTATAGACCAAGGTCTATAGCCCCTTTCAGATATCTCATCACATGTTTTGCATCTACTAGGTGAACCCATCTCGATTGAACAAATTATTTACTTAAGGTGTTCATAGCAAAACAAATGTATGGTCTGGTATTTGTTAAGTACATCAATGACCCAATGATATGTCTGTAATGAGTCGCATCTACTAACTCTGATGAGTCATCATCTAACAGCTTCAGGTTGGAGTCCATGGGTGTGGCAATGGATTTGCATTCCAACATATTTAATCTCTTCAATATCTCTACCACATACTTTCCCTGGTTGAGAAATATTTCTTCTGAACTTTGTCGTATTTCTAGACCTAGGAAATAGTGCATTAACCCAAGGTCTTTCATCTCAAATTCTTCTGGTAGTTTATTCCTGCTTTCCATGACCTATTTCTCCTTCCCTATCAAGAATAAGTCATCCACATATAATAACAGGATGACAGGTTCATCTTCTACAGCCTTGAGATAAAGGTTAGGATAAGCTTTACTCTTGTTAAAACCCATAATTGACAGGAAGCTTCCATACCAAGCTCTGGGAGCTTGCTTCATGCCATAGAGGCCCTTCTTCAACTTACATATATGAGTCCATCTGTCTTCAAATTCAAATCCTTTCGATGTAAAACTCTTCCCCAATCATACCATTAAGTAAGGCTTGTATTTACTTCATCATGGAAGCAACTACCATCATAGTTCTGAAGGAAGTGTACCTTACTTTCTAGAGTAAGTGTCTCTTCAGAATTAATTCCCTCTTTCTTATACAAACTTCTAGCCACAAGTCTTTCCTTACTTTTATCAGTAACATATTTTATCTTGCAAATCCATTTGTAAGATACCACATTCTTGCTTTCTGGTTTTAGTACTATATCCCAAACATCATTCTAGTATTCTTTCAACATAACATCTTCCATGAGTTCATCTTGTCAGATCATTAACATATCCTAGTCTTCTGCATTGAACTTTAAAGGTTGGAACCCACTTTACTCTTGGTAAAGTCTTGATCCATCAGGAAGTTGTCCATCATGTCATACCGTGTCGAACTCAGATATCTCCTGTAGTCACTCCCCTTGAAGTGGAGTATTATCTTCCTTCTTCATTATGTACAGGTGATTCTATGCTTGATATATACTGGTCAATAGAGTATGTCATGTCATAGTCTATTATTTTTTAGGCAAATCACAATTCTTGCTTTGTATACTTGTTCTTGGAAATCCATATGGAAGATACTACGTACTTCCCTTTATGTCTTGAAATCATATCGTATTCATGATTCCCCATAATCAACTGTTATTCTTTGATCATAGCTTCTTTCATAGCATTCTTTTCTTTATCTTGAGTTATCTCTCATACCCATGGTGGTATTCATCCTTGAAGGTGGATCTACCACTCTCTGAAGCTCTTTCTTTTGTCATGGTGTCTCTGATCCTTGAAGCTTCAGATTCATGTTTATTGAATTGTCATCACTTGTTCTTCAGAACAAGTCTCATCCTTCTTTTCTTTTAGGAGGTTGTACAGGACCTTTCCTACAAATCAAATGCACCAGTTGCATGTTTAGAACTACATATGCATAATGACAAATTATTATGCATCATGCAACTATTTAGCCAATAGAACATTCATCCATATCTCACAGAAACTTTCTATATGCCTTCCATCTGTACCATGACATAATTGAGATTGTGCACTAATCCAATATGTCAGTAAATAGGTTTCATTCTATATAAGTAACAATGGAGATTTGTATAGAACCATGAGATACTTACCCATCACATGCATGGAAACAACACATCAACTGAATATAATCAAATGCATAACAAAACAATATCATTAAATGACAATTAAATACTTATCCTTTGTTTGTTTCATGGGTAGAATCCTTCTTGATCATTCAGCTTCATCATATTCTTCATCCATGAAATCATCATTTCTTATCCAAATGATAAGATGGATAAGAGGTTCGTCAAGAATTGAGTTCTTCATATTCCTCATCGCTTGAGGGATCTTCTTTGAATGGTGAGAGCTTGATCTTCAATTTTCTCCCATATTTCTTCTTCTCTTCCCAGAGTCAACTGAAATTAATCACTTCCTTTTGGCACACATTCCTCTCATGAATGAATCCCATTATCATGGGAGGCCATTCAAGGTGGCTATCACCACTTATGCATTCTCTACTTCTTCTTCTACCACTTTAAGATGTTATGCATTATGGATCTTCACATTCTTCAACTCTTTTCTCAGATCCATATTTTGAATTATGTTCATATCTTCAAATAGCTTGATCAAGGAATCAAGCATATTTGGTGTCTTTAGGGAATACACTTGTGGTACAAGTTGATCCATGATTGAATAAACAATGATCTTCTTGGCCTTGATCAAGTTCTTCTTGTGTAAGGCTTTGAGGCTCATCTCCCTCTAGAACTGGAACCTCTCTTACTCATGTAGGTGTCCAATTCATTTTCTTCACAGAGATCAAATAATTCCATTCTTGGAATTTTTCAACTTCACCAAGCTTACCATCAAGCTAATGTGATAGATCACTTTGAAATGAGAACCTCAAATGCAAATAGCAAAAGATTAGATCTTACCGATTTGAGGTGTTCGTCCTGCTTCCGGAGCTGGTTGATCTAGGGTTTGTCAGAGAAACCCTAATTTTCAAAACATGGAATATTTAATATATTATTGGATATAAATATATATCTCTTCAAATGGAGCTGTCCAATGTACTCCTTTTCTGAAAACAGTGGAGGGAAGCTCCCGGAACAGGAAGCCCTAGTTTTCCAATTTCTTTTGCAGAAATTCCTGTTACTGTTTCTGTGATATCTCTGAAATTATTGCTCCTCTATGTCTGAAATTTCTTACTGAGGTAAAATAACATGTCCCTGATATAAAACCATAGGTTTCATTATAATTGGTTTCACCAATTTGGATTTATGATCATTTTCCCAAGGTGACCGGTTACAGGACTGTTCAAAACAATGAAGTTGTATGGAATGCCATATGTCACCGGTTCATCTTCAGGTTCAGAAATTAGGACCACAGAAATTACATTCCGTTGTATTTTTGGAGAATCTTTAGGAATTCCATTTGGACCTCTGTAGCCCACTCTATAATAATTATACCCAAGTGTCATGTTTAGGGATGAATTCAGGAAGAGGCTGGAACCCTAAATTGGAGGGATCATATATCCCTAAATATAGTGAATCTGAGGCTGAATTTTGGATACAGTTTAAAGCAGGATTTTATATTCATCCTCTACAATTTGCAACGCCTGATAATTTGAAAATCGCAGGATATAGCGAATGTACCAAAATTTATCAGTTTTAGTATTTAGGGTTTTTCCAGATCGGGGTCAAACTAGGGTTTGACTTTCCCGGAGTTTCACCCGACCAAATTTCTTCATCTTGGTCTCTAAAATTCGATTTTTATGAAGATAAAAATCCTATGCTGGGATCACTCAAAAATTATTCTTCTGTAGAAAGCCCTAATTTTCCACACCAAAACTGAAAATGCTCGGAATCGAATTGTGCTTTGACAGAAAGATGCGCCCTTCAATGGAGAGTCATTCTAGCCTTCTTTTGCTGATCAATCATGGATAGAGACCCAAAATATAAGAATCCCTATATTCTTTAGCTGCACAATGTCTTCTTTCAGGGTGGCTTTGATACCATGTTAAATTTTCATATGCTAAGCTAGATCATTAGTATTTCATTTCGATTTCATAACAAAAGCATATAAACAGGATCATTGAAAGATAGACAAGCATAACCATACAAAAGGAGAACACAAATATTTATCCTGGGAAAACCATAAAGGGAAAAACCTAGCAAAACATTCCCCAATATAGATGCCCCAAAATATAAAGGATAAAACCAACAAGGAGATCAAAGCCTGATCCTCCTCCTTCTCCAGATACTTCTCTCTCCTCTCCACTAATGCGCTATACAAGTGAGAGTGTGTGTTCAAATGAGGAGAGATACACCTCTATTTATATTCATCTATTCAATTCAATTAACTCATCTAACATGTAGGATCGATTTAATCATGTACGCTCGAGTTACACATGTAGGCTCAAGTAACCACACTGGGGTGCTAATGACCCACCTTTACAATTAGAGCGGACAACCTCATGACTCTTATTAGTTCTTCCGATTAGAAGCATCGGGGTACAAGATAATACAAGTGGGTCTCCCAGTAGGACCATCAAGGACCACAAAAGATACATATAAAATATTCTTCGAAGTTACAATATTTCAACAGGTGGGCCTTTTCCCTTAGCTCCTCACCATGATTATTTACAACATATGTACTAATGCAAACGGGGCCAAAACTGGGGTGTTACACTATGTAATGGTGTTAGACCTACTCTAGAATATATAATCAATAATGTATAAACAATTAAAAGAATCCATGGATTCAATATTCAGTTAAATGCACATCATTGGACAAGAAAAGGTATTTCTATTAATATAAATCAGATATTACAAGAATGACAACCTCTGTCGACACGTCTGTGAATCGAAGAAACTGAGTCCTCCACCTGGGCCTCCACCACCTAAATCCTCCATATCTTGATAGCAAGCTCAAAATAAAAGGAAATATTGGGAAGAACACCAAGTTCTGCAAGGGACAAAGGGATACAGACTCAAGTATAAGCTACAGAAACAATGGACTATAGTTTTCTTGCTATTCAATTCCTCTCCTTTCAATCTATCCAAAGGATTCCTTATATAGTGCTTCAATGGGGTAATGGAAGGTCAAATATGAGTGATCTCAAGGCATATGGAAGGCTAAGAGACAAGTGACTCAGATCCACATCAAGGAAAACTCCAAAAATATTTGGCCTTTTGCACACATCCCGATGTACGCGGTTCTAAGGGTTATATCCATGTATATACATGAGAAAGGGTTTAAAGGTTGTGTATGGAAAATAACAAGAGTTTTTAGGGATGATATTGGAAACATTAAAGGTACAAAAATGGTCCATTGGGTCCAAAGAGTCTGCAGAGGGACAGGGAAGGCCATAAATGTGTGATCTACCATGTGTGGTAAAATCAGCTGTAGCAGATGCCCCCTAATGTGTGAGATCAGAGGGGTGATAGGATGGCCAAAATACATTATAAGTCCATCCCATAAGTGGAGTGATGAAGAACCAGGTGGAAAAACCAGCCATCCAACAATACATTACAAATATCTCTGCATATTACTACAAGTGCATACAGCAGTCCCAGATACATAAGAGTACAATGGCCATGATTAGGCATGATACAAAATATGACATGTGTGGTCATCACCACATAATATATAGATAAATCAGAATATCCATGATGAATATATACAAAATATCATGATATCCATGAAATCTGAAGATATACAATAGATCAAGATCTCCATAATGGCTTAAGCTATCTGACATGCACTGGAATCAAGTCATGAGAGATGAAATCTCATGAAAACTGGCATGATCAAGGAGGTAGCATATCAGAAATGCCACCAATATAGAAAGCATTCTACACAAACCACTACAAGTACATGTCCTACTATGTAAATAAAGGTGTCGAGGTCGAACATAGTAGTCCATCGATTGATTATCGGTCATTGATGTATACCGTTAACAGACGCGAGATCACCCACTGATAATGAAAATGGGAATCAAGGTACTAGAGTGCAATCTAAAAAGTGTGAATAAATGTGTTGAGGTTGAACACTTGAAAGAATCCATCAATCAGGGGACATTGACGTATTCCCAAAACTGTTGATGGCAAGAGAACCTACCACTAATGACTGTAAGTCTAAAGGCACTCAAACAACTATAGAATCCTAGCCGGGAATAAATGATCTGAATTCGATGGGATGAAATCCACTTGAAGGATGGAATTATGGAATCCCCCATCATCCAACAGGAGGTACTCAACGAAGCTGTATAATGTGGAAGGACTCAATCAGAATGTGCTCAAACTAGTATCGGTACTGGGAATGGACGACATGCAAAGTCAAGAACACTGAGGAGTGGCCGAATCAAGCTTCAACTTCCTTCTAACAAGAGAATAAAGGTGAATTGTGACTAACTGTAGGAAGCATAGACTCAATATACAAAATTGGGACATCTCTATGGCACAAGAGTCATCGACAGAGGCTCCATAGGGACTTGAAGCTTCACCAGTTGGTGGAGATAAACTTAGAGAAATGAGTAAAACTCTTAAATTCAAAATATCAACCCAACCAATGGATGTGATATACAATTCTCTGTTCAAAGGTTACACAACTCGATTGCTACCAAAGATAACATATTTTCTTGTCTGGATTTTTGGTTTTTTTATTTTTTTGGACTTTTTCAGAAATTTTGAAAAGCTTGAAAAAGAATAAAAGTGATTTATAGTTACAAATATAGGAGGAGACAAGTGTCAAGCGGAAAACAAACTAGTTCCAAGTAGCAGAGCATACCTAGGCTCAATTCAAGGAAACATGTGTACGATAACGACACTTGGGGGAAAGTCCCCTCCTGGTAAAAATGGGGAATCAAGCTGCAAAAGATATATAAAATGGCTGTAATTGGCTGGACATGAGACAAGCTCGAGCTATATAGCTGATAATCAGAGTCAGGGAAGCCGGCATAAGGCTTAAAAAGGTAGGAAAAACTCATGATAATGTAATTAAAACTTGACATATACAAGGGAGTCCCGGGGAAAAAGGCCAGCATAAAGGTCAATAGGAGTATGAAGCTCTTGCTCAAAGTCATGGTGATACTATAAAAAGGACTCCCACAACCTAAATAAGGCAACGCAACATGGGCACCAAATGCAACATGGATCTAACTAGGGCACTCATGTATAGGAAAGCTCTACCATTTACATAGTGTCACTTCTAAAAGCATCATGAAGGTTCCGTGAGACCATGGAATGGGTTTGTACCTAAGGTTAAAATGGAATGGTCATAAGGAAATGCATAAGTGGAAGCGCATGTGCTATCCTAAGCTATATGCCAGTTTAGACATAATACCTATGATAGGCACGAGCAAGTCGAAACCTTGGAGAGAGTGTACAAAAACTGGACCCTATATGACAACCATATTAGTCCAAAACAACCCAAAATAGTCAATAAAGAATCCAAACTATAGGATATAGGGAGGAATGATCATGACAACTACACCCAAAGGAAACAATCCAGTGAACGATGGGACATAAAAGGGAAAGTAAGGTGTAGACCCAACATTCACGCATCCACTACCACCCCCATGAGGGTGACCATTAGTGTAAAGACCAAGAGAAGGGAGACAACATCTTCCACAAATGGAGTATAGGGCGGAATGTGACTACTCCAAAATATATGAGCATAGTAAGGGGTTTTGATTCCCCTAAGTCTAAAACCAGGGTCCATACGAGGACCATGGACAAGTGATAGGATACCAGGCATGCCGAAAATAAAAGGACACGAACTCAAGAGAGAATAAATATACTCAAGTAACTGTGATCCCAAAGGCCAACTAGCACACAAAGAGCACACTCCTTAGAAAATCTACAGCCAAAATACAAGCAAAACAAGGGGAGGATATTTGATCTCCCAAATGCAGCAGGTATGTCTCACCTAGGAGAGACTCAAAACTCCCATACACTACAAGTGGAGGTATGTAACCAATTATAGTGGCCCTTAGCTTCAACACATAAAGAGACTATGTTGTTTGACCTTTCCTTGTCCAGGTTACTCACGAAATAACCTCTACAGGTACCCCCTATGACGCCTAGGTAATGCAACTAAGGTCACCTCAATATAACCGATGCTCAGGAGGGATCAACCATATGGGTAGGGTAGAAAATCTCAAAACTCTTGAAAGATCCCACAGATACGAATACAATCCTGGGAATATCTCCGCTGCTACTCAGTTACAACAAGGGGTCATCCTAATCATAACTGCTCACACTGCCTCCTGATTAAATTCCTTGTAAGAGGAGGGTCCTGAGAACACTACTTATATAAATTAATTTCACGCTCTCACCTGGACAGACACATAAATGTTTCGTTTAGTGGTCTTGTTGAATTAACTCATAATGAACTATTCCAAGACCCTCAAACCTATTCTTGTTGGTGAACCCTATAAAAGAGAATTGTGTAGTTCATTTTAAATTATGCGTTGATTTTAATGGCTGTAATTACTCAAAGGGAAATGGCCATGCAACTAATTATATGAAGACTTAGTAGTGAAATAAAAGTGCACACCTAATAAGCAATTCCAAGTGCAATCTTGTAGAATGAAAAAAAGGGTATGCCACTACATGAGATGAATAAATATATATTCCTTTCTAAATGACAATGTAGTCCTTCCTATATGAAATCCTAAACACAAATCTCATCCAAGCAATCGAATGCAAGTACCTCATCAAATCCATATCTAATATGGAACTAAGAGTGCAACTACTTTGTATTTTTCAATAAAAAAGCATGAAAAATACAATAAAAGTCATCTAAAACTCTCAGTCTTTGCAAAAAGTATAAAACACAATCCCATCAAGACATTGAGACAAAAAAGAGTAATGCACTAATGGAAAAACAAAAAGGATAAATGACTAAAACTAATTTCAAATAAAAATCGATGAAAAGATGGTCTCTGGTCACAAAAGAAGCATCCAACAGACAACATCAGAACCAAGAAAGACCCAACCACACTCACAACTCACCCAACAACTTCCCACAACATCAAACTCACCGAAAGGGAGGATGTATGTGACTGTTTAAAGAACAACTGTGTATATACATTACTTTTGGCCAAAAATATGCACGTATGCATGGATTTTGGCCAAAAACCTGCATTTATACGCGACTTTTGGCCAAACATCTGCGTATGTACGTGACTTTTGGCCAAAAACCTGTGTATACAGGGAAGACAGTGATAAAAGGAAGGCCAAGGGTCAAACGAATAAAGGGGAGTGCCAATGGATGAACATACTATAAAATTCAACACATAAACAAGGAGAAACAAAGAGAAAGTCAAGAATATCAAGCACATTGTGCCCCCAAACCCCAAATAAAAATAAGGAACATCCCTAGTATGGTCACCAATTATGTTACGAAGAAAACTTCCTATGTCTTGGGGTGTACCACAACAGACAGAGTAACCACAAAAATTAATCCATTCCCAATATGCAAGAGAAATAAAATATCTAACACTAAAGGATATCAAAACATACCTTATTCTAGATGGTTGATGTAGATCCCCGTTGAGCTTTTCCAATCCCATTTGTGTTAGCAACTTTCTCTCTCAACAATCAGCAAACAAGACAAGAATGATATGTAATGGTGTTATACCTACTCTAGAATATATAATCAGTAATCTATAATAAATTGAAAGAATCCATGGATTCAATATTCATTTAAATGCACATCACTGGACAGGAAAATATATTTCTATTAAAATAAATTAGAGATTACAAGAATAAGAACCTCTGTCAGCACATCTGTGAACCGGAGAAACTGAGCCCTCCACCTAGGCCTCCACCACCTCAATCCTCCATCTCTCGATAGCAAGCTCACAAGCAAAGGAAATATTGGGAATAACACTAAGTGCTCCAAGGGACAAAGGGATGCAGACTCAAGTATAAGCTACATCAACAATGGACTATAGTTTTCTCGCTCTTCAATTCCTCTTCTTTCAATGCATCCAAAGGATTCCTTATATAGTGCTTCAATGGGGTAATGGAAGGTCAAATCCGAGCGATCTAAAGGCATATGGAAGGCCAAGAGACAAGTGACTCATATCCACATCAAGGAAAACTCCAAAAATCTTTGGTATTTTCCACACATCCTGATGTACGCAGGTTTAAGGGTTATATCCACGAGAAAGGGTTTAAAAGTGACATATGGAAAATAATAGGTGTTTTTAGGGATGATCTTGGAAACATCAAAGGTACAAAAATGGTCCATGGGGTCCAAAGAGTCTGCAGAGGGATAGGGAAGGCCATAAATGTGTGATCTACCATGTGTGGTAAAATCAGCTGTAACAACGATTATGAAGACGATATGCCGATGATGATGCTACAGATGACGACGATGATATGAAGTAACTAATTTGATCTAGGTTTAATTTTAATGATGATGATGGCGATGAAGATGATGATGATGATGATGATGATGATGATGATGATGACGACGACGATGATGATGACGACGATGATGAGGATGATGATGATAATTATGATTTTGATGACGATGACGATGCTGATGATAATTATGATTTTGATGAGAATGATGACAATATTGATAATGATGATGACAATGATCATGAGGATAAGAATGTCATCTTAATTTATTATGATGAAGATTATGATGTTGGTGATGATTATGTTGATGAGGATGACTATGATGAATATGATATGACGCTGATGAAGATGAAGATGATATGAAGATGATATGACGATGACGATGCTACAGATGATGATGACGATGATATGAAGTAATTAATTTAATCTAGGTTTAATTTTAATGATGATGATGGCGATGAAGATGATGCTGCTGATGATGATGACAACGATGATGATGAATGTTATAGCTGATTTTACCACACATGGTGAATCACACTTTTATGGCCTTCACTGTCCCTTCGTAGACTTCTTCGACCCCATGGACCATTTTTGTTCCTTTTATGTTTCAAAGATCATCCCTAAAAACATGAAAAAAATTCCATACACGACTTTTAAACCCTTTCTTGCATATATACGTGGGTTTGACCCCTAAAAATGCGTACATTGGGATGTGTGAAAAACACCAAATTCTTTTGGAGTTTTCCTTAATGTGGATCCGACTCACTTGTCTCCTAGCCTTCCCTATGGCTTGAGATCGCTCAGATTTGACCTTTTTTTACCTCATTGAAGAGCTATATAAGGAACCCTTTGGATACATTGAAGGCATGAGGAATTGAGAGCAAGAGAACTATAGTCCATTGTTGCCGGAACTTGTGCTTGAGTCTACATCCCTTTGTCCCTTGGAGCACTTTTGTGTTTTTCCCAAGATTTCCCTTTGCTTGTGAGCTTGCTATCAAGAGATGGAGGACTGAAGTGGTAGAGACCGAAGTATGGGACTCAGTTTCTTCTATTTTCAAACATGCTGACAGAGTTTGCATTCATTGTAATCTTTGATTTTATATTAATAGAAATATATTTTCCTGTCAAATAATGTGTATTTGAATGCTTATATGTTATTGATTATATATTCTAGAGTAGGTCTAATATGATTATATATAGCATGCTTGTCTTGTTTATTGAATGTTGAGGAAGCAATTTATCAATTCAAGCTGGACTTGAAAAGCTCAACGGGGATCTACATCAACCGTCCGGAATAAGGTACAAATCGATATCCTTTAGTGTTAGATATTTGGTTTCTCTTCATATAAGAAAGGATTGATTTATGGAGTCAAGCTATCTATTGTAGTACCCCAAGCCATAGGAATTTCTCTTCGTAACAATGAAGATGATGACGATGATGACGATGATGAAGATGATGATCATAATTAGGATTTTGATGATGATGATGACTACGATGATGATAATTATGATTTTTATGATGACGATGATAATGATAATGATGATGACAATGATCATGAGGACATTTACCTTTCATTTATTATATTTCATCGTATTCTTCATTCATGTCATCGTCTTCTTCATCTAAGTCATGATCTGTATCATCAGATCCAGATTCAACATTGTAAGGGTTGGCCATATCATCATCGTCATCATCATCAGTTATGCTAATTGTGTCATCGTTGGTATAAATTTCATTGCCATTGTTTGCTACATCATCGAATTCAACTGTTTCTTGGAGTACATCTTTTGTTGGATCATCATCATCATCTAACTCATGTTGATCATGATTATTGTCATCATATCCTTCTTCCAGAGAACCCTTTTCATTAGCATCGTCTAGGTTATGCTTTATCGCCCTTCCCCTTGGGTCATGTCTCACAACAAATGACCAACCCACTTTACCTGGAACCTGTGAGTAAAATACTTGTTCACATTAGCTTGGAAGAACATAGGGCTTTGTTCTTGTCTCAAACAACCTTGTGTTTACCATGGTAAATCCATTATCATGTTCAATAATAGTTCTATCGATATCACGTTGATTCAATCGTAACCTGTACCATTTGACAACAAATAGAACTACCCTAAAGGATTTAAAGTCACACTCTATAATATCTTACAAATACCCATAGTATCAATTTTTTGAAACTTCTAGATGTCTGTTAGTTTTTAGATGAGACATTCGTAACCTCAAAGACAACAGATATCCCAGAATCTAATGTTTTCTTTGTTTCATCCAATTTTTTTATCTGATATCTACCTCCATTGCAAACCATAGCCTTATGGTGTTTTACCTGCAATAAGAAATACATAAAAATATTACACAACCATTCAGTCCTTATGCAACAATATATGGAAAAGAAGAACGTGTACGTCAAAATGTAATTTGCAAAATAAAAGATTCAGAGGGATTGATTAATTATATGCTTTCCATTTTATGTTTTACACCATATGCCAAATCGATTTCCCTTTCTATTACATTTCTATCTCCATTGTGTTGTGCTACTTTTACCAATGAAGCCACACCTTCCCATGATATTCCATGCCTCGATTGTTCACATCGTTCAATCCATACCTTCATCTAGTAAAGATTTTTTGTGATGTATAAATGAATTGCATCCCATTCTCAACCAATTACTTAATGACAATAACCATTAAAATTAAAGAAATGTGTAAATATCCTAAACAAAGTATATGATCTTAATTGAAGCAATTATGAATAGAAAATACAATTAGAATATGAACGATATAATAAACATCCACTAGCTAATAATTACCTTTCATCTTCATCAATCTACCTTTCCCCTTCAGTTTTTCCCCTTCAAATTTGTTATTGGAGTCTGGATCACAAATGCGACGTAAATTGAGCTTTGACTCTAAAATAGGAAGATATTCACTAACATACAAGATGTTTTGGAATACCGTATATCCTTCCATCATAGAAGCCTCAGCATTTGCTTGTTGTCTCACCAAACACTTCATAAATTTCAAGTGCCTCTCAACCATCCACATGGACCTTGAGTGCACAAGTCCACAGAACTCAATCTCCTCAACTTGGTGTATGAGGTAATGTTCCTGTGCATTGAAAAATGCCAATGGTAGATGCTTCTACATTTAACACATGAGACAAGGAATTTCTCTCCTCCAATACTTTATATCTTCTTTGTGGATTTCTTTAGATGTCAACCATCTACAAGTGATGCAAACCAATAACGATATTTAACAAAAATAAACATTAAATTACAATATATGCTGAAATAGTGCACAAAAAAAACAAATATAAATTATACGGAGAATTAAAGAAACACTAAGCACATGCAAGTAATCTCTAGTTACCTCATGTATTTACCAAGATTATATATAACTTGTTTGACATTGTTGTCGAAGTTATCCGGGAGAGAGAGAGGTAGAACATACTGTATAAATATACAAACCACGCCATTTACTAAACAAAGAGTATACAAACAAGAAAAAAAATATACGCAGTAAAATGAAAAAAAATGATATGGACATAACAATAATAATTACCTTGATGAATACATGCCAATCATGTGTTTTGAACCCCGCAAAATCACCTTTTTTGGTTATGATATTCTTCAAGTTTGCACAAAATCTAGTGGGAAATTTAATTTTCCGCATTACTTTTTTGACAACATTGCTTTGTTGCTCCATAAACATCCATGGAATTGAGTTTATATTAACTTGTTCTCCGTTGGTATGAAATTGGATGACATCTTTCATTGCATGGTTTCTTTCTTGAATCTCTTTGCAATATTTCACAACTTTATCTTTCTCCCTCCTTAGCTCTAGTAGTCACCATAAGGTTTCAGTAACATTCTTTCCAATATGCATTGTATCAAACAAATGAGCAATTTGTAGGTTCTCATAGTAGGGAAACCTGCTAAATTGAATAGGATAACTTTTCATTCCTCGTGGAAGCCCATTAATGCCTTCATGATCACAATGGACATCATGAATATTAGTTTATAAATAAATTGCATCATAAATCAAATATGCCACTACATTAAACAACTCACAATAAAAATTAAAATACATAACAATTCATATACGATGATCCATACGTACCATGATGACGATTTCTATTGTATTGCATCTTCCAAAGGTGATATGTCATTCTCCATGGTTTTAATGCAGTCTCATGCTTCCCATTGAAAATATTTTTTTCAGTTGTTCTATACATGTGATTCTTAGAGAGGAAATGCCTATACTCATCAAACACCTCCTTTCTTAAGATTTTTGAACGATGAGATTTTATCTTAGGACCACAAACTGGACATGCAAATTTACCCTGTGTCTAAAGACCTAAAATATTTATAGATGGAATATCTATGTCAAATATATTCATATATAAACTATTCTAATTACTCCATATCATTAAATGAAATTAAAGTGGAACTTAAAATTACAAAACACAAAATGAAGTTAACCCAGGGGCATCATGTATTATCCATATAACCATTGCATGGAATTGAAATTGTCTTTGTCGTATTGGTCTAGATACATCATACATAGTTATGCCATTCCATAACTTCAGTAGCTCATCTATAAGAGGTTCGATTTATACATCGTCAATAATGAGTTAACAATACAATTATTAGAGGAATACAGATAAACTTTATCATGATCCTATATATGTGATGGATTATTTTACATACCTTAGCATCCATGTGACTGCAATGTTTGAAAGACCATTCATAACCTTCAAGTTCATTATCAACAATACAGCAGAGAGAAGATTTGTTTTGGATCCTTCATAAAGGGGTTCATATGCCTTATCGAGAAGAGTTATATAGTGAACATCATCAAAATCATCATCATTTTCATTATCAACGTCGTCGTCATCATCCATTCTAACATTAAATGAATCATGGATCAATTTATTTGTGCCATCATCTTCAATTACATTACCCGTATGATCATCTTGTTCAATATGATCATTCACTTGTTCTCCATTAAACATACACGCTCCATGATCCTGATCCTGAACTTGTTCTGAAAGCAATTCCTCTGGACGATATGCTATAGGGTGTCTTTCCTTTAATATAAATACATGGAAATGCCAATAGATATACATTAATATATGAAAAATAAAAATAATACATACAATTACAAAAAAAAGAATATAATAAACATTATAATGCTAAACCTACAAATGGACGATATTCATTCCCCCCCTCAGCATGTCCATGTTTCCTACAATGTTTTGTGGCTGTTGAGATCAATATTGTTCACCTCTTAAATCCCCTGCATTGAGTACACGGACAATAACACTTTCCATCACCCCTTCATTTCGCTGCATCCCATAGTCTAGCAAGCAATTGTCGATTGTCTTCATTTGGATCCAAAATATTTCTATTTGACATTTCCTCACAAACTTTCTGAATGAATATAACCGGTTGTCTTAAAAAATCAAGTTCCACGCATCAATATTTTTTTCAAACGGAGAGAAGTTGAAGAGTAAAAAATTCTCGAAAAACTGTCTGTCGATGAAAAGAAAAAAATTCCCACAACTGCCCATTGAATAATAAAACAATTCATGAAAACGTCCGTCGAGGAACAAATAATTTTCGCAAATTGTCCGTTGAGGCACAAATAATTTCCTAAATCATCCGTCCCTTCTACAACAGATATGTCTAAATGTTTAAAAAAAATTATATTTATAATGGCCAGATGTCAGATATTCAACACCTTGAACATAGTTACCGTTGAAAATATGGGGCCAAAAATTTCAAATAATGTAAACCTTACATTTTTTTTTTAAACCTACACATGCCGTCGGATATGGGACGCTAAGGGGTCAAAAAACTGACACACTTGGGTCGGATATGTGACACCATACCATTGGATATTCGACACCATACCGTCAGAAATTCAACACCATACCATCGAAAATTTGACCCTGAAGTTTCAAATTTTCGACACTCTGGGGGTCGGATATGCGATGCCTGCTGTGTCGGATATTCGACGGTGCTATAAAACTTTCATGGTTGTCATTATTTTCAATTATTGTTTTCTGACACATCCATACGAAATGTCAGATGATGTCGGATTTTGACGTCGGTTTTCGGGTTCAAATCCTGCTGTGATATGCTTGTCTTAAAACATTATTTTCTTATTTCTTTAAAGTTTTGAGCTTGTTATCTTTTAAAGTACTTTTATATTAGGCTTATGTTTATAGTTGATTTAATAGGTTTTCTTTTTAATTTTGGATTTACTTAGTAAATTTCATGGTTTTTATGGGCTTATAGGATGTATATATTTCTGAAAGGTTCTAAAGAAATATCATAGGGTATTATTAAAGGTTATTTACCAAAATTTAACACATTGTTTTGAGTTTTGTTTAAAAAAATCATTAAACAGATATTCTTGTAGCAAAAAGACATAAGATATGAACAAGGCTGCTGTAAGTTTGTGGTTGAAGAATGAAAAGGCAGAAATCGTATTGAAACCTGGCAGTTCATGGTTGAAGAATGAAGACGGTTAGCTATTTATGATTTGCAAGGTAATTGATTAGCGCGATCGTGATAGTTGAACACAGACTTATCAAAGTTATTGGACACCTGGGAGAAAAGAAAGTTGTTTTTAAGCAACTAAATTCATTATTAAGACAGGTATGAAGCCAATTGCTGACATGCTCCATGAGTTTGGGATCACTTTGAAAGACGATTAGTTATTGGTGTTAATTAAGAAATGCAAGTTTATGAACCCGATTTTTGCTCAATTGTTAGTCTAATCTGTCAATGGGTCAAAATACTTATCAGTTTGTGAATGAAAATTCATATCAAGGGTTTTAATTTTCTCAGCTTATGGTTGACTGTTAAAATAACAAGATTTCATATAGTTTTAACTCTTCGTTGAATAAAAAAACAATTAAGGTGTCACATGCCCCAATTTTCAAAAACAATTTTACATTATTTGAGGAACATTGTGTTCAATTTTATGCTAAGTTGTAATTGATGACCAGTGGGGTCAATAATATTTAATGTAAATTCAGAATAATTTATTTATAAATAAATAAATGAGGAGACAACATCTTAGGAGAGTTGTTAAAAGAGTGTTTACTGGTCAAATTGGTGGAAGTACTAGGTGGAGAGAAAACTGACATGTGGCAGCATCCTCAAACCACTTCCAACTGTTGCAGGTGGCAACTTCCCTATATTTGTGGTCATGATTCCCCAAGAAAGTGGAATCAGAGTAGGTGGCTCAATTGATGAAAACTGACCAAGAATACCTAGGAATATCTATAAAATTTCCCATTGAAGAGAGCTAAGGCTACTCATTCTAGAGAAGTGATCATTCAGGGTGACTGAATTTACTTAAGAAAAATTCAATGGAGGGGAATTTGGAAATTGTTTGAGGGGATAAATGTTGAGATTGATCTAGTTGTAGGTTTTAAGATGAATATCATACTGCTGAGAGCAGATTGTTATTACTAAGGTAGTTGAACCAGCCAGGTGACATAGGTTTTTCTAGTTGCATTCTCCACCCAGTTCTCAACCAAGAAGACTAGGAATAGGCTCGGGGGTCCTGAGGAACCATTGTTTGAGCACTCTCCATGAGATTGGTAGGTAAGAACAGTATCCTTAAGCTATTTTCATCTTGTCCTCAACAGGTTCTACTTTATTTTTACTGTTTTAGTAAATAAATCTTAGTTTATCTCCTACATGTATGTTAAAAGTTCAGGGTTTTGTGAAATGTTAGATGCAGTAAATTTTTAGATTATTTATAAAAATGAAAATGGTTAGGAAAATAGTGAAATAGAAAGAAATTAAATTTCTAAGCTGTATTTTTCCACACCTAAAAACCAAGTCGTACTCTAGCACAGTTAGATTGTTTTAAGTAAATGAAATAATTCTTTTGGTAGAATGAAAATAGTAGATATGATTCTTGTATATGTAGTTAAAGAGAATAGATTTTTTTTAATGATTAAAGAATGCAATGAAAAAGCAATGCTATGGTTTTCTTACACTTATCGTTTTACTTAAACTAACTAAATGAAAATACAAGTATAAGAAGTAGAAAATACACTATCACTATAGCATTGGTATATTGATAGGAAACAAAAGTCTTATAGGAGATAATAACGGATATTTGAGAAAATATATAAAAGTTAATAACCAAACAGTTTTTTTTTAAATATTGACTTACCCTTAATTACTAACTTAATAAAACTAGATTAGGGTTTCGTATATAAACCCTTCATTTTTGTAAAATAAATAGAGTTCTAGAGTTAACATTATTTTCTCTACAGAGCTTAAATATAACTTACAGAGTAGTAAATAAAAAAAATGTATATGTAAATAATAAACAAAATAAACTAAGAATTATATATATATATATATATATATATATATATATATATATATATATATGCATTATAAAAAATTTAAAACCAGACAGGCTTATAACCTGTGAGAACCCAAGGGTCGAAACCCTTTCTGCTATTCGATTCTAATACACAATAATCTTGTAATGAAATACAACCAGTTACATTGCTATCTGTGAAATAAAAATAAAAATAAAAATACGAACTATGCAATTAGAAAAACCACAGTCTTATTCCTTAAAATAAAACATATTCATAAATATTTTAGCAGTAAATTAAATACATTATTGACAGGTTAATGAAACAACAGTCCACATGTAAAGATAAAACTGGAGCAAACGAGACAGAGCTCATATAAAAATCAAAGCTTAACAAAATTCTTATTTTCTTAAACTGACGGTATTGCATTATCAAGCCATGGGGATAAAATGTTTAACCAAAAACCAAATACATATCACGGCTCAAGATCCGATGCTACCCAACGAGCACCGCAGGGGTTTTAAACCTAAAAATGGAGTAATAACAAACTAAAAATTTTAACCATTGAAGAAACTGAATCCATGCTTCCTTTCACTATAAACTTATTCCAACAACCCTTATCGTAAGTAGGGAAAACCCACATCGAAACCAGGGCTTACCAATTGGAGGCCATGAAGTTCAGCGAAGCTTGAGGTTGTGTTATTTCCACTTAAGGCTTGGAGCCATCGCAGGTTCCTGCAAAGAGCACAGTTTCTAGCATTAAAACAAGACTTGACTCATAAGTATAAAACCTAACTTAAATAATACTTTGGAGAAAAGAAATTTTCATTTTAAAAATTAAATATTACCTGCGAGCAAGAAGAGAGTCGAGCCGTGAAGGAACAGTCACCAGCGTAAGTGAAATGCACGGAGGAGCAAGTAAAACCTCATGCTGACCATGTGGATGGAGGAAATAATAAACAAACTCAAAACTCCACAAATTTGTGGCAATGAACAAGTAATGATAGAGCTAAAACCATATACAGGCCTCGAGCCAAGCAAATAATCAAAGACCACTCGCACAGTATTGTTTACACCCAAGAGAAATTAAGACTACAAGACTTGGTATCGAGACCACTTAGAATAAAATACAAACCATGGATCTATCAAATAGAGAAGGAACAACCTCTCATGGCCGCAAGGAAACTGCACAATGCATCCTACAGGCTGACGAAACCCTCGGAGGCAAATGCCAAAGGAATAGGGTTTTCACTCCTTTTAAGTCACCAATGCATGGTAGTATTCCACCTTGAGATGATTTATCTAATTACTT
Organism: Pseudotsuga menziesii; assembly: GCA_001517045.1. Lineage (NCBI taxonomy): Eukaryota > Viridiplantae > Streptophyta > Pinopsida > Pinales > Pinaceae > Pseudotsuga > Pseudotsuga menziesii. The sequence goes on from LPNX010177035.1 coordinate 38,704, forward strand.
AAGGTCAACCATACTTTGGAGATAGAAATCTCTTTTTAATAAAGAACCAAAATTATAATATATCATGGAAATTATCAAGTAGTAAAACTACCTAAGGGTACAAGTAGAAATTAGTTTGGTACATTATAACAATGATGTGGTATTGTATTTTTACAATAGTACTTGTAGTATGGCGATAACTTAGGAATTGAAGTTTATAACTTGATATTTAGCAATGCAAAATGATAAGCATATTTGCATACAATTAACAAGTTGATAATCTTCATCACTAGTAAAGAAGAGTTGAATTAAAGATATATAATCTATTGGTAAACTTTACCTTTGAAAATCATAGGAGTATATTTATGCATAAAAGCAGTGCATTGGAGCATTAAACAGGATAATAGTAATAAGATCATGTTACAATAAAAGTAATTGTATGTCAAGAGCTTGAGTGCTAAGCTCACTGGAAGAATCTATTTTTTTTTAACTAAGTATGTTAAGAATAACAAAATATAAGGCTAAACTATGAATACTGTCTTAGAACCAAAACAATGAAATAAATTACTTTACCTCATCAAAGCCTTGTTTTTAAATAATCAATTTATATTACAAGCATCTTAATATGCTACAGAAATACCTCTCGCTATCGTACAAAATAAAATCCTACTTGATCATTTCATTGCCCGTTGAACCTGTAAGAATTAGCAGTCCATCTGAGTTAGCAGAATGCTAAGTAAGTGCCGAATTTCAAAGATAGTTTCTCACTTACTCGCCAAAAGTAAATTATTAGTATAGCTAGAAGTAATCTAAATACAAGTCATTCTCATATAACTTATAGAAATTAAAGTTGTATTAGTTATTTGTATTTTGAAACTAATAAATACAAATTGTTAAGCTGTTTCATTTTCCGCTAACCGACTGCATATTCAGACATTTTATGTTACTTTAAAAAATTTAAATTTTTATGAAGTTTTGGGGTTATTGCATAAGGTTTATCACTTAGAATGAAGAGAAGTGGGAAAACGAATAGGGATGAGCCTTTAGACATGTCCTGGGCTCAAAATTTCCCTAACTATGCAAGGTTATTTTCAGAAGTAGGTTAGTTGAACTATTTTGAGAAAATTGATGCTCATCATACAGAGGTTTTATACAAATTTGCTCAGCGATTAGAAAAATACATATTCACATTTGATACCCTAAAGATCGAGCTGAATAGAGAGTTAATAGCAGATGCTATAGGCATTGTTGATGAAGGTGAGTATTGGTTCAAGAAGGTGCCTTTTGTTTTTAATTCATAGAATTAGTTGCTTCCAAATGTTGTTGCAAATTGGGGTAAAGGAGTACATCTAAAAAATTTCAAACCAGAGTGGAGAGAGCCAATCAATATCCTGCAAAGCTATGTAACTTGTGAAGGAAGATATGGATTTGTGTTTAAATATCATTTCAGATTTCTGCGGCATTTAAATCATGAATCGAAGATGAATCTCCCTTTATTTTCCCTTATAAGTTTGCAGAATATGTATAGAAGAGTAAGGGAGCATCAGGATCATACTAAGCAGTCCATATTCCATCATGGTCTAATAAAATTAATCATTACTACTGTGCTCCAAAAGAAAGGAAAGACCTGGGATTATTTTTTATTCTATTATGGGTTTCAAAGTGAGAAAGAGGACCAATTGAAGAAAACACAGGTGAACAAAGCATAGAACTTAGTCAAAAAACTAAAGAAATAGGTCATAGTCAAAGTAGAAGAAGATAGTGTACAAGAAAGGTCTATGCCACAAAGGGTTGAAAAGCCTGAAAGTGAACAAAAAAATAAAACTGATGAGGATGAATCATCAAAACTTCAAAAGTAGGATTTAAATCATGTAGAAAATACCCTGAATGAAGATGTAAACCAGGGAGTAGATGAAGCCATATTAGAACAAGAACAGGTCCACACAAGAGTACATTTAGAAAGAAAGGAAATCCCATTGATTGATAAAACTAGGGTTGACAATGCACAGAGTTCACAAGAGCAGTTTGAAGAAAAGATGGTTTCAGAAGGAGTAAAAATAAAGGTGGTTCATCTTGCAGGCATTAAGCACCAAGGAAAAACCTTGAGCATGTTGGGAGAGATATGAGTAGGATGGAGACCTAAAACCATACCTAATAATAAATTGAGATTGAACATGAAAAATCTTTTAAACCCTACGTTAGCTCAGGAGAAAATCATAGTAATAGAAGACTCTTCTTCCCCAGAAGAGTTAGAAGAGGATGAAAGCTTGAGTGGTAGAGAGGTTAAAGGTAAGAAACATGTTCCTTTGAAGGTTAATTTAGGCTCAATAGAGATTAAAATCTCAGAGTTGTTACAAGATGTTCAAAGAAAAACAAATTTTAGCTATGAGCAGGATGATTTGATGAAACAGCATTCAGTGAAGACAAGTTTATGTGCAGATGAGGAAAAGATTGCAGAGCCATCAACTCAGTACAGTTTTGAAGGAAATACAACTCCAGGGGTTCCTATAACCATAACAGAGAAACAACAAGAGGATGATGAGGAGATATTTAAGAGATTGAAAATTCCATGGATGCTAGAAGGACTATCTTCAACTTCAAAAGGAGAATGTATTGATTCTGAGAATCATAACATACAAAGAAGCATCAAATAGTATAAGTATCAGATATAATTCATGCAGGAAACAAATGAAGGATTAGTAGTAGCCAACCGAATATTAAGAGAAAATCTAGAAGAGATTAATAGCCATTACCAAGAGTTAATTGCAGTCTCCAAGGAAGCATTGAAGAGGAAAAGGAAAACACAAAGTTTGTGTGCAGAGCTAAAGCATATTGTTCAAGAAATAACTCAACAAAAACAGGAATAATAAAAAAGAGTTGAAGACCTAGAAGCTGAGTAGTAGAGAACCAAGAGGAAGACTCAAGCTTTGGAGGGGATAGCCCTTTTAGAATAGGCTGCTAAAGATTTGTAAAAGGCTTTAAGTGGTGGGTGTTGTTAGTTAATTTTTGTAAAGAAATTAGTTTATTTTTAATAACTTTACGTTGTTAAGCGATTCGATAGTCTGACCTAAAAAGTAGTTATTCAGTTAGGTAATTTTTTTTTATGTAACCAAGATAAAAGTAGGACTATAGAATGAAAGGGGGTTCGAATTTTGTACAAGGGGAGGCTATAAAGCTATTGTATACAGAGCTAAGTTCAAAAAAATCTTATGAACTTTGGATTACTGATTATGTTATATATGCAATCTATAAGCCCATTTTATCCTATTTGTTGGTTCCATTTTCGATTGGTGTGATCACTCAGTTTATAAATTCATTTCTTGTTGAAGGTTATTTCTGATGGAATGATTATGAACTTTGGATGAAACTCAGTAATGTTTTTTATGTTGTTCAGGTTTATGTTTCATATATTATACATTTCAGTCTTATATTGTTGCATGATTTAGTATTTGTCTTAGCCTTATGAGTTTTTACCCTCTTATTTACAAACTGCACAACCAAACCCTAAAAACCTGTTTATTTATTTTTATTTCATGAGATTGTGTTGGATTGTTCTTTAGTAGTCTAAGAACAATTTCTGGCACTAACAGTTCCAACATGCAAGTAGCTTAAAGCTCCTAAAGGTAAGGCTTCCCTATATGGGATAACAAGTTCTGTACCAGTTTTACTTTTCCTCTTGGGAAACAAATGCTCTCCAAAAACTCTCTTGAGAATAATAATCAGGTAGAATACATGGAAAATCAAAACATACACAAGCCTCTCTTTGGCATGGCTATTTATAGACAATCTTTAGGAAAAGGGATAGTTAAATCAAGAATCATTTGTTTTCTTGAAATAATATTTTATTTAATTTATGTGAAATTAATCTTTATTTATTTTAACTAGGAACTCTTCGACTAGTTCCTATTTTACTCTTTTAGGTATTTGAATATTTAATTTAATTATTGTAATAAATAATAATACATAGATCCTCCCATTATTATTTATAGTTACTATTATTATTTCATAGGCTTACTCTTTTATTTAAATATATATAATATATATATTGTTGTTAACATTTTTACTTTGGGTATCATATAGCATGATCCCAAATCGCATGACACTTTTATTTTTAGCTTATAGTCACTTATTTATTAAGGCCTTCAGGTAGTGGTTAGGTCAACTAGGTTAGGGAACTCTAAACCTCCTTGTATGTTGGATTACCTTGTATAACGTGGTAGTTCTTCAGTACTTGATTAAACATAGAAATTTGAAATTTTATTTAATCACTTAAAAATAAGTAAGATGAGATCAATGTTTTATTAGAGTCGTTTTCACTCAACATCTTATTTTTTCATTAACTCCTAGAGTTTATTCAAAGACCATACTCAATGCTAAGAAATAGGGAGTTACAACTTAGTGAAATTCCAGAGCTCCTCGTTCAACACTAGTGCTAGGATGTATTAGTAGGATACACCTAGGGATAAAATGGCCAAGGATCCGATGTTCCAGGGATTATGCTCAACATCAACTTGGAATGATTTAGGGATTATGTTTAACACTTCCAATTCTTATCTTTTCATGTTTTTCAGAGATTCATGTTGAACGCAAATTTTTCATAACACATGTTCTCTATAGCTTCTTTCTCAATAAAAACATCAAATACTCATGTGCTCTAGAGTTTCTCACTCAACACAAACATCAAATACTCATTCACTTCAGATATTCTCTCTCAACACAAACATCGAATACTCATGTGCTCGAGAGCTTCTTGCTTAACACAAACATCTTATCAATTATTGGCTTCGGGGTCCATGCCCAACACATGAAATAATATGCATAAAACATAAGGATTTGTATTATGCCCAATATATCAAACAAATCATCATTCTCATGTGCAGTGGGGTCTTATTCCCAATAAACAAAATAAAATATCAAAGCAACATCATATGCAATGGGACTTATTCCCATAAGTGTCAGGTCAAAAATTCAGGATATTACACGCACACACACACACACACACACACACACATATGCATCAGAATCAGGTTACTTGGGTATGTTCCATATGGTATGGGAGCTATAGGTTTCAACCTTGTCCCCTTTTGGGAAGCATTATGGAGAGACTTTGTTATAAGCATAAAATTTTTGTTTGGAATGGTTAAAATAGAGACACTGGTCTCAACCCTAGAACCTTTTTGGGAACATGTAGTTCTGCTAAAGCATTCCAAGGTAGTAACTACCCTTTGCTTAATTATAATCAGCTTTTGCTTGATGAGACCTAGTTATGTACTCTCATTGTGTATTAAATTGATGAATTTTGATCAATGTATTCCAAGGTGTATATGATGGTTGATGAGTTAAATGATGTACTACAAGGGATGCTTGTGTTGTAATTAATGCATGTGTGGTTTTATTTGGAGGAGAGTAAATGATTGATATAGGACAGAAATAGGTTAAGGTATTACGAATTGATGATCAGGTATGCATGAGGGTCATTGTATGGCTAGTTTGAGTTGACGAATAATGGCTTCTTGAATGATTTCTTAGAGTAATTATGCTTTGTGCTAAGGGAAAAGTTATATGTTCTTATGACCCTTTTGATTCTCAGTTAAATGGGAATTGTTACACATAACTTAGGTTTGCATGTTGCATTCTTTTAGGTGATTTGTGAAGATAGTTTCCCTTGGGATATCCACTAGAAAGGTATCTGGTGGTAGTCTTGAAGGGGAAATAGTAATAACTTAGTGGTATTTGTTATATGGAAGTTGAAATGTAAGTACTAATCATGTAACTGGTTAAGCATGACTTAGGTACCCTTATTGAAAATGAACTTCAAATATAGTTATCAAATACGAAAGATGTAGAATGCAGTACTGACACCTTCATTAGGGTTCTGGATCAATGATTGATCAATGCAAGGATCGATGATAAACAAAGCTTAAGTACGTGCCTATGTGGAAGGTTAATATTGTGGTAGAACCAGATCTACGAATAAGGATAGGTTCCGCAAGTTAAAACTACAAATGAGATAAGATGATATTCCTCATTCCTATAGAATTTACCTTATTATGTTTGAATTCCATCATCGATTTAGATATGAAGGTTGTCATTCATTTCGTTGGATCGAAAAGCAAGGATGATAAAAAGGAGATGGGTGGTGAAATTTGAAAGTGATTGATGCAAAGAAGATTAAGATCAACAAATGAGGTTGATCATGAAACCAGATCAATAGTCCTCAGCTATTTCGTGGGGAGAACTAGCATGGACAAACAAAATTCTGATATGCACAAAAATTATATAGAATCTGCCTTATTGTAATTGAAGTCCATCGTCAATTTAGATATGACGGTTGTCGTCCATTTCATAGAATCAACTAACCAGTGGGTTAATAATCTGGATGGTTGCAAAATTTTAAATTAGAAGCTACTTTGTTATATTTTGCGTTGTTGATTGGAGTTGACAGAGATCCAATGAATAAGGATTATTTTGCTCGGTCTAATAGCTTGGAGTATAACAACAGAGGCTGGACGCTGAATTTTATGAAATTGAGGCCCCCTCTTTGAAAGAGCATTGCCTGGGATTTGGTCAGGTTGGTTAATTTAGCAGTTCTACTAATTTAGAACTATACTAAATTGATTACTGGTCAATTTAAATATTGTTTTAGGGGAACCTAGAATCAATCTTGGTAAATTTGGTGAGAATGATTAATCGAATTCTTCTGATCAAACCACATGAAGGTCGCATTTGATAGAAAACGGACAATCCAGTTTAAAGGATAACATGGATCGATGATGGGAAAACAGATCTGCACAAGTGCTTTGAAGAAAGAAATATCTGGTTAAAGAGCCAATTCTACAGGTTTCTAATTAAAGAACAAGCTAAATCTTGAAGGAACGTTTAGTGCTAGATATGCAGAATGCCCCAAAGGGAGTGCTACCATATAATTGTAGAAGACCATAGTTGTTATGTTGTATATTCCTTCTGATAGAAGCCATGAAATTAGATAAACTATTATGTAAAAAGGGAGTTTTCTATTGGATAGGTCAACTCCTCTCTTTCCAATATGGTTGTATTTTTCTAAGGAATTCCATGTACATAAACTTTGGCATAAGAATGCAAAAATGGAAGAGATTTTACAGTTCTGATGCATATGCACTAGAAGACGTATTAATATATATCGGATAGTGCAGCTAAAGATAATTTTCATGCATATAATATTGCATGGTGGAAAAGTTAGTGAAGTTTTACGTATGCACTAAACCACCACTGATAATTATTGTTGTTTATGCAAGCATGGTCAATAGAAATAATTGTAGGACCAAGGGCATAGAAGCAGGGTGGGAAATGTTGGTGATAATGTGCAAGTGACCAATGGTTATGTCGAAAAAGGATAGGAAAACAAATCTATGATCAATAGGTTGGTGTCAAGGTTTTGTAACCCCTAGTAAGAGACCAATCAATCAGGTAACATCTGAAATCAATATGAAATACTAGAAAGATGTTGTTATCAATTAAATCCATTACATTTATGGTGGACCATCGTAGATAATTGATAATATCAAGAGCATTCTATGTAAGTATGAGAATTACCAGTTCTAAAATACATATATCTATGATCGATGGAAATATTGATGTTATTCAAATCCACGATACAAAGATTGTGATTTATTACTGGTGGAATAGTTGTCGGTACCCAGACCTAGTAATGGCAATGATACGAGAAGGTTATTCTGCGTATGAATTTGAGAAAATAGTAAAATAAGGAAGGATGTACTTGGGGTGCATAGCTTCTCGAAAGGATATACTTGGGTGATATAGCTTCCCCCCCTAGCTAGCCAGGAACCAGTATGCATCGTCGGGGCCTCCCAAGTATAAGACATATGGTTAGTCATCTTTTCACACTCATTCATGTCATGTAAGAGGAATTCCATGACAGTGGGGGTTTCGTGAAGAGAATAACCCCTAGATATTATGGTGTCCAAAAATAAAGTGCATGAGCTTGGTTATTCAGAGCTTCCACTGAGCACCTTAAAGAGGTGTTAGGCTGTGGAACATAACTACCATGGAGCACCCAAGGAGGTGCTAGGTTCTATAATATTGATTGAGTAATATATATACAGGTTGAGGAGGCCTTCATGTGAACTTGTAGTTCCATGAAGAGATGACCCTCATGTATATATATATTCATGTCTAAAATTCTGAAAGAAGAATTCATCGAAGGAGCACTTGGAACTTTGATGCCAAGGTATGTGTGGGTACATATAGATGCATTTTGTGAGTGCGTGATTGAGATATAAATACTTCATTGCAAATTATTTAATAGCTAAAGTGATATAATTATGGGAAGTTATGAGATCATTTCATGCACTACTATGTATACAAGGAAAGGAATTTCATGTAAAAATGTACTCTTGTTTGATTGAATGCTCTGTTGAAAAGAAAAAATTGTATGGAGCATGATTGTGAAATCATGAGTATTGAAAGTACAATTTATTTGCACAAATAAGGTGAAAATACCTGTCAATTTCAATGATGCATATATAATAACTATATAGTATTGTGTGTTGAAATTTTTGAGGATCATTGTAATTCTTGTCATGAAAGGATGGTATGCAACAATGCTCACAATTGATTGGATGATTGGAAGTTTCCAATTGAAGGTAGTGTGGGTAGGTCCCGTAAATTAATGATAGAATTGAACATGTGCAAAGGATAAACATTATGATAAGTATCTCATGACGGTGAAATTTAATTTATGCACAGAACATAGTTGTAAATTTTGGTTCTGAAATTTTGTTGTTCTAGAATTGTGTTAAGTTGACATGTTATGTGTGGCAACAAGTGTAAGTAATAGGGGTAAGAGATTCCACTTTCTAGAGACAAATAATATGAGGATGGACTCATGATTACAAAATTTAAATTTTTTACTAGAGAGAATTGTAAATCCATTGTTTCATTCGATTATCCATGATATTGATTGTTTGATGTTAGGAAACATGTCAAGTAAGAGATTGTGGAATAACCAAGTATTATGGTCTACAGGAGAGAAACAAAGGACAAGGACCTTATGTTTGGAAAATTTAGGTTTTTGATGGAGATTTTCCTTATGATGACCACTCATGTGAACTACATGCTTTATGACATGCAGGTGAGATGAGGGAGAACATGTGCTTGGGGAAAATGTTGCCTTTTGAACTTAAAATGCTAATAAGTATTCAGTTGTTTAGCTTATTTTTATGTTATTAGACATCCATGATGTTGCCGGTGTAAAATTGTTAATAATAAATTAGATGCCCAAATGTCCTTATGCTGGACACCCTAGTTGCCAAAACGTGATAACAACTCTGAGGGAGAAAATATTTTGGCCCATATTAAAGGTAAGTTAGTTAGTTGTCTATCTAAATAATGGGAGGAACTGGATGAAATGCTTCAAGGAACTGAGGGAATAGCATAAATAAAAAAGAGGAAAAGGAAAGGTTAAGTCATGACAACGTTTATTTTTATATGATCCATGATCCACATAGCGGAAAGCAACAAGAAGAAAAGAAAAGCGAAGTTATAAGGAGGGTAATATTTTCGTGATCCATGATCCGCATAGCAGAATGCAGAAGGTGCAAAGGGAAAGTTAAGTGGTGAAAATGTTAATATTTCCTTAATCCACAATCCATATAGAGGAAAGAGGAATGGAAATTGAAGTATTAATAATGTGAACACATCCACGATCTGGGATCTGCATAGCCAAAATTGAAAAGAGGAAATGAAAGCTTAAGTGGTAAAGGATTTAATATTTTCTGCACTCTGCGATTTGCATAGAGTAATGCAAAAGGCGGAAAGGAAAAGGTTAACTCATTAAACAACAATATTTCTAGGATCCGTGAACTACATGGAGGAATGCATAAAGAGGAAAAGAAAGGGTAAATCATAAATTTGTTAAGGCATTCCAAATTTCCAAAATCTGCGGGGTGGGATGCGAAAAATGGAAATGGTCCCCTTATATGAAATGACTGTTATAGCAATGTTTAAAATTAGGAATGAATGTTTAGGGATTGATTCCTGACACATTTCTTATGTGAAGGATATATGTGTGTGTGTGTGTGTGTGTGTGTGTGTGTGTGTGTGTGTGTGTGTGCGCATCAGAATCAGGTTACTTGGCTATGTTACAGGTCACATCATCTCTGAGAAGGGGATAATCATAGACCCAAAAAATATTAAATCCATAGAGGTCTGGCCTACCCCTACCAATGTCACTGACATTTATTCATTTTTGGGATTAGACGGTTACTACTGAAAGTTTGTCGAGAACTTTTCGAGGATTTATTGTCCCATGTCTGCTTTGCAAAAGAAGGAAAACAAGTTCTTATGGATGACCAAGTGCGAGGAATTTTTTCATAATATTAAACAACTTTTGACTACTGCATTGATACTATGAATTGCGGATCCTGATGGGAATTTTGTTGTTTGCATGGATGCAAGTAAATAAGGGCTTGGAGGATTCCTCCTGTAGAACGATTGCATGATCTATTATGAATCACAGAATTTAAAGGAGAACAAACAAAACTATCCCACCCATGATCTTGAGCTAGTAACCATTATCCATGCCTTGAAAATGTGGAGGCACTACCTCACGGCAAAGAAATTTCTTCTAAATATAGACAACATGAGTTTGAGTATTTATTTGATCAACTAGATCTAAATGCTAGAAAATCCAGATGGTTGGGTTTCCTTAGTGAGTACCATTTTGAGTTAAATTATATAAAGAGAAAGGAAAATAAAATTGTTGATGCTTTAATTTGACAAGCTCATATGTTAAATGAGGTAACTGTAAGTCAAACCGATCTGGATTTGCATGAGAGGATTAGAGAGGCAAGCAGAGTTGATTGTTTCTATGTTGAATTCCTCAACAAAGTCTAAGAGGACAAGTTGTTTTAGCAACCAAAATAGTATAAGGTATATGAGACCGGATTATTGTGGTCCAAATAAAAATTGTATGTTCTGGAAGAAGGGGACATCCAGTTCAACATCCTCATGCAATTTCATCAGAAACCCTATTCGAGGCATATGGGATATCAAAAGATGATATCTGCCGTAAAGAAACACTTTTTTTGGCCTAAGTTAAAGTCCGACATAGTGTTGTTCATTGCAAAATGTCAAGAATGCCATCTAGTCAAATATGAGCAGTAGCATCCTTCAGGATTGTTGCAACCATTACCCATTCTGGAATGGAAGTGGGAGGTCATTAGTATGGATTTTATGACAGGTCTTCCAAAGAGAAAGAAGAAAAATGATTCTATCTTTGTAGTGGTTAACAATTTATCTAAAGAAGCACACTTCATCCAAATAAATTCAACCTACAAGGAAGTTCACATTGCCAATATATTTTTAAAAGAGATATTCAAATTGCATGGGATAGCTAAGGAAATCATCTCCAATTGAGACACGAAGTTTACCAGAAAATTTTGGAGAACCTTATTCTCTGGATTGGAGTTGCAGTTAAAATTTAGTATTGCTTACTACATGTAGAGAAAACAGAATGATAAAACTATATTTTGGAATAAATGCTTAGGATGTATGTTGTGAACAACTCCACCAATTGGGGGGATTATCTGCATCTCGAAAAATTTGCATATACCAACAGATACTAGAACTCCACCAAGATGAATCCCTTCAAGGAAATCTATGGTTGGAATTATAAAACATTGGTTACTTGGGATATCCCAGTTGAATGGCTCATATTAGAGCCCAATTTACTAAAAGACTTGGAACAATTGGTCACGAAATTCCAACAGAACCTTAAAGAAGTGCAATACCTCTAAAAGAGTTACACAGATTAAAAAAGGAAAGATAAATATTATCAAATCAGTGATCATGTTTACTTAAAAGTAAAATCAAAGAGAAGCTCATTGAGCTTGGGAAGGTGCAGAATGTTGAAACCAATATTTTGTGAACCCTTCGAGATACTAGCCAAGAGAGGGCCAGTGGCTTACGAATTAGCCTTACCTTATCACATAAAGGTTCATAATGTTTTCCACACATCCTTATTGAAGAAATATGTATATGATACTAAACATGTTATTGATTGGTGCTTTTTACAAGTGGAACATTAAGGGCTATTTGTACCTGAACCCCATCCTATACTGGACAAGAGAGAGGTGTAGGTTAGGAGGCACACCATAGTCCAGTTGAAATTTCAATGGAAGCACTTTGAAGCTGAAGAGGCTACTTGGGAGAATGAACCCACCGTGAAATAGGCTTACCTGGCCTTATTTCATGATTTCATTCCTAGTCCCTAGAACACTAGAGACAGTGTTTATCTAAGAGGGGAGGGATGCAATATCTCGAATTTTATCCTAACACTTATCGACATAAGTCCCATCACATGTGATGTTGCTTTGATTTTTATATTTTAGATATTGGGAATAAGACCCCATTGCACATAAGTATGTCGATTTTGTTTGATATATTTGGAGTAATTGAAAGCATATTTTTTATTTAACATTTATGTGATTGCAGGTGTTGGGTTTGTACCCTGAAGCACATGATTGATGATTAATTTAATGTATCTTTTGAGCGCAAGATTTGGAGCACATGAGTGATTGTTGCACCTGGAAATCTCACATTGCTTAGCAACCTCCATCACGATTTCACTTTTCCTTTCAACCTCCTAGAAAGCATGGCTTGATTCATCTTGGTCATTTTTTTCCTAGATGTAGAAGGGGTGGCGCCTTATTGCTTTTGCACAGAGCGTCGATGACGGCTGTCTGAGTTGAGAAAAAAACGTCGTTTTCCCTCTTCTTTGGAAAAAACCCTAGGTTGGTTCCTTTGTCAGTTTTGCTAAGTATTAGATGAAATTTCAACTCAGAATGGGCCTCCTAAAAAAAATGAATAAAATAATAGTTAAAATAATAAAATAATATTTATTAATTTTGGAGGAAAAAAAGAAAAAAACTACTTTTTTGTTTTTATTTTTGACATATCTCCCTATGTTTTTACTCAAATTTCGATCGTGAGAGCTCATTGGATGCGGAATTAAATTCTGCATCTAATGAGTACTCACTCATCATACTTTTGAAGAACCTTTCTACCACAAAAAAAAAGAAATACCTGGAAAAAAACATGATGATGACATCATCATCACATTTTTTTAGGTATTTCCTATTTTTGGGGTAGTGGGCTCCTTCAAAAGTATTCTGAGAGGGTACTCGTTGGATGTGGAATTTAATTCCGCATCCAAATAACTCTCTTGATCAAAATTTGAGTAAAAACATGGGGAGATATGTCGAAAATACAAACAAAAAAGGTAGTTTTTTTTATGATACCTCTCCCCAAATTTATATTTAAAAAGTGTTTAAGAAATATATGGTATTTCAAATTTAAATCAATTTCATTGGCTAACACATGATGACATGGAATTTGAAATAGAGTTAAAAGGCCCATTTTGAGTTCAAATTTCCTCTAATGAGCATCGGTGGTCAATAAATGAGAAAAAAAGATGTTTCTAGAAGCTTCCATGCAGAAACCTCCATAGGGTTAGTTCCTATATGCTTGGGACAGGTGGAAATCTCCTTCCTCACCTATAGGGATCTCATCCTATCCTTTTTCCAAGTCATCTCTTGAGTTCTAGGCCTATAAATGGAGCCTTCATGAGGAGACTGGGGGAGGCCAGGAAAAGCACCCTTATGCTGCTAGTTTGAAGTCTAAATCAGAGGTAAAGTAGAGCCAGCTTGTGGTTGGAGAGGTCTTCATATTCATAGGATATTGTAGACATTCTTATTGAGATCAAAGCCATCGACATCAAGGATTTTGGTTGTACTTCTTTCTCTTCCATATATTAATACAAAGACATTTCCCTTTCCTATATTTGATTGTATTAATTGTAATTAGATATTATTGGATTCCTTGATCACCAATATGAATAGTCAATTTATCATGATGCTCTCATCATTTTCATTTGTCTTGTGATCTATTTTCCAAGTAATAAACTATTGCAGGGACTTTTTGGAAAGAAGATAAGCAAATCTAAGGTTGAGGTATATTGTCTTTCATGTTAATTGATTTGATTATTCAAGGAAAGGATATGGTGTTGTGTCTTTTTTTTCTGTAGTTGTGACTTACATTGTAGAGGAACAAGTGGTGTCCACACTAATTGAGAATTCCTATTAACAAAATTGGCGACAATACTGGGGATGCTTAAAATAGTCAAATCTGGAAAATATCTAGTCAAATCTAGTGCAGATCTAGTTCGATCTACAAACTTTGGTAACCATTCCATATATGAAGGTATTTCTCTCTCCTTTTAGTTGTTTCAGCTAACAAGGTAAGATATCTATATTATGTTACTGATTCTTTGCCTCTGTTTTGATTAGTTTCACCCTTTTCAGTCCAGCTCAGTTTTTTCTGGTTTTTCCTATAGGTTTTTAGCCTTTCAGTTCACTATTCAGTGGTGCTTTTCCTTTTGGCTAACAGAGTGTCAGTTCATCCTAGGGCGCATTTTTTGCTTTTGACAGTAGAGCTGACACCACCTTCTCCTTTCACTGACAAAGCATCGACGACGCATATGTGCAGAAGGATAGGAGTGTCGTAACAGCCTAGGACACTCGGGTGTAGTTCCTTTCACTGCACCGAGGTAGGTATTCAAAACTGCATGTTCAAGAAATTTTTGTTCAGAATTTGTAAATTGTCTTGTTCTATGAAGTTTTTCATGGTTTGCTTGCTTGTTGGCTGTCTAATTTACTGCTTTTTGTGTCTGTTTCTTTGTTGGAGCTCAGATCCAAAATTTTATCTTTTGCATTGTCATAAATGAAAGCGGAAACATAGTTCAATTTTTGTTTTTTAGTGAATTTTCTGAAAATTTTCATTTGAAAAGAAAGCCTATAGTCTCTATCTAGAAGATTAGTTTCTTTTTAAAAAAATAGTGCTTTGTGTGCCTCATAATTTCTAGAAAAATAAAATAAGAATGATTTCATTTTTCTCTTGTTTATGCTTCTGAAAATTTCTATTTCCATCTTTCATGCGTGATTTAGAAAAATAGGTCTTTTTGACATTGTAGCAGAAGTTAGTTTTGCATGCAGATTAGAGGCTTCTTTCTTACATTTTTAGAAACTTTAGATTGCTTGTTTGAAAGATTTTTTGTGTTTGAAAGGACTTCCTTTGCATTCTTTATTGGATCTTGTTTTGTTGTTGAAAACAACTTTCTTTTGGTTATTGTTGAAAATAAAAGAAAAAAGTTTCTTCCTTACACTAGTTAGTGCTCATCGAAGTCAACAAGTGCATTTATATTTATATTAATTTGCATCATTGGAGATAACATTTTACAAACATTCACCTAATTTTCCAGATAAAATTAATGGTAGCTTTAGGTCTAAAAATTGTATATAAATTTGAGTGATAGGATAGTGACATGTTCGAGCATCATAAAGCATACAAGCTGTTGTTATTTGTTCGCACTACAACCTGGGACTCGCACGGTTCTTCCACGTATTGTCTGTATATAGAACGGCCTTTCATGTACCCTTGAGGTATATAGAAAGGTACTTGACGTATTTAATTGTATATCGAAAGACTCCTTGTGAACGGTTGTGCATTAGACATCACTACTACCGATTTGAGCTCCCACGTACCTTGTGTATATCGAGAGACCCCACTAGGATATCCTTACCATCTAAGAAAAACCCTTTGGTCATCTTCTGTGGAGGAATACACTGAAAAAAACATTCAGGGAGATTACTACGCACGTACCACTGAGGTATATCGCCAGTTGCACCTACTTGACAATCCTGGTGAGAGACCATCTATTCTAAACCTGTCCTATCACTTAAGTCTACTTGTGACCTTTAGCTCTGTGTAGGTTTTGTTTGTGTGATTTTCTCCTTTCTTTACCTAGATTAGGTAACTTCGGCCACCAACATGGCTGAGCAAGTTGCGAGACATCAATCTAGTAGAATGAAAGGTTTACCTCTTCAATATCCTCCTATCATGGAAGGACAAGAAGAGGTAACCATGGAACAACCAGATTCTACTAATATTCTCGTAAAAACTACCTTACCTAGTGAAACTAGAGAAGATTTCACTATTTTTACAAATCCTTTGGTTCAACTCCCTCCTGTAGCTGATGCTTCTATGCATTCACCATTGGAAGGCCGTGTCGATAGTCCTACTCCACCAGATTATGGCCTGGATGCTCCTTTTTGGAGGACTTCTATGGGCCAAAATATTTCTGAATTCAGGGTTATTAGAGCTTCACCAGTGAACCCTCCTTTAGGAGAGGAGGAATAGAGAATAATTAATGCATCTCTCAATCGATCTTGTAACTTTTCAGAGGGAGTAGAAAGAATCATTCCTCCACCTATGTCTCATTATGAAACTATGTCACCTCGTTTACGCCATAATATAGACCCTTGGCCTTTATCTAAAATTAAACCTTCTTCTGAAGTTCAGCCAACTTATGGTGAGAATTCTCACAACCCATGGTCTGAGGGATATCGTTCACTAGATCAAGTGTTAGGTCCTATTGAATAAGTTCCATTTCAAGGTAATCCAAGTCAAAATAACAATCCTATAGTCTCACATCCTGGCCCCGTTACTAGGCCTTCCATACCATTCATGGTTGCGGGGACATCCACAAATCAAGTTATGTCATCACACTCTAACATCGAGTGGAAACCCCTGGTGTGAGTTACGTCATTTGTTAGTGGAATTATTACTAGTTTAGGACAAGTTGTAGCTGTAGCACAACCTGTAGTAGTCATCCCTCCTACTAATACTAATGTTGTTCCCCCAACATCTAGTTCAGGCCAAGCCTTAGGGATGTAACCTGTCAATAATACAACTTCTTGTGGACATACTTATCTAGAAACTCAACCACCTACGGTTAATCAAGTGTATCAACAACCACCACTGGTGGATATTTATCTTGGAATGCCCTACCCTAGGAATGATTTTGTACCTTGCAGACAACCCAATTGGTCCAATGTTCCATCATATGGAGGGTATTTTGTTAATACTATTGGAGGATATGGTAGACCACCCCATGGAGGACCACTGCATGGACCTGGAGAACTGAGAGGACCTAGAGGTCCTCAAGTTCCTAGAGGACCTGGTTGACCATTTGGAGGACCACCACGTGGAGTCCCACCACCACCACCTAGAGGTGGAGGACCACCACCTAGAAGACCACCACCACCACCACCTTCTGGAGGACCCCCTCCCTTGGGTGGCCCACCTCCTCATGGAAATTATTGAAATCAACAACCTTTTCAACAAGCTTTCGGGGCACCATCCATACCCATCTATCAATCTGAATATGATCCTACTTGCCAGCAAATTCCACACCAGTACTACCAGTATCCGTAACCAAATCAACAACTACCATTTCTAGCTACTTTATATTTTCCACACTTGTCAAGATTGATAAATGACCCAATCCACCATGACCCCTCTTGGCCTGCCATTCCTATAATGCTTCCTTCTGATATACCCAAGTTTGATGGTAAACTCAGTGAAGACCAAAAAAAACATGTGATGACATTTCACTCATGGTGTTCATCTAATTCTTTGAGGGATAGGTCAATCCATGTACATATTTTTCAAGGAACCCTCAGTGGTATTGCCGCAACATGGTACATCGAGTTACCACAACCCTCTTTTTAGGACTTCAATGCCTTAGCAATGGCGTTTTTAACACACTTTAAATTTCCAATTCGATATGAAATAGGTACAGACCTTGTGAATCCACCTTGACAAACCACATTAACTCACATCCCCAATCATATCCATGAATGGAGACAAATACAAAGGTTAATTAAGGCCCCCATTCCTGATCAGTTGCTCACTGATTGGTTAAAAAGTCTTTGCTTTCACCTATTGCTAGAGATGTTGCCATGGGAGGTGATGTTATTGAGAAGAAAGCTAATAGTCGCGCTCAGTAACCAGGCTTGTTTTATTCCTAGTCAGGTAATCTGTATGATCTGATCACCCATGCTCCTCAGCCTATAATAGATCCATCAAGACCCGTAACTGAACCACCTGCTGATGGCATACTTGGTTCAGTTCAAATGCAAATGGTGGCCAAGCCTTCTAAGAAACAGAATTAAACCACCACTCCATCAAATCAACCAGCACCATCTATCAAACCCGCACCCCCTCCTATTGTTTCCACTAAAGTAAATGCGTTCCAATTAAATGAATCTTCCAGTGGAAAGAAGAAAGGAAAAATTAAATCTGAAAAACTTGATAATCAACCAAAAGGAAAAAAAACAAAGAACTTTGATGTTTATTCAAAAGGTAAGCGAAAGGTAAAATATCCTTTTTTAATCTACGGAGGTGACCATTTTACAAAAGAATGTCCTCGTCGTGAGGAAGTTAGTAAGTTTTTGAAAAATTCACCCACCTCGACAGTTTTGAAAGATCCTTTCCCTTCCCAACAATAGTTAATTGATCATAAGTCCTTGAAAAAAACTTCTTCATCAATTGATGAAGTTCGAATGGTGTTTGTTTCCTCCTTTCACACACCTCGGTCATGTTGTAGAAATCTTCAAGCCACTCGGTATGTCCTTGGGGGAAAGTCTTGAGTCAAGGCTGTCACCTTGTTCTTGACTCCTTTGTTTATGCTCAACTCCTAACGAAGCCAAGGGGGGTAGACCCTATTAAGTTACTAAGGATAATTACTTAGTGTGATGGTGTTACACTGAATGAGTTACTTAGGAGTTTTGAAATCAACCAGTGGAAACAAAATATATCAAGATGCAAGATTTTAAGCAGATAAGCACAATAATGACACTCAATATATATAGAACTGAAAGAAACAAATCACCAATGACTTAAATGGAGTCAACGAAGATAGTAATGTGCTTGCATGTGCTTGAATGAATTCTTTGCAAATGTCTCTTGGTAGATTTTAGAGTAGTGTGGAATGTGAATGAGTTAAATTAGGCAAAAAGGGGACTCTAGATATACCTGAGGGGTACTTGGAGTATGTCCAAAAGTGAACTTTCACGACTACCCCCAAGGTGTTTGTGGGATATAACAAAGTCTTGGAGACTATTGTTCATAATGAAACCATTAGGGTGTGACAGAGATCGGTGCCTTGAGGTCACTTTCCAGTTGTTCCCACTCCTTTGGGTATTTTTCCACCGCTTATAGTTCGTTCGAGGCATTGGATTTTCGCCTGGTGGTTTGTCAATTTGGGAGTTGAGGACTAATTAATCTAGTTACTCAAGTGCTTTTTATGTGGCTTGACTAATCGGACGAACCGCATCCAAGTGCAGAGCATACACACTGGAGTCTTGTCAATTTTCGTAAATTTTAAGATAGGTGTTCTTGTTAAAAGGAAAACCCTCCAGGAACCTCTTTCGATCCAGGTGGATCTCAATCAGGGAATCAAGGAGGGGTTAATTTTATTATAGTTGATGAAACAATTTATGAAAAATAAATAAAATATACATAATCACGGTTTTCTAATTAGTCCTATCGCGCATCTCTTTCCCTTTGCGGGTCAATCGGGAAGTTGTGGGGTAAGTATTAAAATTACTTTGAAACCACTAGATATGGAATATGGAAATGATTATAAATAAAATTATACTACCCTACATATTAGAAGTATGCTATAGTGAAAAAATATGAACAAAAAGTAAAAAATGACACAGACGAAAATCCACCCCAGGGGGGATGGTGAATAGGCTCGAAAGAGCCTATTCGAAAAGAATTTTTATTTTTATTAGTAGTGATTTAAAATATCAAAAAATTTAAATTGATGCACTTTGGTCCTTGTTATCCGGGATCCAAAGGATTACAACAGGCTAAACTCAAAACACAGCGGTGGGGGAAGCTTCCAGGAAACTTTGGTTCATCCAACAGTCACAAAATGGGAAGAGTATCCTTCTATTTTTTGTTAGACATGCTAAAAAATAGCAATAAATTAAAATCAAATGTTCCCAAACACACTTTAAAAGTGTTTTGGGTCACCACTCTAGTTACGAAAAAAAACGAAGTAAAAAATTGTTAAAAGTGGCTAACTTTCCTTGGGATCTTGGCTTGTTGTTTGGGAAGCCAACGAGATATGCACTTTTCTTGTATAATTTAAATATTTAAAGAAATAAAAAAGAAACTATCTTATGAGCAATTTTTATATCTATGATTTAGCTACTTGCAAAAAAGGCAATTCCTACACCTAGATCTATCTTTATGAAATTACAAATCTAAGCAGCAAGACTCTTATGTAATAGATCTAACAATATATATTCATTTCTTAGAACTAGATATGATCATAAGAGGGAGATACAAGTAACTGGAAGATTGAATTTTTTAAAGAAATGAGAAGAGAGGATAGAAGATCAGCTCGTTGCTTGAATGGAGCAAGTTGAAAGGAGGCCCTTTTGTGGAGCGTTGAGGGACAGAGTCTTGAGCTTATTGGAAAATGAATGGAGTTAATATTGATCCACACCTTAATCTAATTGGGAACCTGTAACTAGATAACACAAGCCTGCACAACACCTCATGAGATCTGGATATAGATGTATAAAGCAACAAAAATGAAAGATCATGCAAAAATAATATTATTTAAGCATATCACTGAAATTCTTGAGCATACATCATATGGATAAATAAGAGAAAGAAATCTAACTTTCCTAGTTTACACCCTTGCTTGATTCAACCAAATCCTTAAACTCAGAAAATGAAAGCAATACAGAAATTCGAAAGAAATTGCAGTTACCACATTAATAGCATAACGCTGAGAATCCACACAAACACATGAATGACATGGAATAGCCTCCAAAGCTTCTTTATTCACAAAATATAGCAGTATTACAATGGCAACAGCTACTCAATCCAGCTCTAACTATCTTGGAAGGGGCATCTTCTGCTTTATTTATACAAAAAATAGGAGATCCATCCTATGTGGGAGCAAATCCCAAGGAGATAGACCATTACAGCTGAGGGAGAGTCAATCAATGTTGATCTGAAGCCGAACTGATCCTACTTGTCAATCGGGGGGCTGATTGAGCTGACACATCAACCCACAGACTAACACATCAATCCACAGAGCTTCCAAGAGAGCCCACACGTGTGGGGGAGAGAGAGAGGGTGAAATTCCCCATAAAGGATGCTGAAGATCAACTCTAGATCTGTCCAGATCACCTCCTTCAGTCAATGATTTGTCAGATCCAGTCATATGGTTCAGATGTGACTGATTTTGAATCAAATCAGCTAAGAATCGACTGATTTTGGATTTTGGATTTGCTCCATTATTCATCAATTTATTAATTAAAATAATCAATAATTGATTTTTTGGGGCTTTCTGACCTGAGTGATGGAAAATCACTCAAAACTAGGAAATAGTGTGTCCATGGGATTACATGGTGCTCTTAGCTTGAAAATGAGCACTTACATGAATGAAACTGATTATTTGGCCCACTTTTATTACAAAACCAATTTTTCCAATTAAACTATTAAAAAATAGCCTAAGTTTTGGAAAAAATAAATTTTATTAAAAAACACTAAAAAAATTATAAAAATAAAAAAGTTGAAAAACCCTAGGGGGACTTAGACATGTTCATATTACTTGACCATGATGGCTAGAATGTTTATACATTGACACATAGACTCTAATAACCTCAATAGGCCTAAATGCCAAGCCGACCACCCCAACTTTGGAGGTATGGAGTGAAAAACTTAGAAATTATCAATCGTTTATTTAACAACCAATAATAACCAAGGGAAAAAACACCCTCATCTGATTAGATTGACAAATAAATTCTAAGAGACCAAGTCTTTTATAGACACTATCGTGATAGAACATTTATTACAACTCCCCTACGGGGGTATGAACATGTGATATAGTACAACAAAGTTTCCCAGAAGCAAGACTGAAGGTCTTCTGAAGTCCAAACAAGTTATCCTTGTCTAGTTCACCAGGCTCACTTGATAAAATACCACTAAGTACAACTTAGTTGGTAATAGTGTCTAGTGAAACAGTTAATTTAAATGCAAGATCACATAGTTATGACCCTCCTCCAAAAAAGAAACCCGATGATGTTCCATCTAAAAAACCCTCAACTTTGACACCTCCTACTAATAATGGTCTTCACATTGAAAAACCCAGTTCCAAAAGCAATTTTATGCCCACCAAAGGGTACACTACGTAAGTCCATAATCAATCCTAATGCTCATGTCTCCCAATATTATAATATTTTCAAAGATTTTTCCTAAGAAACCTGCGCTATGTCAGCTTTATAGGTACTTCAAACCTGACCAACTGAAAGGAAAAACTTGCTTACTTCCCTTGGAGCTATGGATCCTAAGAATAGCAAAATCATCACTTTAAAACTGGATGATTTCAAGATGAGACTCCCACATCAATTAGCTTTCCAGATTGATACCATGATTGCTATAAAGACTATCCATCATACTATTTTAGATGAGGGTGCCTCTACATTAGTTATGTCTTTATCTTGCTGGAGAGCCATTGGTTCTCTGGAAATCAACCGTTCACCTACCACCCTTAAGGCTTTTGATGGTCACGGATTTCAACCCTATGGATTAATTCCTACCATCCATGTTGAACTAGGTGGCAAGTTAGTCTCCATTCACATTGAATTCGTCGATGATCCTTTGGATTACAACTTACTCCTAGGTCGTAACTGGTTTTATACTATGCAAGCTGTAGCATAGACTATTTTTCGGATCGTCGAGTTCCCATTCCAAGGAAAGATTCTTACTATTGATATGTTAGATTTCATCACGCCTAGTGCCATTTCAAATGATGGAAATAGCGTTCCTCTTCTGAATACCCCACAGTATAAGGACATTGGAGTATTCCTTATCAAACACTCTTAACTAATGGGAGTCTTTCCCTCATCTGATCCTCCTCCTACTTTGTAAATTGTATCCATTAACATGTTTTCTACCTCTCATGCAGAAAAAGGAAAAACAATTGTTGATGAATCAACATCCTTTTCCCCTTTCGAAGAAATTTACAATGCTATCTAAGATACCAGTGATCCCCCCATCAATTACCATTTGTTGGTGGCCTCAGACCCTTATCACATGCCATACTAGCTCGAAAACCCCCCTCCATCTCTAGATTATCTTTCACACACACTTCCTACAGACGAATCTATTATGAAAGTTATGTCGTTAGAGGAGATGCCTTGGTAATATTATCATCCCCAATCTTATTTCCTTCTCCCTTGCCATATGATAGAAGACCACTTCACCTCTACGGTTTCATCTGATATAGTCCTCAACCCTCAGTCTCCGATCCTCACTCATAGTGTCGATTCTGAAGGAAATTTATGCAACATTACAAAAAATATGCATGTAGACATATCAGTGAAAACATGTGTTTCTAAGAACATTCTCATAGGACAGAACTCTTCACCTGAAGACATTCAAACATACACAGCCCTTTTCATGGTGTTTAGAGATGTCTTCACATGGACATATGAAGAAATTCTAGGGATTAATCCCTCTATCATTGCTCATGAGATCAAAACTTACCCCAATGCCAAGCTCGTCTGTCAGAAAAGCAGCTACTATTAAAGAAGAAGTTGAGAAACTTCTAAAGGCTTGTTTCATTTACCCCGTACCATTAACTGAATGGGTGTCACATAGTCCCGATGAATAAAAAACATGGTACTATTAGAGTTTGTATCACTTTTAGGGATTTGAATCGAGCTTGTCCAACAGAAAACTTTCTCACTCCCTATATCGATAAGATAATTGATAATTGTGTCGAAAGCATTATTTTTTCCTTTATGGATGGATTTTTCGGCTATAATCATATTGAGATTCTTCCGTCAGACCATCATAAGACAGCATTTATTTTCCCTTGTGGGACTTTTGCTTATTGTAAACTACCTTTCGGTTTAAAGAACACTGGCGTGAAATTCCAACGTGCCATGTCCTATGCTTTTCATGACATTAAACATGTTGTGGAACCCTATCTTGATGACCTACCTGCTCATTCCAAGTAGCAGGATATTCATGTTGATTATCTAATACCAATGTTTCTTCGATGTCATCATTTTAATATTTGTCTAAATCCCTATAAATGTCTTTTTTGTGTAGAAGCTGGCTGAATTTTTGGCTTTATTATTTCCAAAGATGGCATCTGTATATATCCCTTGAAAATTGAAGCTATCTTAGCCCTACCTACTCCCACAAATGTAATTGAACTCCAAATTTTGCAAGGAAACTGGGAAAACTTTCTATGTCGTTTCATCTGCAATTATGCAGAAAGGACACACGGTTTCATGAGGTTTCTCAAGAAAGATACCCATTTAGTCTAGCATGATTTCACAAAATGCGCATTTGATAATCTCAAACATGCACTTACCCATACACCAGTGTTGCAACCACCTACTTATGCTAAGGACTATTCCTTGTATGTGGTTGCATCCTTGTCTACCATAGGCATGGTCCTTGTTCAAGAAGATGAACACGAACAGGAACATGTGATTTATTACACAAGTAAGAGTCTTTTGGAGTCTAAAACTTGATACTCACACGTGGAGAAACTTGCTCTGGCCACGGTCATCATGGTCCAGAAGTTTCGTCATTATATGTTGCTCCACACCAGCACTGTTTACGCGGATTCCAACCCCATGTACTACGTTCTTACACAACAAGTGCTTTGGGGAAATACTCATGTTTGATTGTGATTCTCTAGGAATTTGAGTTAGAATTCACTAAAATCACTTCTAAGAAGTCTCTCGTCTTTGCAGAGCTTATATGTGACCTTCCTCATACTACTGAGACTACAAATCCCTTTGATTCATTTCTCAATGAATCATTGTTTCACATTAGTACAACATACCCATGGTACGGAGATATCATTTTGTATCTCCAGACCTTACGATACCATCCCACTGATTCTCAAGATGAAGATAATCATGTTCACCACCAGGATAAAATTTATCTTATCTTGATTGATACCCTATACCCCCATGGTGTTTACTCCATCTTACAATGTTTCCATACACATGAGGAGGCTGAGATTGTTTTAAATGATTTCCATACTAGAGCTTGCGGTGGTCATCTCTCTAGGTTGGCTACTGACCAAAAAATATTGCATGTCGGGTATTTTTGGCCTTCTATTTTCAAATATTGCATTGAAATGGTCAAGAAATGCCCACCATGTCAAATTTTTACTTCCAAGAAATGCACGCATCAATATCCACTCCATCCCGGTGTAGCAATTGGCCCCTTCGAAAAATGGGGCACATACTTCATGCATTATATACCTACCTCAGCCAGGGGGCATGGCTACATTATTATGGCCATGGACTATTTTACAAAATGGGCTGAGGCAATTCTCACATATTTTGAAGATGATAATACTGATGCATTATTCTTATTCAACCATATCATTGTGAGATTTGGGATTCCTAGGGCCATCGTGATCGATCATGGATCACATTTTCAAAACAAAATGATGGCAAAGCTTAGTGTAAAATTAGGTTTTTGTCACGAGATGGTGAGTTCAAGGGGTATTCTTTTAGGTCCCTCCACCAACAATCTGGTGGAATATCAAACCATGATTGGATTGTTGACAAAATCCATATCTAATGATTTAAGTGAAATTAGGGTTTACCTAGACTCTGAACTAGTTTTCCAATAGCTTGATCGAGTCTACACCATCCAAAATCCCATTGTTATCACTCCAAGAAACTCCTCTAGGTTGCAGCTCGAGGATGCCTATTAACTCAAAAATTTTTATGGTTTTCTAAGTGGATCAAGTCAGGTGACCTACAAGACCTCACACTCTCAAGACATGCATGAAACTCAATCAAGGATAAGGCTTCTAACTACCACTTATCAAAGGTTTGATAATATGGTGCAGACATGTAGAACTTGTCATGCTGGTAGATTCATACATAAAACAGATATATATATAAATGGATAATCATAACAAGGAAAGTACTTATAATTCAAATAATAAATATGCTAATAGGATGACAACTATCAGACATGAATTAACATGAATAAACCTGAATAACACATTCAAGCATAAGCACAGAACAGACAACAAATGGAAGCTGAACATATGATAGAAAAAGAGCTTATATTAGGTCATGAGCAATATGAGAAGATTGATAGTAGTAATGGTCTATAATTCCCCGAAGTTGAATCCTTTCAATAACATAAGTCTTAGAATTTATAGCCTTTACAAAATATTCATATCTTGAAAACTTGGATCTAATTTAATAAAAATAGACATAATAATTGTTTTCGCAGAATTAGGTTTAAAACCCTAATTTAACTACTAGACTATCTAACTGAAAAACGCGTTCACTGTCTGAACCCTCTAATGACTGAAGTGAGTACTGGGAATAAAATGCCACTTGTCCTCTGCTAGATAAGTCATTGTTTGCTAGATAGTTAGTGTTTGTGACCCTTTCTTCTTTTACGTAACTGCAAAACTGGAGCATACCTTTCCTGATGTTGTTCTTCAGAACCTTTCATATTTATACTACATCGCTGAGCTAGTTATCTTTGCCCAAAACCGGTCCTTTGTGCCAAAATTTGATCATGTGCTTCTTTTTGCTTTCGGTGGTGTTATAGCCTGTTTTTTTTTTTCTATTTTTGAACCATTTGCTTGTCTTAAAAATATGATTTTTCTTATTGTTTTAAAGTTTTGACCTTGGTTTATTTTAAAATATTTTGATTTTAAGCTTATGTTTATAATTGATTTAATAGGTTTTCTTTTTAATTTTTTCTTTACTTAATTATTTTCATGGTTTTTATGGGATTATAGGCTGTATATATTTCTAAAAGGTTCTAAAGAAATATCATAAGACCTTATTTAAAGTTATTTACCAAAAAACAACACTTTGTTTGGAGTTTTGGTTAAAAAAATCATAAAACAGGTGTTCATGTAGTGCAAGCCAGAAAACATTACACATGTGCGCTATAGGAAAGTTGCGCAAGTCAAAAATCATCATTTCTGGTTCAGTTTTCTTCGCAATTATCTCACATAAGATGTCAATCATACTAAGTGATGGATTTGATATGTGTTTCTTTTAGAATAATCTCTGTGACAGGTGTGAATATCATCATGAGGGCGAATCATGGCGGTTTCTTGTAGAGGTGATGGAGTAATGATGGTTGAACATAATGAGACAAATTCATTTTGAATCATATATTCCCTGAAGTGCACGTAGAGCAGGTGAAGGTCATGGTGAAAAATCGACACTTGGTAATTGGAAATTTGAAATAGAGTGAAAAATAGGGCTTTCAGGAGCGGTCTTCTAGAGCTATCAAAGCGGTTAGAGAAGATTGGGCAATGTAATTCTACACCTCACAGTCAAGAGAACAAGATTTCGGTAGCTGGATTAGTCATTTTAACTGGTAGGCTGTGAACTGATTACCAAGGTTCATAAATTTGGGGTTTTTTCTAAACAGAGGATTAATGATCAAATTGATGGCATATTATTAGTTTTTAAGCCTATTTGATACTAAATGATGGATTCTCAGTCATGAAATTAAATTATTTACCAGCTTAAATGAGAAGAGTTCAATTAAGAGTTTGTAGGGTTCCCCGATACAGTATTGTCTGTCAATTTATCAAAATTTGAAGACAGTCGGAATGTGTTTTATTGACAGAAGCTATTTGACAATAGTTCAAAATGAAAAAGAGTGGTAAGACTTATAGCGCAAAACCCTCAGACTTAAGTTGGGTTCAAAACTTTCCAGATTGTGCACAATTGTTTGCAGAAGTAGGGTGGTTAGTGTTCTTTGAAAAGATTGAAGTTTATCACATAGGTTTCTTACAAATTTGCTCAATGTTTAGACAAGGATGTAGTGTCTTTTGATACTTGGAAGTTCAAACTGACCAAGGAGTTACTAGCAGAAGCAACAAGAATTCTAGATGAGGGAGAATTATGGTTCAAAAAGATGCCCTTCACTTTTGATGCTCAGAGATATCTATTTTCAAGTGTAGTAGTAGATTGGGGAAAGAGTGTAACTATTCAAAAGTTTAAACCTGAGTGGATAGAGCCTATCAAAATATTACAAAGTTATATCACCTATGAGAGGAGATTTTCTTTTGTGTTTAAGTATCATTTTATATTCCTTCAACATGTTAGTCATGAATCCAAAATGTATCTCCATTTATTCTTTTTGAAAAGTTTACAGAATATGTCAAGTAGGGTGAAAGAACATCAGGATCATACAAAACAATCAGTATTTCATCATGGGCTCATTAAACTAATTATAAGCACTATACTTCAGAAAAGAGAGAAGACATGGGAATACTTTTTTTTGGGTTAGGTTTCCAATCAGAGAAGGAAGAGCAGTCTTAGAAGAGACAGTTAGACCAAGGTCAGAGTTTGATCAAGAAACTTAAAAGGAAAGTCACAGTCAAAGATGAAGAAACTAGTGAACCAGGAAAATCTTCGAACCAGGAAGATGAAAACATTGAGATTGAACAGTAAACTAATGTTGAAGAACATAAAGTTTCAAAGACAGAGGTGAAAGAACTTGAGCCTGTATAAGATGCTTATCCTAAAGAACTGAACCAAATTGTAAATGAAGAGATAAAGAAATAGGAACAAACCCCTATTACAGTAATTTCTGAAGAAGAGGAAAAATCTTTATCTAATGAATCTAGGGTTGATACCACTGATAAAGACAGGGTTCATTCTAAAATGGAGATACATGCCCATTCTAAGGAGGAGATAGTGTCACGAAGGAAGAAAATGGAAGTGGTTGAATTAGCTTCAATTACGCATTAAGAGAAAGCTTTGAAAATGATTGGAGAGGTTGGAGCAGTTTGGAGGCCCAAGACAAGGCCAAAGAACAAGCTTAGGTAAAATATGAAGAAGTTATTAAATCCCAAACTGGCTGACAAATAGGTTATAGTAATAGAATATTCATCATCTCAGAAGAAATTGGAAGATAGTGAGAATGAAAACAAAGAAGTTAAGAAGGGTAAAAAACCAATAGTTCCAAAAGATAAACCAGTCTTCACTGATACTAATATTTCAAACATATTCATGGAGGTTCGAAATAAGATGATTCAAGAACAGCAGCATAATGATATAAATAGTTCCTGTATGGAGAAAAGAAAGGTAATTGAAGATGCAATTTAGTTCAGTACTGAAGCTGAAGAAAATTCAGAAATTTCTGTGACCTTCACAAAGCATATGAAGGAGGATGAAGAGATATACAAGAAGCTAAAGATCCCATGGATACCAAAGGGGATGCAATCAATATCAGAAGGTAAATGTATTGATTCTGAAAAGGAAAATCTGCAAAGAAGCATTAAACAATAAAATCATCGAATTGAGTACCTGCATGAAACTAATGAAGGATTAGTGACTTCAAATAAAAGACTGAGAGAAGACTTGGAGTGTGCAAAGATTATTGAGAATTATGCTCTGTTTTTTCCTGTTTTCGGTTATTGCAATTGACGGCCTACCACGAGATTATTGGGATGAATTTTAGAAAACAAAAAGAGGTTTTGGTTTATAAGATACCCATTCACAAAAACCTCTCTCAGTTTTTCAATAGCTATCAAGGTTTGAAATATTCAGTTTAATATTTAAATCCTATTGTTCTGGTTTTTAAAAATATTTAATATTTTCCTATTTTAGTCTTCATCTTTCAGGGCATATTTTGATTGATTGGAGATGACACTTTAAAAACCGAGAGAGGTTTTTTCCATCATGGACCCATTCAAAAAAATTTCTCTCAGTTGTTGCACAGGTGTCACGGATTGAGAGATATAGAAGCTTCTTTGACACCTAGTTTTCAGAAATTCGCCATAGTTATCAGGAATCCAATTTTGCTATCTTTAGTCAATTCGTTGGAAGTTAGTTAATGTAATTGCTGATTAGTTTCAAATTCAACCTAATGAAGGGAAGATAGAACTACTTCTTTGCAATTATAAAATCTAGACAATGGTACACGATAGGGGTTCGATTTTTGCTAACAAGGGGAGGCTATCAGACTTTGTTTATGAGCAAAGTGTAAAGACTCTTATGTGTTTTTGATGACTGAACTATGAAATATATGCAACTATATTCCCTTTACATTATTGGCTAGTTTAATTTATAATTTGTGTTAATTAATCAGTTGGTATATTCATTTCCTGTTTAATCTTTTTATGCTTGAAATGCTTGCTAACTGTGGGTGAAACTAGGTATTGTGTTTACTTTGTTGGATTATGGTTTATATGTTATGCATATCAGTCATTCAAATGCTCATGATTTAGTGTTTTATTTGGTATTATGAATTTTTTCCCTCTTGTATTCAAACTGTACAACCAAAACCCTAGAATACCTATTTTACTTAATTGAGTTTATTGAGATTATGTTGTCTTGTTCTTCTATAGTCTGAGAAAAAATTATGGCACTAACATCTTTGGCGCCTTTGCTGGGGACGAAGTTGAAGACCTATTTTCCCTGGGATACTCATCATTTCACTGGTTTTGAGAGGTGAACTTCAACCAACAAATTTTAAAGACTACTTTTCACCAGTATTTCACAGTGGCTACTAAGGGAGTTGGAACAAGAAATATACCTAGTTCACCTTTACAACTGGGTGTCTTAGACCCAGAATAGATTTTGAAAATAGCTAGGAAAATCAAAAGGTCGTAGTCATCCTCAGCTTTATGCAGCCCTAATTAATTTGACCTACTGTCACCCTTTCCACTTTCCAAGGAGGAAAAGAAAAATCTATCTTGGCAAATTGATTGGCGACTCCACTAGTTCAAGATGTAGAGGCTGAAGACCATGGAAGCCATTCTGTCTCGAAGGTTTGCACCTTTCAATTTTTCCGATGTTCCATGTTTTCCAAATCCAGTCCCTACTATGGATGTTTGTGGAGATTGTCTTCCACGGTTTAGAGAAAGCAAAGAGGACAATCCTTCAAATCACCTTATCAAATTTCATCAATATATGGTTCAGTTAAATATACAGCATGAAGATGTGCTCATGAAGATGTTCATGTATTCACTCAAGAAAGATGCATGAGAATGGTATTTTTCTCTTCTTGCTGCTAGCATTTCCTCACTGAAAGAATTCCACACATGTTTTCAAAAACATGGTAAGTATGTGTTCTCAGCTGAATTCTTTTTTAAAGATTGTTGTGAGTAGGATGATTTTTATAATACAATTTCTGATTTAAAAAATCATGATGATAAGTATAATCAAGGATTCAAAACATATAATGAAGAAGTTGTAGTTTCAGAATTTGTTGAAGATGAAGAGGTAACATTTTCAGATACTGTTGTCAAGGAAGAATTCCATGATCATTATAGTAATCAAGTTGTTGTTTTAGGTCAGGTTGAAGATTATTCTAGTGATGAGATCAGTAGAGATAGTTTGCAATATTCTCATAATGATTTCAACAGTCTTAATAATCATTTGAATGCTAATCCTGTTGAAGATCAATCTCTTATTCAACAAACTATTGGAAATCATTGTTGTGTTAAAGATTGGCTTTGTATTGAAGAAAAATAGGAATCTTCAACATCATCATTCGAAATTTCTCAGAATTCTCCTCGTTATGATGAAGAGATTAGGGTTCCAAGACAAGAATTCTGTGATCAATTATATTCTATTCCTTTTTGTTTTGATACTAAAACTGATGAAAGCCAGGCTATTCACATTTTTAACATTATATCAAAAGTTTCTTATATTCATGGTTATGATAAATCTGCTATTCAAAACTATTATGAAGATGCTCTACTTTTTAATAAATATGATGATGACATTGAAAAGAAAGACCCAAAAATGTGTGAGGTGTGTGATATGGCAAAATCTGATCAGCAGATTGAAGAATGCATTTAGTCCATTATCCTTGAACAGTCGAAGCCAGTGCATGATAGTTATCCATTTGAAGACAGTGTTGAAAAGGAGGTTCAACTTGTTGACATTATTGATGATACTATCCAAAAAAATCTGAAACAAGTTCAATATGATCCTGATGTCTTTTATCGCCAATGCTTTCTTGATATTCATGGAACAAAATATTCTTATGGACAGCCTATCTTTTTCATAGAACAAGAAGAGATGACTTTTGGAAATTTTTATGAACCAATGGAAGATTATTTAGAGTCAATACTAAGTTATAAATTTGTTATTTTAGAGACACCATGTGATGAAAGTGAGCACAAGTTATTAGATCTTTGCTCTTCATATTTTCCAATATTTCTGATAATATATATACTCGAAGTTGGAAACAAGTTTTGGTGGGTTGATGAAATTTTTTCCTGGTTACATTCGAAATGCGATTACAAATTGATTAAGTAAATGGAAGGTTCCTCAAAGAAAGAAATTTTATTTTCATTGTATATATCAGTGTGTGAAGGATTGAATAAAGACTCCATATCCCAATGGATGTTTTGCAAAATAGTAGGCATTTTTACTTATAGAAGGCACTAGTCTACAGGTTCTTGAAGCCTCATAGGGAGGATTTCATCCTGCAAAAGGAGCCAGATGTTATAGCCTATTTTTTTTCTATTTTTGAACCATTTGCTTGTCTTAAGAATATGTTTTTTTCTTATTTTTTTAAAGTTTTGACCTTGGTTTCTTTTAAAATATTTTGATTTTAGGATTATGTTTATAATTGATTTAATAGGTTTTCTTTTTAATTTTTGCTTTACTTAATTAATTTCATGGATTTTATGGGCTTATAGGATGTATATATTTCTGAAAGGTTCTAAAGAAATATCGTAAGACCTTATTTAAATTTATTTACCAAAAAACAACACTTTGTTTGGATTTTTGGTTTAAAAAATCATAAAACAGGTATTCCTGAAGCACAAGCTAGAAAACGTTACATAGGCGCGCTACATGAAAGTCGCACATGCCAAAAATCATCATTTTTGGTTCAATTTTCTTTGAAATTCTCACACATAAGATGTCAATCATACTGAGTGATGGAATTGATACGTGTCTCTTTTAGAATAATCACTGTGACAGGTGTGAATATCATCATGAGGGCGAATCATGGCGGTTGCTTGCAGAGGTGATGGAGTAATGATGGTTGAGCATTATGAGACAAATGTGTTTTCAATCATGTATTCTCTAAATTGCACGTAGAGCAGGTGAAGGTCATGGTAAAAAATCAGCACTTGCTAATCAAAAATTTGAAATAGAGCAAAAGTTAGGGCTTGCAGGAGTGGTCGTCTGGAGCTATCAAAGAGGTCAAAGAAGATTGGGGAATGTAATTTGACACCGGATAGTCAAGAGAAGAAGATTTCGGCTGCTAGATTAGTCGTTTTAACAGGTAGGTGGTGAACTGGTTACCAAGGTTCGTAAATTTGGGGTTTTTTCTAAACAGAGGATTAATGACCAAATTGATGGCAGATTATTATTTTTTAATCCTAATTGATACTAAATGATGGATTCATAGTCATGGAATTAAATTATTTACCAGCTTAAACGAGAAGAGTTCAATTTAGAGTTTTTAGGGTTCCTCTATACATTATTGTCTGTCAGTTTATCAAAATTTGAAGACAGTCAGAGTCTGTTTTATTGACAGAAGCTATTTGACAGTGGTTCAAAATGAAAAAGAGTGGTAAGACTAATACGGCATAACCCTCAGACTTAAGTTGGGATCAAAACTTTCTGGACTATGCACAATCATTTGCAGAAGTAGGGTGGTTAGTGTTCTTTGAAAATATTGAAGGTTATCACTCAGAGGTTTCTTAAAAATTTGCTCAATGTTTAGACAAGGATGTAGTGTCTTTTGATACTTTGAATTTCAAACTGACCAGAGAGTTACTAGCAGAAGCAATAGGAATTATGGATGAGGGAGAATTCTGGTTCAAAAAGGTGCCCTTCACTTTTGATGCTCAGAGATATCTACCTCCAGGTGAGTAGCAGATTGGGGGAAGGGTGTACCTATTCAAAAGTTTAAACCTGAGTGGATAGAGCCTATCAAAATATTACAAAGCTATATCACCTGTGAGGGGAGATTTGCTTTTGTGTTTAAGTATCATTTTAGATTCCTTCAACATCTCAGTCATGAATCCAAAATGAATCTCCCTTTATTATTTTTGAAAAGTTTAAAGAAGACATCAAGTAGGGTGAAAGAACATCAGGATCATAAAAAACAATGATTATTTCATCATGGGCTCATTAAACTAATTATAAGCATTGTACTTGAGAAAAGAGAGATGGCGTGGGAATAAGTTTTGTTTTGGTCAGGTTTCCAATCAGAGCAGGAAGAGCAGTCTCATAAGAGACAGTTAGACAAAGGTCAGAGTTTGATCAAGAAACTTAAAAGAAAAGTCACAGCCAAAGATGAACAAGCTGGTGAACCAGGAAAATATCCGAACCAGGAAGATGAAAACATTGACATTGAACAGCAAATTGATGTTGAAGAAAATAAAGTTTCAAGATCAGAGGTAAAAGAACTTGAGCCTGTAGAAGATGCTTCTCCTGAAGAACTGAACCAAATTGTAAATGAAGAGATAAAGAAACAGGAAAAAACCCCTATTATAGTACTTTCTGAAGAAGAGGAAAAATCTTTATCTAATGAAGTTAGGGTTCATACCACTGATAAAGACAAGGTTCATTCTAAACTAGAGATACATGCCCATTCTAAAGAGGAGATAGTGTCACGACGGAAGAAAATGAAAGTGGTTGAATTAGCTTCAATTACACATCAAGGGAAATATTTGAAAATGCTAGGAGAGGTTGGAGCAGTTTGGAGGCCCAAGACAAGGCCAAAGAACAAGGTTATGTTAAATATGAAGAAGCTATTAAATCCAAAACTGGCTGAGAAAAAGGTTACAATAATAGAAGATTCATCATCTCAGGACAAATTGGAAGATAGCGAGGATGAAAACAAAGAAGTTAAGAAGGGTAAAAAACGAATAGTTCCAAAAGATAAACCAGTCTTCACTGATACTAAAATTTTAGACATATTCATGGAGGTTCGGAATAAGATGATTCAAGAACAGTAAAAAAATGATATAAATAGTTCCTGTATAGAGAAAAGAAAGGTAATTGAAGATGCAATTCAGTGCAGTATTGAAGCTGGAGAACTTTCAAAAATTCTTGTGACCTTCATAGAGCATATGAAGGAGAATGAAGAGATATACAAGAAACTGAAGATCCCATGGATACCAGAGGGGATGCAATCAATATCAGAAGGTAAATGTATTGATTTTGAAAAGGAAAATATGAAAATAATCATTAAAAAATAAAAGAATAATATTGAGTACCTGTATGAAACCAATGAAGGATTAGTGAATGCAAATAAAAGACTGAGAGAAGACTTGGAGTGTGCAAAGATTATTGAGAATTATGCCCTATTTTTTCCTGTTTTGGGTTATTTCAATTGACTGCAGACCATGAGCTGATTGGGATGAAAAACCTAGAAAAAAAAAAGGTTTTTGTTAATAATATACCCATTCACAATAACCTCTCTCATTTTTGCAACAACTATCAAGGTTTGAAAGATTTAGTTTAATCTTTACAGCCTATTTTTCAGGGTTTTAAAAATATTTAATATTTTCCTGTTTTAGTCTTCATCTTTAGGGGAATATTGTCATTGATTGGAGTTTAATTTTTAAACACCAAGACAGGTTTTTTTCCATCACATACCCTTTCATAAAAACCTCTCTCAGTTTTTGCACAGGTGTGACGGATCTAGAGATATCAAAGCTTCTTTGACACCTATTTTTCAGAAATTCGCTTTTGCTATTTTTAGTCAATTAGTTGAAAGTTAGTTAATGTAACTGGTGAGTAGTTTAAAATTCGACCTAATGAAGGGAATATAGAACTACTTCTTTGCAATTATAAAAGCTGGACAATGG
Source organism: Pseudotsuga menziesii (assembly GCA_001517045.1). Lineage (NCBI taxonomy): Eukaryota > Viridiplantae > Streptophyta > Pinopsida > Pinales > Pinaceae > Pseudotsuga > Pseudotsuga menziesii. The sequence continues at coordinate 74,435 of LPNX010177035.1, forward strand.
TATAGGATAGGGGTTTGATTTTTGCTGACAAGGGGAGGCTATCAAGCTTTGTTTATGAGCTAAGTGTAAAGACTCTTATGTTTTTCTGATGACTGAACTATGAAATATATGCAACTATATGCCCTTTAGATTATTGACTGGTTTCATTTCTAATTTGTGTTAATTACTCAGTTGGTATATTCATTTCCTGTTTAATGTTTTTATGCTTGAAATGCTTGCTAACTATGGGTGAAACTCAATATTGTGTTTACTCTATTGGATTATGGTTTATATGTTATGCATCTCAGTCATTAAAATGCTCATCATTTAGTGTTTGCTTTGGTATTATGAATGTTTTCCCTCTTGTCTTGAAACTGTACAACCAAAACCCTAGAATACCTATTTTACTTAATTGAGTTTATTGAGATTGTGTTGGTTTGTTCTTCTGTAGTCTAAGAACAAATTCTGGCACTAATAGGTGGTTAAGGGATCAAATTGTTGGGTCTGTTAGCTACCGAAAGCACTGGTTTCGGTGGCTAATGAACCACTTCAGCATCCACCTAAGCCACTGAAATATCTATTTTTTGCAAAAGTTTTCAAGCAACTCCAAAATTACGCCTTTAATTTCTATTTCTTATCTTTTGACTTTTATTCAGCATGCTCGATGTTTGGAAGGTTAGCAGCAGCCTCACTTGATTTTGGATTTTGAAGGCTTACTGTTGCTTCAGCTAGGGTTTCCAGTGTAAGATGAGTGCTAGTGTTTGGTCTAGTATTCTACACCTATAGCCGCAAAAGCCTGATCATTCTATACAGCCTAGTGTTGTCATTCATGTACCTTAGGATTTTTCTTTTTAGCAAGATATACCTTCCTCTAATCTCTAGGAAAGAATTGTGAAACTGCTTATTCCTCTTGGTCAATATAGCATTTTTTTTCTTTATTTGTCTTTCTAAAATTTCCATCTCATACACTTGTCTCAGCAACTGATTTATTTTATGTGTCCTAGGCTTGCTAGAGGAATCCTTTTCTACTAGTTCATCTTTCTTTTTTGGTGTAGCTGATGGGAGTTCTTCATTTCCTGCTACAAACTGTACTGCTAGGTTAACACCTTCCTCTCTTTCTTCTTCTGAATCTGAGTAGGGCATGTTCAAAATGTTTCCAGTATGTGTTGTGATTTCCTTTCCTTTTTCACTGAAGTCTAGGTTTATTTTAACCTGCTTGGTTTTAGAAGAGGAAGGAGGTTGTTCTGCTATTGTTGGGGAGATAGCCCTTCTTTTCCTCTTTCCACTCCTTAGTGTGCTATATTTTTTTGAATGAGACTTTCCCTTCTCTTTTGGCTGTAGGACTGTTTCAAAACCATTCCAAAACAAGAAATGTGTCCATGCCATATTTATCCTCTTCAACAATTCTTGGATAAGGATTTGTATAAGGCCATGGTGGGACAATCTTCTAGCAATCTTAGTTGGTTGAGCCTTCACCTAGTGTGTCATTTTTTCCAGGCTCCTATGTAAGTAGAAAGGTAAATTCAGTGGGATCTTTCCTGTGAAGTGGTTCATTAGTTTGAAATGATATATCATGGCCCTATTGTATCTACCTTCACAAGTTATATATACCACAATGAACTTCAGTAATTGTTGCCACCTCTCTTCTAGCCAGGTGGATGGGACACTTTTCTTCCACACCCCTCCTCTGTGTTCAGGATTCAAATAAGATCTGAATTCCACATATTTTGTAATGGTGGTTTTAAACCACTTTTCACCAGTCCTTGGGAGTTCAGTCACCTCTAAAATTAGGGTTCATCCACCATGAATTCCTCCTTAGCTATGAGTTCCTTGGAGCCATCGAAAGAGAGAGGAAACTCCTTCGCCACCTGCTTGTGTAAAGCTTGAACTTTCTCACAATATTTGTAGCAGATTGCTTCTTTGAAGAACTGGAAGACCTATGGATGTGCCTCCATGTAGCTAATGTCTCCTAATTATTTCCTAAGAGTAGGCCATCCCTTCTTCAATTGCTGAATGTACTCCTGAGTGCCTGCAAAACTTCAATTCAAGTTCTGTGGAAGAGGTTAGCAAGTTGATTTATAGAGGTGGTTTTGATTGGTGAGGATTCATGCAATCGAAGTTGGAGTGTACTGAAGGATAGGGAACTGATTATGAGGGTTCTAACTACTTGAGAAGTGCATGAGTAAGAGGACGATGGCCTTTGGTGGTATCTTTGAGACCACTTTCCCAACAATCATTTTTAATTCAAACTTGATATTCAGTGGAGATTTTCTACAATTTGTTGGACATATGGAGGGAAAACTAGGGTTTTGAGTCACATCGGTCATCATAAGATAAATAAAAACCACCTCAAACATTTACTTATGCCTTGCTCTAGTTTCCCTATCCTTTCGGTGGTTTATCGTGCCCTATCATGATCTCTACTATGTTGACGAGCTTTGATTTGATGGGTAGTTTACCGTTTCCTCTTTCAACATTTTCGGTGGTTAAGGGAACCTACGATTTTGTCTGCTAGCTACCGAAAGCTGAACTTTCGGTGGCTAATGAACGATCAGCACTTTCTCCTAAGCCACCAAAAATGACTTTTTCCCCAATGGATTTCATTTGCTTTCGATGGTTAATTCCCTCCTTCAATCCTTCACTAAGCTGCCGAAACCAATGCTTTTTGGTGGCTAATGAGTTGTTTGAAAGCCTTTCCTAAGCCACCAAAAGTCCCTTTAACAAATAACCAATCGGGGCAGCTTTCCGTGGTTAAACCAGATCCTATGTTAAACTGTTAGCTGCCTGAACCAAATCTTTTCGGTGCCTAATGAGCTGTTGGAAAAATCGCCTAAGCCACCGAAAGCTTAAATTTTCAATTTTGCCAGATATCGAAATACCAGAGATCCTCAATTTGTTAGTTACCTTAAAATATTTCATAATATGACTTGAAATATTCATTCTATCAAAAATAATTCTTCTGAGTGAACTTATTTAAAAATAAATTTAGTTTATGGAGATAACATCTGGCTCCTACTTGGGGATGGGAACCTCCCTGTGAGATCCCAAGAATCCCAGACCAAAATTCATTTCCTGGAAAACAACTTAAAGAATTTAAAACTATCATCTACTATTCCATTGAGCATGGAGTTTATTTTGTAAGAAAAAACAACCCACTAACTAATATTTTACAATAACAAGGCCTCTGAGTCTCAGATAAAATAGAGTTTCAGAAATCGCCCATTTACTCGGCCATCAAACACCTCCTCCCCATCCATATTTTGTAATTTGAAGGTGTTTTTCTGCTGTATCTGAGTTATCACAAAAGGGCCAATCCATAGAGAGTCAAACTTTCCATGTTTTCCCTTCTCCTGCCTGACAACATCCCACTTGAGGACCCAATATCCAACCTAAAAGTTGTCCACTTTTTCCCTTTTGTCAAACCTGATCTTGATCTTCTATTGATGAGGTTCTAACTTTCCTATCACTTGTTCCCTCACTTTCTGCAACTCCACGAAATCCATCATCCTCCTCACCATATCATTTGGTTCATCTTGCTCCTCATGGAGGAATTTTTCTATTGGCAGAATTAGATGGATGGGAAAAATGGCCTCAATATCATAAAATAATTTGAAGGGAGAAGTCCCTATAGATATTTTGTCTGTTACCCTACCAGCCCATAAAGCGAACTTCAGCTTCGAATCCCTATTTTTCTGATTTGTTTCCAAAAGTTTTTTGATGATCTTGACTAGGATTTTTTTGAATGACTGGTCCAGGCCATTGCCTTGAGGGTGATAATATGTGGAATGCACCAGCTAAATTCCCATTGACTCACACATGTTAACCAATTCCTTATATTTGAAAGCTGGTGCATTATCAGTCACTAGCCTTACTGGACAACCAAACCTGATAAGGATATTCTCATATAAAAACTTCATGATGACCTGATGAGTTGCATTCCTCATGGGTATTGCCTCTATCCACTTGGTGAAGTAGTCCGTGGTCACTAGGATCCATTTATGCTGACCACTAGATGAGGGATTTATTTCACCTACGAAATCCAGACCCCATTGCTAGAAAGGCCCATTCAGTGCAATAGGTCTAAGGGGAAAGGATCTAAGTTGCTTCTTCCCTATAAATCTTTGGCATTGGTCACAGGCTCTCACAAAGGTACACACATCATCAAAAAGGACAGGCCAATAGTACCCAGCCCTCATAATATTGTGGGCTGTGGTGTTCCAGTAATGATGGCATCCACATGTGCTTGAATGAAAGTGATGCATGACCTAAACTTATTCTTCTTTATCTAGACATCTCAACAAAACACCAGATAGATCTTTCCAATACAACAGTTTATCAATTACACAAAATTTAACATACTTTAGTTTAAGAGCTCATGCTTGATTTGGAGTGAGACCAGAAGGAACTTCTAATTTTTGTAGGAAATGGATAATACTTGAGTACCACTCACATGAGGACAAGTTGTCAGCTACTTGATGAATTCCATTCTGATCCTGAACCACTTCTGTTGCTACTTCAGTTTGCAATTTCGCTGAATTTACACAAGTGAAATTTATCCCCAAAAGTTCATAGTTTTCTTTAACAATGAGTTTGGACAAACCTTGGACTTTCACTAGCTTGGTGGGATTTACCTCTATGTCAAACTCAATAATCTTGGAAATCCATTTAGCTCTCTTTCCATCAATGTCAGGCTGAGTGAACACATCCTTTATAGTAGCCAAAGGGACATAGGTAAGAACCTTTGTATGTAGAATGTAAATCTTGAAAGTTTTCAATGATTTTATGAGAGCATAAGCCTACTTCTCAATGGGATCATACTTCATTTCATCATCCCTCAATGTCTTGCTGAAAAATGCAATGGGGTGATAAATACCTTCATCATCTTTTTCTAATAGTACAGTTGCCACTGTGCCATAGGATGCAAAGGAGAAGATGTAGAAACTCTTGGTATAGTTCGGACTAATCAGAGTGGGAGCTTCCATGTTAGCCTTCTTGATGTCCTCAAACGAGCTTCTTGCTTAGTCAGTTCAGTTGATTTATGAATCCTTTTTCAACATAGATGTTATGTTTTTTACCAACTCGTAAACGTTAGGGATGAACCTCCTAACAAAATTTATCTTACCCAGAAAGGACTGAACATCCCTTTTCGACCTAGGTATGGACAACTTCTGGATTGCTTCAACCCTAACCGGATCAATCTTCACATTTTTAGCTGAGGCTATGTGACCTAGGAGTTTCCACCCACTAAATGCAAATTGGGACTTAATAGGGTTGAGTGATATCCCAAACTTCTTACATTTCAGAAATACCCTCCTCAAGTGCTGCAAATGTTCATGATGGCTGTGAGAGTAAACAATGAGGTCATCTAGGTATATAAGTACAAATTTGTCTTTCAATCCTACAAAAACTAGGTCCATGGCTCTCTGAAATGTGGCCCTAGAATTCATTAGTCGAAATGGCATTTTTCCATACATTGAAGTTCCCCAAGGAGTGGTAAAAGCAGTCTTCTCCTAGTCATAAGCGTGCACAGCAACTTGGTTGTATCAAGAGAAACCATCCAGAAATAACATGACACTAGCCCCTGAGACTCTCTGCAATAAGTGTTCCATCTTGGGTAGTGGATAGTTGTCTTTTTTGGAGCACTTATTCATATTTCTGAAATCCACACATAACCTAATATCATCGTCCTTCTTCCTTACCACCACTAAGTTTGCAATCCATTTGGAATACCTGAGGGGAGTTATGATTTTGGATTTTAGGATCTTATGGATTTCTTTTTCAATTACAGGTAGTAGGATAGGACTGATGGAGCTCAGCTTCCGTTTGAAAGGGATGGTGTCCTTATCCAAGGTAATTCTTTGTTGGATGATATTGGTGTCATAGGTTTTCAAGTCACTGTACTCCCAGGCAAAGATATCAGCAAATTATTTTATCAAGCCACAACATTTGGACCTCTTATCAACATTTAACTCGGTGGAAAGATTTATAAGTTTTGGATGACTTTGGCTTCCTATGTTTTTCTCTTGGAAAGCAGGGTCTTGCTCCTTTTTGGAAGGCTTGAGATGGATATCATTATGATCAAATAGCTCTTCCAAGGGTACCAAACCCTGAGGTATATAATTACTGGGTAATTGAACAATATTCTGATATGCTACTTTACCTTTCAATTTGAGCTACGGGGTTTCTCCCATGTTTAGTTTTTCTTGATCTATATGCATATCAGAGAATTCATCTACTACCTGGAGGAATTTACTAAGCTCACCATCATTCTCAAACACCTTCCAAAATTTCACATTATCTGGTAGGGAAGGTCTGTAAAGGGGGAACAAACAGACTTGTAGAGACAACAAGGGAGTCATCCAGGTGATTCATAGCCCTAGGTATATATGATAGTTCAAAAAACATAAAGGATTCTCTGAGTTTCCATACCTCATCCCTGTAAGCCTTGAGTCTGACATCTTTTGCTTGAAAGGTGTTGTTGACCTGCTGTATAATAAGGTCTACATATCCAAATATTTTCATGCACATGATCCCCATTTCCTTGGTAGATTTCACTCCTAACAGTAAGGCTTCATACTGTGTTATATTGTTAGTGGTTTTAAAATCAAGCTTATAAGAAAGATGAATAGTCTCTTTGGATGGAGAGATCAGCACTACACCTATTCCTACTGAGGCTTGAGTGCTAGCCCCATCAAAATACATGTTCCAAACTAATGTGGTCACTTCTTCTGGACGCTGACATGATGGGCTTAGTAAGCTGGACTGGTATTTGCTGAGAATCATCTATTTGCAGAAGGCATGACCCAAAATATGTGTCTACTACATAGATGGGGTGATTCACTGAATTATTTTCATTGCTTATGATGTAGGCAAGTTGATTCTCTCTGTAAAGCCTCTTGGTCTCCCCTCCAAAAATTGGGATTGTAGCATATGTAAGGTCCATCTAAAGGGTGCCAGCCAGCCTTTTAATCCATGATCGAGATAGTAAGAGACCAAATTTAGGAGGGATATCAGCCACTACAATGTCCATCGCTATGAATTTTGAGGGTAGTTGAGATAGGTTTACAACAAGGTCTTTGATGAGTCCCAAGCACTTGACCTTTCTGGAGTCACAGGAAAACAAATCATGGTAGGGTTTTGTAATGCTGAGACCAAGCTCATCCATCACAGCTTTTGGAACTAGGTTACGGGAAGCTCCTGAGTCCAAGAAACAGTTATGAAGGACTTTATCATGGATATTCAAAGATATGTAGAAAGGTGGGAAAGAATCATTTAGCTCTTCAATCATCGTGCCTAGGGTTACAATAGGTTTACAATCTTGCATATTGACAAATTCCGTGTCTATATGTATCTTCGGTTGAAGGGATTTCACTATTGAAGATTTGAATGAATCATTTTTCATTAGATCTATTAATGGGAAGGGGATCTTCAATTTATGAATCTCTGACTTGATATTGAAAGAATAATACAGTTTATCAGGAAACCTTACCTCTTGTAATGGAGATTTGAGTTGGACAGGATCAGGGGCTGATGAATGTATTGGATTTTGCATCTTTGGTCGTTCAGTGACCTTTTTAGTTGGAGAAGTAGGATTCTTTGCAGGAACATCAATCTAATTAGGGGGAGCAATCATCCTGGACCTCAAATTGTAACCTCCTTAATCATCTGCCTGATACATTGCTTCTTCACTGATTTGCTCATTCACTAGGGCTTCCTCATATTCTGCTTGTGTCAAAAAGGAATAGTCAACTTCATCCTCCATGTAGTTGATGTTGTCTTCAGCCTCTCCTTCTTCCTAAATGAACTCTGGTTCTTCTTCTAGTACAAGATTCTAAAAGGGAGCTCTGATTCTCTGATCTTCAACCCAATTCCTCTCCCTTCGAAGGATCTGGACTCGGGGGTTTCCTTTTTTGTAAGGGACAAAATTAGGGTTTCAGGAAACAAAATCACTTGGCCCTTTACCCCTCATGGGTATCTACCCTCGGTCTTTTAGCTTTGACATTTCAGTAGTCAAATTATCCAACAGTTTTCACATTTTATCTATTTTGTTCTCTGATGAAGAAGCCCCAAGAGGGTCTATGGGTTGCTTCTTCCTATCTATCTTTCCTTTGACCATTTGGTATGCTATAATGTTAGATTCTACCTCTAAGGAAGCATCCTGCATGAGTGATAGGGAGGTAGATATCCTCTCTCTAAGAAGCAAGCATAAATCAGAGTCAAAGGCATTTTCATAGGTGATTTTGGCTGAGGTATCAGTGGGCTTGATCTCAATGGGGATCTTGCTGAACATATTGTTAAACCTTTTGGTGAAGTTGGAGACAGACTCCTAATTCTCCCTTTTCAAATTGCTAAAATCGGTGATATAATAGAGGTGGTCTCTCCTCTCTCCCCAATGCTTTAGAAAAATGTCATCTAGAGCTTCAATGATTATTACTGATCTAGAAGGCAATTCTTTAAACCATTTCCTAGCCTAACCATCTAGGCTTTGCACAAAAACCCTAGTCCACACATCTTCTTGTTCTATATTTATGTTCTCAAAATAATTGTAGAATGATTCCAAGTGTTCTTCAGCTATGAAATCTCCCTCTCCTATGAATTTAGGCATGTATTTGAGATAGTCTCTAGTGGGCATGGCCAAGAGAGGGTTAGGTAAATTCAGAGGGGCATACCTAGCTACCAAGATTCTTTCCATTTTGGTCAAAGGGGCAGCCATGTTGGAAATGGGTATGGAAAGGGTGGACGAAGCTACTACTAATGTGGGTGGTAGCTGAAAGAGTGTTGGTGGTAAACTTATCCCAGTGGATTCACCAGGGATTGGATATTCACAAGCAGCAGTGCTTGAAGATACCCAAACCCTAAATTTTCTAATGTATTTATAAATTCTTGAGAATCAAATGTTTCAGCAGAAGAAATAATAGCAGGAATATCTCTTGAAATACCTGATGTAGCTTCTTTTGCAACACGGTTGGTCTGCCTTAGTGAAGCCCTAGCTCTTCTCAGAATCTCTTCTAGATCTGAAACAGGTGTTGTTGGTGGCCCTTGAGGGTTTGCTCTGGTACTTGGTCTTCTTGAAGCCACCTTATTTTAATGGATTCACCAGATAGATGATTACAACTAGAATATTGTCCAAACTTTTCCTATCATCAAAGTAGGATCTATTTCATCTCCCAGGGAAGTTGAGCTCCAGTCTTCGATCCCGGGCAATGGTGCCAATTTGTTATCACTCCAGGAAACTTGAGTAAACACCTCTAGGTTGTAGCTCGAGGATTCCTGGTGAATTAAATGTTTTTATGGTTCTCTAACTAGATCAACTCAGGCGACCTACAGGACCTCACACTCTGAAGACATGCATGAAAATAAATCAGGGATAAGGCTTCTAACTACCATTGTTCAGAGGTTTGATAATATGGTGCAGAGATGGAGAACTTGTCATGCTGGCAAATTCATAAATAAAATAGATATATATAAATGGCTAACTATAACAAGGAAAGTACTTATAATTCAAATGATTAATATTGAAATATGATGACAACTATCAGACATGAATTAACATGAATAAACTTGAATAACAAATTCAAGGATAAGCATAGAACATACAAGAAATGGAAGCTGAACATATGATAGCAAAAGAGCTTATATTAGGTCATGAGAAATATGAGAATCTTGATAGTAGTAATGGTCTATAAGTCCCCAAAGTCAAACCCTTTCAATAACATAAGTGTTAGACTTTATATCCTTTACAAAATATTCAGATACTGAAAAATTGGATCTGATTTACTAAAAATAGACATAATAATTTTTTTTGCAGAATTAGGTTAAAAACCCTAATTTAACTACTAGACTATCTAACTGAAAAACTTGTTCATTGTTTGAACCCTCTGATGACTGAAGTGAGTACTAGGGATAAACTACCACTGGTCCTCTGCTAGATAAGTCACTGTTTGCTAGACGGTTACTCTTTGTGACCCTTTCTTCTTTTATGTAACAACAAAACTGGAGCATACCTTCCATGATGTTGTTCTTCAATGCCTTTCATCTTTATACTTCATCACTGAGCTAGTTATGTTCGCCCAAAACTGATCCTTTGTGCCAAAATTTGATCATGTGCTTCTTTCTTCTTTCTGTGGTTAAGGGATCAAATTGTCGGGTCTGTTAGCTACCAAAAGCACTGCTTTTGGTGGCTAATGAACCACTTCAGTGTCCTCCTAAGCCACTGAAAGCCGTGTTTTTTGCAAAAAAATTCAAGCAGCTCCAAAATTAGGCCTTTAAGTTATGTTTCTTATATTTTGACTTTTATTTAGCATGCCCAATGTTTGGAATGTTAGTAGCAACCTGGCTTGATTCTATATTTTGAAGGCATACTGCTTCTTCAACTAGGGTTTCTATTGTAAGATGAGTACTATGGTTTGGTTTGGTATGCTTCACCTGCAACCTCAAAATCTTGATCATTCTATATAGCCTAGTATTGTCCTTCATGTATATTAGGTTTATTCTTTTTAGCAAGATATACCTTCCTCTCATCTCTAGGAAATAATTGTGCAACTTCTTATTCCTCTTGGTCAATATAGCATTGTTTTTCTTTATCTCTCTTTCTAAAATTTCCATCTCATACACTTGTCTCAGCAATTGATTTATTTTCTGTGTCCTCGGCTTGCTAGAGGAAGCCTTTTCTACTAGTTCATCTTCCTCTTTTGGTTTCGGTGATGGGATTTCTTCATTTCTTGCTACAACCTCTACTGCTAGGTCAACACCTTCCTCTCTTTCTTCTTCTGAATCTAAGTAGGGCAGGTTCAAAATGTTTCCACTATGTGTTGTGATTTCCTTTCCCTTTTTAGTGAAGTCTAGGTTTCTTTTAACCTGCTTGGTTTTAGAAGAGGAAGGAGGCTATTCTACTGTTGTTGGGGAGATAGCTCTTCTTTTCCTCTTTCCACTTGGGGTGCTATATTTCTTCGAAGGAGACTTTCCCTTCTCTTCTGGTTGTAGGCCTATTTCAAAACCATTCCAAAATAAGAAATGTGTCCATGCCATATTTATTCTCTTCAGCAATTCTTGGATAACGAGTTGTATAAGGCCATGGTGGGACAATCTTCCAACAATCTTAGTTGGTTGAGCCTTCACCTGGTGTGCCGATTTTGCCAGGATCCTGTGTAAGTAGAAAGGTATATTTAGTGGGATATTTCCTGTGAAGTGGTTCATTAGTTTGAAATGATAAATCATGGCCCTGTTGTATCTACCTTCACAAGTTATATATACCATAATGGCCTTCAGTAATTGCTGCCACATCTCTTCTAGCCAGGTGGATGGGACACTTTTCTTCCACACCACCCCTTTGTGTTCAGGATTCAAATAAGATCTAAACTCCACATATTTTGTAATGTTGGTTTTAACCACTTTTCCCCAGTCCTTGGGATTTCATTCACCTTTGCAATTAGGGTTTCATCCACCATGAATTCCTCCTTACCTATGACTGCCTTGGAGCCATTGAAAGAGAGAGCAAACACCTTAGCTACCTGCTAGTGTGAACCTTGAACTTTCTCACAATATTTGTAGCATCTTGCATCTTTGAAGAACTGGCAGACCTCTAGATGTGCCTTTAGGTAGCTGATTTCTCCTAATTCTTACTTGAGAGCAGGCCCTCCCTTCTTCATTTGTTGAATGTGCTCATGAGTTCCTGTAAAAATTCAACTCAAATTTTATGGAAAAGGTTAGCAGGATGGCTTACACAGGTGGTTTTGAGTGGTGAGGATTCATGTAATAGAAGGTGGAGTGTACTGAAGGATAGGGAACTGATTATGAGGGTTCTAAATTCTTGAGAAGTGCATGAGTAAGAGGAAAATTGTTGGAGCAGGGCCCCGCAGTTATAGGAAAAGCTGCTATATCAGGACAAGAAAGTCATAGGAAACAGTACATGAAGCGACCGAGAAGAGAGAGCTCAACCACTGCACTTAAGGCAGCGGCGAAGACAGGAGGGATTAGCTACCCTCATAGATGAAAAGGAGAAATGGTCCAATGTATTGAAGACAAAGGACAGAAGGGGAGTGACCGAGGAAGCAGTTCCCATACCCATGATCAGCGTTGGGAAGCATGGAAGACTGCAGAGAGCTGCAGTATGACTAGTAAGAGGCAGTTCAAAGTATAGATAGGCTGACTATCATAGTTAGGGTTGTTGGGTTACTGTTGGGACAGGCCCATAGTGTTGTATCAGGGTGAGACCTTCGGGCCACCTATTTAAGAATGTATTTTGTATTGTGAAAGGTTGGTCAGTTAGTTAGCCAGTTGGTCAGTTGGTTAGCCAGTTGGTCAATAGCTAGTTGTTTAGTCATCTGTATTGTAAGATATTGAGGAAGAGTTGAGCTCTGGTTCTGTATTAAGTCTGTATTATCTTACTGCAACCAGTAGCTGGCTCCTTGAGTATGAATCTAACAATCCGCAGGGATTGAGAGAGAGAGAGAAGAATATATTGTAAGAAGAAAGCAGAATAGAAAGAGAAGAGATCTAAGAGAGAAGGGCTCCCAGCTGAGAACGCAGAGTTTCCCAGAAGATCTCGAGCTGCATAATAGGTTGCGGTGGAACTATGTGTACTCTCTCCTGATATAATATAAACATAGTTCCTGTGGACGTAGCTTCCTCCCTGGAAGTGAACCACGTAAAATCCGTGTGTTGTGCGACTTTTCATGTGATTGTGTTTACTTACTTGTTATCTGCTATCTATTACATGAGCTTAGCTAACAGTTAATGAATGTATGATTTCTATCCTTCAATTTACAGTAACGTAGAAGATTAAATGCGAGTTGTATGTGTTAAGTATTCTGCATATAAGTTTATCAGTGTTTGATTCAGATAGTAACAGTTACAGTGTTAAGTGATTCTTGTATATTCAGTTCAGCAAGTTGCGTGCAATAGATTCCAAGCATGTTAGACTCTAGAGGTTAAGTGAAGTCGTTTAACACCTTGTGAATGCTAGATGAGCTAGTATAAGAGAGAAGGAAAGCCATTGGGCCTTGAGAGTTGGAGAGTCCTATTGAGTCTTACTATAGAAGCTATCGTAGCACAGAAAGGAGATATCACACTGTCAGAGGAGCCGTGGTGTGGGATATCACAGGTAAAGATTCAAGTAGAAGAGATATTTTGTGCGTCATCCTTGGAGCCGTGATGTGATAAGAGTCAGTCTCATAGTAGAGTCTGCTCAAAAGTGAGATATAGTGTTTATAGAGAGACTCAACTAGTTAAGTAGAGTAAGGAGAACGTAGGATGCCCCAGAACCTGGTTGAGGACATGTGAGTCTTCAGCTACCCCATCTAGGATCACTTGGGGTGAGAATTCAGGTCGTTCTGCGGTCTGTCGCCGAAAGGGCCAGTGAGCTGGGGGTTGTTTTGGTACATAACAGTAAACCCAGGTATGCCCAGAGCAAAACAAAAAATGGTTCTATCGTTGGTTTTGAACAAATTGAAGAGCTAATGTTCTGTTGGCACCCTAATAAAGAATAAATTAATCACTGGTTTGAGTCTAAGGAAAGAGAATTTGCTGAAAAACAAAACAAGAGTCCTAGACTGAGTACAAAGGAATGGTTAGAAAAACATATCTTCACAGACCTACATGCGATATTTTTTGTAACCTATGCAAATGAGTTGCACAATCGGTTATCAAAGTTGACTGATAAGCACATATTCAAGAAGAAAAGGAACATTGTTTGGACACCGGAGCTGATTCACACCATGAAGAACATTGATAATCCCATTTCGTAGGTAGTAGTCTTCTGGCTTGCGAGTTTGCTGGAAGGTTTCATTACAGAGTTTGCAGTTGATAAAAGAAAGAGTTTCAGCGAAGCAGAGAGGTACTTCTTCAAAGGATATCGCGGTAAGTACTTGAACTCTTTAAATTTGTTCCTTAAGATGTTATTACATGAAAAAGGAGTATCGGATATATTCTCAGATGAATAAATTAAGTCAGTGTAATGTCACGAGAGTTTGAGAGTGATTTTGAAGAAATTGGATGTACACATAGCGGTAAGAAATATAAAGTAGATTTCAGATCTTCCTTCTTTGAAGATAGTTCAGACAGTACTAGAGAACAAATTCAAAATAATAGAGAAAGAACAGTAGGGGGTATCCCTTACCACCCTTATACCCCACAGAATCAAACCGGGACTCAGAATAATCCCACAGGAACTCCTTCTAGTAGTTCACACACAGTACATACTACAGTTACACTGCCAAGTGGTATTAACATAGCAAATCAGAATCCACCATGTAGAAACAGAATGGGGGATGATATGAAATTACCTACCTTTAAGGGTATAGGGGCAGAAGACCCAGAACAACATTGGTTCCTATGTGAAGCTGTATGGACCATTAAACAGATCCAAGATGATAATAATAAAGTTGTCCATTTGGCCACTACACTTAGAGAAAGAGCTTTAACATGGTATATGAAATATACATCAGCACAACTCAAAACGCTCGTACAGGTCAGGAATGCCATGATTAAGGAATTCTAAGAAACCTAAGTCTGAGTCACAATGTATTACAGAACTCAAAGACATCAAACAGTTACCCACAGAGTCAGTATGGGACTTTAATCAGAAATTTAAATCTCTTATAGACCAAGTTAGCTTTGAGTTTGCGTCGAAGCAGCATAAGGAATGGTTCATCGCAGCACTGCTCCCTCACATCAGACTTCCACTAATGCAGCAGAGACTCCGTACATAGGATGAAGCATTGGAGATGGCAATGAAACTAGAGGCTTCACCTCTAGCTAAGACTAGTACAAGTATGACAAACTTATAGAATCAGTTAACCAATCTCACTTTACAGCTACATAAGATTAATAAAGGAAAAGAGGTTGCACAAGAACTACGGTGTACAAAGTGTAAAGGACATGGCCATACTAAAGATAACTGTCTAGTATTTGTTGAGTATCTAGCAAGTGGGGCTCCTAACCCCTTAGTATAGAATCAAGGTCCATGGTGTGAAATCTGTAGAACAAGAGGACATAGACCACAGGAATTCCCTTTACTTCAGAAGTATGTACAAACTCCTAAGAACTTATACTGTAACTTCTGTAAGTTAGTAGGACATGATGAAAATAATTGCAGAGCTTATGATCTCATGATAGAGAGAAAACACAACCTCTACAGAGTCCAGTTAGAGACATCAGGTCCAGCAGTAGGACTACAGCATGAACTGGCTCATGATGGCCATGGTGGCGGATTTGGCCGTGGTGGAGATTTTGGCCATGGTCATGGACCGATTATTTGTTACAACTGTGGAGCCATAGGACATTATGATAGGGATTGTCAGAACCCTACTACGACATGTAAATATTGCAAGTCCTATGATCATACTATAGAATAATGTCCTATCTTGAGAGCTAAGATTAGGGACCCAAATCCAGTAGAAAACAAAAATATTCAGCTTATTGTTGTTGAGCAGAAAGAACCAGAACCAAGAGTCAATATTGTGACTCGCAGCAGTGCTTCTACTAGTAGGACATCGCAGGATGCCGAAAAGAATACAGGTCTGGAGTGGGTGCGTAAAGCCACTGATAAATGAACACCACTTGACTTGAAGAAGAACAAAGAAATGTTTCAGCAAGCTAAAAATTTCTTTACTGAACCTACACCAACATCATCAGGGTCGTATCGTAGTAGCAACATTGTGGAGTTAGTCCTGTGCAGACATCACAAGCTACGACATTGGGAAGGTGCGAAGAAGATGAGTTGACAGGAAGTGTCCAATCCTTCCTGCGGAGTTGTTTGAAACTCATAAGAAATGAGAAATCTATCGGAGAGCTTTAGCACATCATAGACCAGTATCAGAAACCTTCTTCCATGAGTAGTACGTAGCGTGCTATTCATAGTATTATGGGCCATACAAGAACAAGAAGAGAAATGAGACTCATGGCATAAATTGGAGAATTTGAAATGGATGAGGTAATCCTAGATTTAGGATCAGAGGTAAATGTTCTGACTAAGCACACATGGGAACAGATGGGTAGCCCTAAGTTAGCCAGATCACCTATCCATCTGTGACTAGCCAATCAGTAGAGGGTATTGCCGCTGGGTTGATTACTGCAAGTACCAGTTGATATTGATGGAGTTCGCAGCTTTGCAGACTTTGAAGTCATAGAAATCATTGGTGATGGGAGACCGTATCCAACTTTACTAGGTATTGATTGGGTAATTGATAACATGGTTGTTATCGATTTAAAGAAAATACAAATGACCTTTGAGGATAATCAAATTCGAGTCATCGCACTATTGGATCCTTTCCAGGGTCCTTGTTATATTGAACCTATCAGAGCAGAGGAAGATGTGCGTAATATGGAAATCCTCTATCAGATGACTGCTAACCAGAGTGATTATATAAACCCCACCGCAGAAGGAAATATTAGTTGGTGATGCGACATCTCATGCGCATCAGATTCAGATGTTGGCTTAGAAAATTGGCAGAATAGAATTTACGAAGTCTCAGCTCGTAGATGTGCGTTTATGACTAAGTCACTGTGATGGATTGGCGTAGAGGTTAAGGATATTCCGTCATTTCATGGCTTAGTGGATGTCAGTGACTTTTTACAACAATTTGAGTAGGAAATTCCTCATGAGCAGAGGATGGTAGCTATTGACCTTGCATTTAGAGCCACACCTACAAGATGGTGGCATGCACATAAAGAACATATCGCATCATATGATGATTTTAAGAGATTGATGGCGATCAGATTCTCTACTAACAAGGATCCTTTACAGTAGAAATATACAGGAGAAAGTGACCCCAGGTCACATATTAAGATTTGTGAACAGATTTGGTTGGACATTCTAGAGGATGAATGGGTTCACCTATTCATTCACACTTTAGACACAGTCCCAAGGAACTGGTACACTGAGACAGAGTTGGGCAGAGGAACGCTTACATGGACGGTTATGATAGACAACTTTCTACTCACTTTCACTTTTGAATATGAGTATCCAAGCATTGATCAGGCTCTAGGTATTATAAAGACTAAGATATTTGAAGATTGTACCCTACCGGTGTATACTCAGCCTGATTGGGCCATCCAGTTAGAACATGCGCTAGAGTGATACAACTTCACAGAAGAGCCAAGTGATGAGGATGAGAATCCTCATCGTATCATTCTAGAGTATGAAGGGACTCGTGAAGTTGATGGACCAAAGCTAGAGATTCCAGCTATCACAAAGCTTATTAAGATTAAAAAGATCAATTTTGGCACAAAAACAAAACCAAAGTTTGCCTCTATTGGATACTATTGGGATGATGAAACAGTAGGACACATCACAGATCTGTTACACGACTATCAGGACTTATTTCCCACTAAGTTCATATCGATGAAGGGAACAGTAGGAGATTTGGGAGTCATACAAATACCTTTGAAAGAGGATGCTAGGCTAGTTAAGCAACGTCCATACAGATTAAATCCTCATTATAAAGAAAAAGTTAAAGATGAGATTGATAAGATGCTAGTAGAAGGCATTATTGAACCAATAGAATAGAGTGAATGGGTTAGTCGCATGGTTGTGCAGGAAAAGAAAACTAAAGGAGAAATCATGATTTGTGTCAATTTGCACAAACTCAAAGACGCATCACTTCATGACCCATTTCTGACACCTTTCACTGATGAAGTTTTAGACAATGTGGGTGGACAAGAGATCTACTCATTCACTGATGGATTTTCAGGCTATCACCAGATAAGAATCCATCTAGAGGATCGACATAAGACCACATTTGCGACAGAATGGGGCTCATTCCAGTATACGGTAATGCCCTTTGGTCTTAAACATGCACCAGCTATCTTTTCTAGAATAGTAGTTGATGTATTTAAGGAATACATCCATAAATTCTTAGAAGTCTATTTTGATGATTGGACTGTATTTGGATTAATCGAAAATCATATAGGAGATTTAAGGCTCATGTTAGAGAAATGTAGGCAATATCATATTTCTCTTAACTTGAAGAAATGTATATTTTGTGCACCATTTAGTATTTTGTTGGGTCATATTGTTTGCAGACAAGGCTTGATGGTAGATCCTGCAAAGATTGCCATCATTGTAAATATTCCAGCACCCAACTTAGTCAAGCAATTGAGTACAATGCTTGGTCATACCAGCTACTATAGAAAATTCATCAAAGGCTATGCAAAGATCATAGCACCTATGGAAAAGCTGTTAAAGAAATATGTGAAATTCCTATGGAATGAGGAATGCCAGCAAAGTTTAGACACTCTTAAAGAGAAGATGGTTACATCACCTATCTTAGTATTCCCAGATTGGAACAAGCCATTTCATGTACATGTGGATGCATCTGGCATCGCACTGGGGATTGCATTAACACAACAAAGAGAAGGGGGTATTGATCACCCTATCGCATACTCAAGCAAAACGTTATCTACCGCAGAAAAGAACTACACCACTACAGAAAGAGAAGGATTAGCTATGGTGTATTCTCTACAGAAGTTCAGGCACTATCTGTTGGGTGCCTCATTCAAGATGTTCACTGACCATTCCGCTCTAAAGTATTTGGTTAATAAACCAGTGTTAGAGGGAAGGATCTGTAGATGGTTACTCTTATTTCAAGAGTATGATTTTTAAATTATTGTAAAACCAGGAAAATTAAATGCTGGACCTGATCATCTATCACAAATAGACTCAGGAGAAGAACCAAGTAATTTAGAGGATAATTTTCCAGATGCGCAATTGTTTTTTATCCAGATCGCAGATGAGTATTACGAAGATATTAACCACTTTCTCAGTACAGGGTGGGCACCAGTTGAATTCACTAAGTAGAAGAAGAAATAGTTAGTTGTGAAAACAACATATTTCACTATGATCGTAGGACAATTATACAAGTTAGGTCCAGATGAAGTCTTGTGCAGATGCGTGATGCCGCACGAGAAAGAGGCCATTATCAGAGAAGCACATTCAGGTACCGCAGGAGGTCATTTCATAGGAAAGCCGACTGTGTAGAAAATTCTAACTGTAGGATTATGGTGGCCTACCTTACACAAAGACACTAAGGAGTTTTGTAGATGCTGTGATATCTTCCAGAGGGTAGGAAAACCTTCGCGGAGAGATGAAATGCCACTACAACCACAGATTACACTGCGGGCATTTGACAAGTGGGATATAGATTTTGTGGGTCCTATCAACCCACTAGGGAAATGATATGGTGCAAGATACATCATCACAGGAACAGAATATCTCACTAGATGGGCAAAGGCCAAAGTAGTAAGGAATTGTGATGCTGCTACAGCTGCACAGTTCATTTTTGAAAACATCATTAGTAGATTTGGATGTCTAGTAATTTTGATGAGTGATCAAGGAACACATTTTCTGAATCGCACTATTGAGGCCTTGATGAAGGAATTTTAGATACAGCACCATAATAGCACTCCCTGCCACCCACAAGCTAATGGTACAGTGGAGGATTTTAACAAGAATTGGAGGTGAATGGTACAAACCTGACCGAGGTAGCAGGAGGTGAGATCGTTCCAAGAAATTTTGTAGCCTATAAATGGTCCGCCATTGATTCTGGAGCTCACTTAAGGAAAGTGTTGATACTATTTTAGAGAAAGAGGCACAAGACTGTGTCGAAGCTATGGACAAAGAAGTCACAGGACTCTGAGAAATATTTGCAAGGACTTTGCAGGAAGCCAAGGAGAAGCTACAGCAAGAGAAGCCAACTGTTAGTGGCTCGGGGATGAGCCACAAGTAAGTGTTAGGGGACTGTTGGAGTAGGGACCCACAGCTATAGGAAAAGCTGCTATATCGGGACAAAAAAGTCAAAGGAAATAGTACTTGAAGTGGCTGAGAAGAGAGAACTCAACCACTGCATAAAAGGAAGCGGTGAAGACAGGAGGGCTCAGCTACCCTCATAAATGAAAAGGAGCAACAGGACGACGTATGAAGACAAAGGATAGAAGGGGAGCAACCGAGGAAGTGTCACCCATACCCACAATCAGCGTCGCGAAGCGTGGAAGACTGCAGAGAGCCGCAATATGACCAGTAAGTGGCAGTTCAAAGTATAGATAGGTCGACTGTCACAGTTAGGGTTTTTGGGTTACTATTGGGATAGGCCCGCACTGTTGTATTAGGGTGAGACCTTTGGGCCACCTATTTAAGAATGTATTTTGTATTGTGAAAGGTTGGTCAGTTAGTTATCCAGTTGGTCAGTTGGTTATCCAGTTGGTCAGTAGCTAGTTGTTTAGTCATCTGTATTGAAAGATATTGAGGAAGAGTCGAGCTCCGGTTATGTATTAAGTCTGTATTATCTTACTGAAACCAATAGCTGGCTCCTTGAGTATGAATGTAACAATCCATAGGGAATAAGAGAGAGAGAGAGAAGAATATATTGTAAGAAGAAAGCAGAATAGAAAGAGAAGAGATCTAAGAGAGAAGGGCTCCCAGCTGAGAATGCAGAGTTTCACAGAAGATCTCGAGCTGCATAATAGGTTGTAGCAAAACTATGTGTACTCTCTCTAGATATAATATAAACATAGTTCCTGTGGACGTAAATTCCTCCCTGGGAGTGAACCACGTAAAATCCGTGTGTTGTGCGACTGTTCATGTGATTGTGTTTACTTACTTATTATATGCTATCTATTACATGAGCTTAGCTAATAGTTAATGAATGTATGTATGCTATCCTTCAGTTTATAGTAACGTAGAAGATTAAATGCGAGTTGGATGTGTTAAGTATTTTGCATATAAGTTTATCAGTGTTTGATTCAGACCGTAACTGTTACAGTGTTAAGTGATTCCTGTATATTCAGTTCAGCAAGTTGAGCGCAATAGATGTCAAGAATGGTAGACTGTAGAGGTTAAGTGAAGTTGTTTAAAACCTTGTGAATGCTAGCTGAGCTAGTATAAGAGAGAAGGAAAGTCGTTGGGCCTTGAGAGTTGGAGAGTCCTATTGAGTCTTAATATAGAAGCTATCGTAGCACAAAAAGTCAATATCGCACTATCGGAGGAGCCGCGGTGTGGGATATCGCAGGTAAAGAGTCAAGTAGAAGAGAGAGTTTGCGCATAGTCCTTGGAGCCACGATGCGATAAGAGTTAGTCTCATAGTAGATTCTTCTTAGAAGAGAGATACATCATTTATAGAGAGACTCAACTGGTTAAGTAGAGTATGGAGAACGTAGGATGCCCCAAAACCCAGTTGAGGACACATGAGTCTTCATTCACCCGATTTAGGATCACTTCGGGTGAGACTTCAGGCCGTTCTGTGGTTTGTCACCGAAAGGGCTAGTGAGCTAGGGGTTTTGTTGGTACATAACAGTAAACCCAGGTCTACCCAGAGAAAACCAACAACGATGGCCTTTGTTGATATCTTCGAGACCATTTGCCCAAGAATCATTTTTACTTCAAACTTGATATTCAGTGGATATTTTATGTAGTTTGTTGTACAAATGGAGGGAAACCTAGGGTTTTGAATCACATCGTTCATCATAAGATAAATAATGACCTCCTCAATAATTTACTTATTCCTTGCTATAGTTTCCCTATCCTTTCGATGGTTTATCGTGCCCTATCATGATCTCTACTATGCTGATGAGATTTTATTTGATGGGCATTTAACCGTTTCCTCTTTTGGCCTTTTCAGCAATTAAGGGAACCTACAATTTTGTCTGCTAGCTGTTGAAAGATAAACTTTCGGTGGCTAATGAACCATCAAAACTTTCTCGTAAGCCACCGAAATTGACTTTTTCCCCAACACATTTCATTTTCTTTCGGTGCTTAATGCCCTCCTTCAAACGTTGGCTAAGCTGCTGAAACCAACACTTTTTGGTGGCTAATGAGTTGTTTGGAAGCCTCGCCTAAGCCACCAAAATTTCCTTTAATAAATAACCGATTGGGCCAGCTTTCAATGGTTAACCCTGATCCTGTGTTAAACTATTAGCTACTGAAACCAAATATTTCCAGTGGCTAATGAGCTATTGGAAAACTCACCTAAGCCATCGAAAGCTAAAACTTTCAATTTTATCAGATATCGAAATACCAGAGATCCTCAATTTGTTAGTTACCTTAAAATATTTCATAATATGACTTGAAATCTTCATTCTATCAAAAATAAATCTTCTGAGTGAACTTATTGAAAAATAAATTTATTTTGGGGAGATAACACCCATGCTTCTTCGTACTTTCCAGAGAGTTAGGTTGTTAGAGAGGTATTTTGAGCAATTTAGATATCAACACATTCCAAGACATTTAAATGTTGTGGAATATTCCCTAGCTAACTATGTCTTAGATTGGCATATTGCTCATTTTTAAAAGTCCATTTGAAACATAAACAACACATGTAAATTCATAAGTAGATGATCATTTCACACATCACATTTACCACACACAACAATTGTAAATATAAAAGTTTTTCATGTATATATAAAAGGTTGTAGCACTGAGATACAAAATTTGGGCTGCATCTGTAGCTTTCAGTGCTTGTTCAGGACCATAAAAAGTTTAGAATACAATACATAAGGAAAAATATGAAGCTTCAAAGATTTCAGTAATACATATACAAAAAGTGAAAATCAAGGCAAACTAATCCTCATGATGCTCATGGTAGCATGCAATGGCTTGGGCCACTCTGTAGAGTACCCTAGAGAACCATCCTGAGACACCTGCAGTATGGTGCTGATAACGCCTAGGTACCTCATTAGTAGTCATGTTAGGGATTCCAACATTCAAGCGTTGTAGGATCTCCTCGAGATATCCGAGCTCTTTATCAGCTTCGGAGTAGTATAGCATCATATCCCTGGTACCTGCTCGCCTAGCAATAGGAGACATCCCTACTAGATGGACAAATCCCATTTCTGCATGAAAACATTTTATCTAAGTAATACCGATTAAAAAATGAGATAAATACAAAAAATAAAAACACACGTGGATAATTTATTTTCTTACCTTGGTCATCCC
Source organism: Pseudotsuga menziesii (assembly GCA_001517045.1). Lineage (NCBI taxonomy): Eukaryota > Viridiplantae > Streptophyta > Pinopsida > Pinales > Pinaceae > Pseudotsuga > Pseudotsuga menziesii. Next base: position 97,338 of record LPNX010177035.1, read on the forward strand.
ATTCTTCTCCCTTAGGTAAATCTACCTTCAGGTCATCACGAAAGTCTACCCCATCATAGTCATAATACTCCACCATAAGTAATCGGTTTCTAAACCAGCGAAAGAATCCTAAACCATAGCTAACTTTTGGCCCTCTGCCTCCAAGGTGAGGCATGGCTATAACCCATGCAAGCATCCTTGGATCCTCAAGATCAAGTCTGATAATGGTACCCTATGGTATCAGGTGAGGTACCCGCTGTAAGATAAAGGACACTATCACTGATCCATAGCCAAATTGCTTCAGTGTTCCTCTTTTTCACTTGTTCAATTAACTCTTCAGACACACTGGCATTCCTTCACACCAATTGAAGATAGTGGGCTCCATGAATTGCAAAGCATATAGCATATGTGATCTACTCATAAGGTGAGCAGCCCTAGTACATGCCACCCTGCCGATAGTATACACCACTGTCCTCAAGGGAATATCTACTAAGGACTTGATCTGTAGCTTCCCCGATAGGGACTCTATACCTAGTAAGCAGTGCTGATCAATAATATCATCCAAGGAGCCTTCCCCTCCTTGTGCTCTATATAGAAATACTGGGATTCCTCTCATAGACAAACCAGTTAGAAACTAAATATCCTTGACCTCTATAAGTAGGATATGGAATCCCACCACAAAATTCTCCTGGTTGAGATACCACATATCTATGATATATTCTAGCAGTCGGATATGTGCTTTCATTCCATGTATCTAGAAATACTTAAGAAGACCGCAGTTCTGTAGAGCCTCAATGGTGGTTGGATCATTTCCAGCTTGGTTGTCTAGGACTTCATGTTCCCTTTCCTTCCAAATTACCATGATGTACTTGTAACATTCAAATTTTGTAGTTAGAAAACATCTCATGGTTAAAAGGAAGAAAAGTAAATAAAATGACAAATTGCAAAGCAAGAAGAAAAACATGGAAAATTTGTTTTTTGGTGGATTAGGGTTTTATTTTCTTTCTTTTTCATCCTACGACACTGCTAGCCTTCTCCCATAGAGAACCACATAACATATGCCTATGGCCTACAGAGCATCGAGTGCCTATCTATAGTGGACAAAGCACCTATGACACCTCTGTCCTAGCTTGACAGAGCGTCATTGGGGGCTTTGCCCAATGGCCAAAGACCTTGCGGGAACAAAAACATTGCCTCCTAATATAGCCAGAAAACTCTATTGGTATGGTTAATCCCCTATCCTACCATTGCAAAAGATAAATCTACCTTCTATCTTTCCTTTTCAACTATCAAAAACATTTTAGGAACTTGGAATTAAACAATGCAAAAGAAGAAAAATAACGTTTTGTGAACATGGAGGGGGAAAGAAACAAATGCTTACCTCTTCTAAGGAGAATGAAGACCAATGTGGTGAAGAACCCTTGCAAAATCACTGGAGGAAAATCTTGCTATCAAAGCCAACTTCCAAAACTCACCAATTGTTAAAAGAAAATAGTAAAAATAATTTACCTACCCTTTCTATTTGTAGAATATTTGGAGTTTTCAAAATTTGATTGTAATTTATTTAGTTTTGAAATCCAAACTATTTTGGTAAAAGTGGGTTTTTATTTTTTTAATTTCTATATTTTTGAAAAAATGGATTTTAATGGTGTTTTTTGAGTTTTTCAGGTAAAACTTGGGTCATGGCTATGATGTAAGCTATTTTTGTCTTTTTTGAGCTTAGAGCAAAACTAAAAAAGTATTGAACGTCATTTTACACTGTTTACATGCTCATTAAAATCCCAATAGAAAGGTGTCGAGTATACTTTTTCGCTTTTTCAGACTCGTTAAAAAGTGGATTATGAAAAATGAACCTAGTTTGGGAGTTATATTTAATCTCTTTTCAGTCTCCTCAAAACACAAAAATATTGTCAAACGAACTTGTTGCATTCACGCTTGTAAAAGAATCAAAACTGTTGATTGGTCGGGGGTAGGTTATCTCTTTTTCAGACCGACTGGCCTTATTTACAAAACATGACCTTCTGGAGTCTTCTTAGTCATTTCAAACTCTCTAAACATGAAACGAAAAATGAGTCTGCTTTCATCAGACTCGTAAAATTAAATGGTGGAAGACCCTCTTTTGGGAATGAACCCCTCATTTCTCAGTTTCATGAAAAATATGAGAATGGACTCGTCATTTGATGAGATTTAATGATTGTTTGATACCCTCTATGGACTCATAAAAATGAAAAGGGGAAATCACCTTTTGAGGTGGGGAAATTAAAGGAAAGGGGAATGGTTTTCATTTGTTTATATGGCAGTAATCTATAGTCAATCTTTGAACATGGCACCTGTCTGCATTTTCATATCTAAATAGTTGGTTTTTTAGCTTGTCTCCGAGTCGATCCACTTTTGTGAGTCACCTGACTCCTTTGAGTCAATTCAAAGAATTATTTATCATATTCCTTGCATTAAACATGTTTCTATTCTCGTTTAATTCAATGCTACCAAGTCATGTGTCATGCGGTCAAACTGTGCAAAGGATGTCTCTCCCAGAAAAATAACTCATCACTACACCTGTACTTAAAATTCAGTCATGCCTGAGTTAGTCTCTTTACTTCAAATCAACTTTTGTTCCTAGTTTCATGTCACTGATGTGGGAATCATCATGGCCCTCCTATAACAAGTCTATTCCTGCCGACTTCAAATCATTATCCTGGAATTAGACCTAGAAACCGAGATAGTAAATTGGGCTTGCATGTCTCAATGGCAAGTTACCTCATTTTCAACACGAGTTCACATCATTGAATATTGATCGAAATATCTCATTGAGTGTTCGACTTCAAGTCCTTTATTCACATTTGATGGTATGTACTAAGATACCTTGGGAATCATTGACATCAATGGTGGTTTCCCTCGCACTTGTTAATAGTTTACATTATTTACTGCTAATTAAGTGGTTTCTACCATGTTCGACATCAAAACATTGTAATCACATGGTTAGATTCGTATCATTTGGAGATCGGAATGAAGACCCTGAGTGGTTAGGCTATCATCATTATTTCCTATGCTCAAGTTGCATTTGGAGATCATTTAGAGTCATGATATGGATCCACATTATATGTTCAGTGGATGTGTTCCATATTGAGGTTGAGATACATGGATGTCCTTTGTATATTCTATAGCTATGTCCTACCTCCTATAGTAGTTATTCAAGGGTCTACATTCTATTATTATTATCCATAACATGGTCATCATCATAGATCTGCAGTGTATTGGTCCACAACTATGATTGGTTTGGATGAGGTCAGTTACTGGTCCTGTATGAGTTTGTCTCTCTTTTCCTCTATACTAGATGAAAAAATTCACAAACTATTTCACCTATCAGCTTCTTCTAGCTTCATACTTTTGGGGGCATTCTGTTGCACCTGGAAATATCACATTGCTTAGAAACCTCCATGATAATTTTACTTTTCCTTTCAACCTCCTAGAAAGACTGGCTTGAGTCATCTTGGTCACTTTTTTCCCAGACCTAGAAGGGGTGGTGGCTTCTTGTTTTTTGCATAGAGTGTTGGCGACGCCTGTCCCATATGAGAAAAACGTGTTGTTTTCCCTCTTCTTTGGAAAAAACCCTAGGTCAGCGCCTTTGTCATTTTTTTTAAGAGCGTTGATGGTCATTAAATGAGAAAAAAATATTTTTCTAGAAGCTTCCATGCAGAAACCTCCATAGGGTTAGTTCCTATATGCTTGGGAGAGGTGGCATTCACATTCCTCACCTATAGGGATCTCATCCTATCATTTTTCCAAGTCATCTCTTGAGTTCTAATCCTATAAATGGATCCTTCATGAGGAGATTAGGGGAGGCCAGGAAAAGCACCCTTATGCTGCTAGTTTGAAGTTTGAATCAAAGGAAAAGTAGAGTTAGCTTGTGGTTGGAGAGGTCTTCATAGTCATAGGAGATTGTAGACATTCTTGTTGAGATCGAATCCATCGACATCAAGGCTTTTGGTTGTACTTCTTTCTCATCCATATATTAATACAAATACATTTCCCTTTCCTATATTTGATTGTATTGATTGTAATTAGATATTATTGGATTCCTTGATCACCAATATTAATAGTCAATTTATCATGATGCTCTCATCCTTTTCATTTGTCTTGTGATCTATTTTGCAGTTACTGAACTATTGCAAGGAATTTTTGGAAAGAAGACAAGCATATCTAAGGTTGAGGTATATTGTCTTTCATCCTAGTTGATTTGATTATTCAAGGAAAGGATATGTTGTTCTATATTTTTGTTCTGTAGTTGTGACTTGCATTGCAGAGGAACAAGCAGTGTCCGCATTGATTGAGAATTCCTAATAACAATGATTTTATGTTTGTGTTGAGTGCAAGCTATGGAGCACATGAGTAATTTTATGTTTGTGTTGAGGGCGAGGTCTGGAGCACATGACTGATTTGATGTTTGTGTTGAGCACAAGCTCTAAAGCACATGAGAGATTTGATGATTGTGTTGAGCATGAGCTCTAAAGCACATGAGTATTTGATGTTTTTGTTGACCGTTAGCTCTGGAGCACATGAGTTATGAAATGTTTTTTTTGAGCATAAAGCTCTGAAGCACATGAAAACATAAGAATTGGAAGTGTTGGGCATAATCCCTGGAGCATTCCAAATTGATGTTGAGCATAAGCTCTAGAACATCAAATTCTTGAATATTGTATCTCTAGGTGTATTATACAAGTACATTCTAGCATTAGTGTTGAGTGAGAGGCTCTCGCATTGCAATAAGTGTAACTCCCTATTTTTTAGCATTGAGTAAGGGCTTTGAATAATGCTAGGAGTTACTAAAACTTAATTATGTTGAATGAAAATGACTATGATAAAACATCGACCTCATCTTACTTATTTTTGAGTTGATTAAATGGAATTTAAAATTTATGTTTCTCATCAAGCAATAAAGAAATACCATGATATACGAGGTAATCCAACATGCAAGGAGGTTTAGAGCTTCCTAACTTAGTTGACAAACCCTACCTGAAGGCCTTAATAAAAGAAATGATTATAAGCTAAAGAAAGTACCATGTGAGTTGTGATCATGTTATATGATACCCAAAGTAAAAATGTTAGCAATGATATATGTATATATATAGTATATATATGTTATGAATAAAAGAGTAAGCATATGTATTAATAATAGTAACTATAAATAATAAATATAGGACCTATGGATTATTATTTACTAAAATAATTAAATAAATATTTAATACCTAAAAGAGTCAACATAGGAACTAGTCAAAGAGTTTCGATGTTAAGTTAAATAAATATTAAATTCACATAAATCAAGTAAAAGATTATTTCAAGAAAATAAATGATTCTTGAGCGAACTGAAATTTAACTCTCCTTTTTCCTAAAGATTGCCTATAAATACCCGAGCCAAAGAAAGGATCGGGGATCCCCTTCTATTCTTTCTGTTAATTATTCTCCTAAGAGTTTTTTGAGAGCATTTTCCAAAAACAAAAGCAATCTGGTATAGAACCTGATATTCCATATAGGTGAAGCCTTTCCTTTAGGATCTCTAGACTACTTGCATGATGGAACCAACTAGAAGGGATCCATATTGAAACCATGAACGGTTCCAGGTCATGGTTGGGTGGAACGTGGTAGTTCCCAAGTTATTATGTCGACAGATCTAAGTTCAAAACTGTATATGTTGTTATTAATTCTTTGTGCTTGAGTGTGCATGGTTCTAGCCATTAAATAACTAAAAATTGTAGGTATGAGGTTTTTACCTTCTCTACACCTCTTACATATTTATTAAGTAGGATTGATAATTTGGAATGAAAATTTGTACATTAAATATATGCTTATAGAATCTTAGTATGAACTATCTCTACATAAAGATCTAGGGACAAATTTTAAGTTACTGGATGATGTATTTCTTAAACATTAAACTTAGCCATTGTTTTCCTAGATAGGAATGTTATAGTTTAAATCCTCTTAGTATTGATTTAATTGTCAAACAGAGTATAACTTAGACTTAAACCCTAGTTATTAAGATAACTAGCTATTCTATTATGTTCAAACATAAATGAAAGGTTAATCAAGCTTTTCATAAAGTTAGATAAATTAAACCTTAGATAGCAATTAAAACCAAAGTATTATTACAAACTCTGCATGAAACATTTAGATAAACTATTTAGAAATTATAAATATACAGACCAAGCAACCATCTCTAAACTCATTCATATAAACTCTATTTAAAAATAACTAATAAACTACAAATTGAAAGAAACAAACTAACTAGAGATCGAATCTCCTTAACCATTAAAATCAAACTCTCAACATAAATTGAAAACACTGGCATATTTCATATTTCGAGTGAGTATGATTTGTTTCCACATATTAATTAAAACATAAGCATCTTATCATATGACTCAATAATAATTTAAATAAACATTACAATCCATGCTACGAAAACATAAACACTGAGAAGTATTATTAATCCATCCCAACCATCGAATCTTATCCATGATTGGTTGTGGGTTTCACATATTTCATTTCAAATCATTTAACCCAACCCAGCCATAGAAACCCACAAGGTTTTGGTTGTAGGCCATTACATACATTCATGCTATAAACCAAAACGATAGACAATGAATTAAAATCACTAGTTACTTAAACAAATTTACCAAGATAGAGTCATTCTGTTTGCATCGCGCTAGTGGAAACTTGGTAATAAAACCACAATCTCACATTAACAAAACTAAGAATCAGGTTATTACACCTCTATTCATGTTAATCAAAATGCATCGAGGATCGAATCTTGTGAGATTCCCAAACTAGAACTATCAAGCCACAAAACTAATTCATTAAGAAACCCATGATCGAATCCTATAGGCTCCAATAACCAAACAAAATGTTGTGATTTATACATTAATGGGTTTGCCTCTCAGTTTCCAAAACGGTATTCAAATAACAAAATGTTTAAACAAAAAAGAGCTACGTTCTCTACATCCATTGCATAGTCACATTATAAAAACATAAATACATAAATAGAGGTTGTGTATCCACACGAAGGGAACATCCAAGCTTCACTCTTACGATCGCAAGGTAAGAACCAACCACAACAATTATAAAACTCATACATCCATGATTTTACCATACAATACCACTATAATCCTACGTTACATAAAATACACATCCAAGCAATCCACAGGCCATTGCAAGCAATGGCAGTGTATGGAACGAAACACACCATAAAGATAAACATATATATTCCATAAAATAAAATAAAAACATTACAAAACATTGCAAAACGATGAAGTTTTACATAGAATTGAGCTAAGATTCGGACATGAAACTCTTATTTCCCAAATTTTTACATATGACAGAGCCATGGAGAAGACTACATATTCACATACATTGGATGCACAATGACTATGAAAACTCCAACCAAATGAAATAACTAATTGAGGTATTTTACCACCCACAACTTGAAACCTCTTTCAACAAACACATAATAGTAAGGGCCTTTCCAATTTTGAGGCTTACCCGAATAATGGTTGCACATGAAACCTATGGCACCACCATCAAGCCAGGATAGAGCCACACTCTATCACCTACACAAACCAAACACAATTTCTATCAGCAATATGCAGACATAAATCATATCCAAACCCAAGACATTACATTGTGCAAACCAACAACATAGCTTACCCACGAGAGAGCGGGAAGGATGTTGAGCTTCCCAGCATGGCACTGAAAAGCATGAGACCCCCAAACAAAAACCATCAAAAGAACAAATGAATCAAATGCAAACCCTAGCCAGTGCTTGAGGTATTATTCCCACACTTCCCAAGAAGCATTTAAGTCACCACCCTGTCCACCAATATCCATCAAATTGAAAACCCACAACTTTATAGTTTGTTCATGTCATTGTTCCATAGTTCACCACCCACCAAAGTTAAACCATAAAACCCTCAAATGTGATGCTAACACAAGTTTCGATGGCATATGGAATATTCCATACATAAACCCTCTTTCATATAGTTTCAAAGTATGTAATACAAAGTAATTAAGGTATTGAACCTTAAGCATATAATGTATACCATAAAGTTTATAACCATGCATAAATTAATCTCTTATGAAACTTATGAACATAGGACTTAGCTATAATTAGGACTAGGACTTTAGTCCTCTTTTTCACCCAGCTATGAACATCAATAGTGTCGTGTAGATGTAGTGTTGTAGACGTAGGATGTTATTATTTTCCACAGTCATAGACAAAGTTCACTGTCGAAATAACCTTCACAAGAGTGGGAGCCTACATTAGTTCACGATGAACTAAGTAAGACACTTAGCAATAGGAATCCTTACCTTTACAAGTTGTCCCTCAAGTTATAAAACCCCACCACTCCACCCCTTGAAATTTGAAGGAAATTCAACCTCTTACGAATACAACCATAAACAAAATTAAAGACATATAAAATAAAAGTAAATGTAACATAATGTAAGTGTCAATAAATATTCGGAACTAGTATAAAGTAAGAGTAACCATACAAACAATTCCAAGTAATATAACAACATCACATAAACACGTCATCATCTGACAGGACATAAAGGGGAAACAACTTACTACACTTAGGTTCAATATACAACCAAGTTTTATTCGGCAGAAGTTTTATACAATATCCTTGAATTCTAGTATTTTATTAGCCTACAATTTTTTTTTTCTTTTTTACGAATTTTAGGGACATTAGAGGGATTGATATGGATGTTAGGGAAAAGTCATAAAAAAAAATTGATAACATTATACTTAACTAAAGATATGACTTTTTAGTTTAGGAAATGACTTTTTAGTTTTTATTTTATGACGACATGACTATTTTATATTCTATATTGTATGTTTTATATTCAATAATATGTTAGGGATCTTAGGAACACATCTCTCCATGCTGGGTTGTATAGGACCTCACAGTTCCCGATCCATTAAAATTGTGGGTATGGATAGATGAGAGTGATGTGAAGGGTGGGGGGTTGGATGGGGGGTGGGAGGGATGGGGGGGTTTGTATATGAGACAAANTAGAGGTTACTCTACCATTCACCAAGATTTGAGTATTGAGGTATTCAAAATGTTGATCAAAAGGTGAAATATAGTTATATTGTTGATTGGTTATTTATAAACTAGAATTTCCCCATATCTCCATACTAGGATGTAGAGGACCTTGTTACTCTCTGTGCATTTAAAATTATGGGTATGGATATATTATAGTGATATGAAGGGTGGGGGGTTGTATGATGGTTGGGATTGATCGTGGCTTGTCCTTATGAGACATAAATTATTAATTTAGAATGTATTCATTTTATTTTAAATCCTTTAGTTGACACATTCTCTCAATAATATATATTATGTCTGTACAATATCTCATTTAGGAACTAGGTGAAATTACCAAATTGCATTGAGGTTACCATAATCCTCTTCTCCCTTTATACCTCTATGTTTAGCACATTCAATGATTTATGATAAAACAACTTATACTTCATTGTTTGTATATTCAATTTTATGAAAAAATCCATGTTACTTCACCCCATAATTGTAGTATTACTAACTTATTTCCTTCATCATTTTGTTTACTTTCCTTGCATAATCCTATTCACCAATGTGATAATAGTTAACTTATTCGGAATATTTTATCCTATTCACCTACTCATTTTAGTCTTCCTAGTAGATTGACAACACCCTTCCTTTGTGTTTACTCAAGTTAATCAGCATTCCTATTTTACCTCTTTGGCATCTTTCATAATAGTGCTCATATTACTATGAACACCTATGATCGTTGGAATGCACAAAATACATTGATACTTGCATCCACTACATTCACAACAAAATTTTTAATGGGACCAGTTACCTGGAATTATTCATTCCTATATCATTCTTTCTATCACTAAAATCTTATGGTAATTACATGTTATTTAAAAAATTTGTGTTGGCCTACTTTACCTAATGTTTCTTTTACATGTTAGATAAATTTACCTATTCATATCATTATCACTTCAAACTTCTTAGTCCCTACCAATTTACATGCCTAACCACTATATTGTACCACTCTCTTTAAGGCACTTCAAAATGTATCTTTACTACATTTAATGTTTTCATTAATTTGACTTTTATCTCACAGATAATAATAGAATATACTAGACCTCTTTCATCATTTCGAACTTAGTATTTAGGAAGATAACATATCCTCATCTAACAACATCATAAGAAAACACACACATCAATCCTAGTACCAAACACAAGAATTTACTTTAATGATATGTTGCATGCGTGTTTTCACAAGAAAATTGATATGAACACATCCCACTCAAAATTAGTTCTTTCAGACTTGATTCCATACATTCATCACATCAAGGTTCCTTCCAAGTGGTGCTTAGGTACAAAGGTAACACAAACAAAAAGTTTTATATTTAACTAACACTTCCCAAGTTAAATGGAATTTATTTATTTATTGTGTACAAATCTTTTGTCTGACCACTAGCTAGAGTCACATCTCCCGATTTCAAGCATTTACAAAGCATATCCAATTTTAGATGAATTTTGATTATCACTATAACTTAATAAATATTACACATACGCCACCCCTCATTATATAGGATTAAAATAATTCCCTTGGATTTGGAGCCTAGACATCAATATTACTAATAATTATTTAAGGAATACAACTGCATCATTATCCTTAGGTTTCTACTAGCAATCTTATTAATTTCCTTTTATAATATCGATGAGATCATAATAGGGTGAATTCTAAATACAAGGTCTTTATTCACCATAGCTAAGCCACACCAAGCCATTATGATCAAGATTTTCATGAAATACAAACGTAAATTAAAAATCGATATCCTACACGGATCCATAACTGCAATCTATAATTACTACCCTATAATTATTACTCACAAATTTACTTGGCCTTCATAATTATGTTTCAATCTTAACTATTGACACATGAGACAATAACCATGTATAACCTCCAACACTATGCTTGCACCTACCTAGCTATTATGTTTCCTTCCAAATATTTCAAAATATCATTATTGATATAATGAATATCCTCCTTTCTAGGTTAGGTTCAATAACTTAATAATAATTAAAACTGATAATTGGTTCACTTTTAGGGAAATGCCTGAGGTGTATATTATGGATACATTTATCTAAGCGATAAAGTATACTAACAAATTTTATCTTAACCTAAATCGCATATATATACAACATGGATACACCATAGATTTAATTACAGACACCAATCACCATTATTTTGAAAAAAACCAGTACATTGTACACTTGCTCAATAATTTGAGGCATAATCATTATGTCAATCAAATCAACCATTATGGTGTATCATCTAAACTAAACAAATCCCTCATCACAACATTAATTCTAATTAACATCTCGAGTCACACGTAAAAAAAACACGTCTCAGGAAAAATGGAGGGTATCACATTGTCCTCGTAGCTTAGGTAGTCGTCCATGACCACATCCACTATCGGGGTCACACGTGTATCGATTCCCTGCATGAAACTTACTATACTACTCACTTTGACTTATATTCTATTTAATTATAGTCATCTCCTAACAATTTAAATAATTGAATCTAGATATGCAATTGAATTCTATAAATATTTTTATAAAACTTAAATTGTAAGGTTAATTAATTAATCAATTATGAATATATTAATCAAGGTTTAAATATTAATAAAACTATTTTTAACATATAAGATTAAAATCTTAGTTTATATAATAATATAACATATAATTTATCATTACAGAAAATATTTAAATTACACTTTAGATTTATAAAATTTCTATTTAATTAAAATTTATTTTAAATAATAATATTTAAAAAAAATTATTTCAGTTAAATAAAAATAAAATAAAATTTAAATGATTAAATTATATATATATATATATCAAATGTGATTAATTATATTTCAAATTCTTAGCTTAATTTTAAGTAAATACATTTAATATCGACTAAACCCTAATTGGGGAGGGCACATGCATGAAGGAAACATGGCCTTTATAGGTTATTCCATGACACGTGTAGAATAAAAAATCAACAAGAAATGGGGTAAACACCCCCTTCGTAATTTATTTCATAGATTTTTTTTTGGATGAGTTCATCTATGTAACCTATGACCTATGGAACTCGGCCATGGATTTGCCACTACACGGCTCATTCCCCATATTTTATTCACTAGTAGGTAGCTAGAATCAAGTATAGCGATGCACAGTAAGGAGGTTTTGTTCTACTTCAATTTATTCCGAGGATTTCCATCAATTCTTATGTTTTGTTATATATTTTATAGTTCTCAACTGCTTATAATTTTTTTTTAGGGTTTTTTGTTTTGTAAGTTGGTTCATCCTCTATCTCCATGGGGTGCAAGTTATCAATTATTTACTTTCTTCTATCTCTTTAGTGACACAACCTCATAGATTTCCCTCTCCCTCCTTCCATTCCCATGGTTCTTTCACCTGCTTCCTTGTCAGCAACTGACTATGTGGATTACTTTTGGAGGGGGAGCTTCATATTTTGTGCCCTCTAATTTCCACCATTGTGCACATCATGTGGTGACTTACAGGTTACAGTAGGATCTTCACAATCCATGGATGGCCACACCAACAAGGTTGAGTGGGATGTTTTTTTTTGTGGTGACTAGGATGACCATGACCACGAGAATGACCCATGTTTCTTGAGTGCTCATTTTTTAGAGCTGCCAAGTATGGAAACATTGGTATTTTTAGAGCTAGAGGGTTTACAAATAAGAAAAATATTGGTCAACACACCAGTATAGAGTCCTCGATGTGCTGTATGCTCATCTATTTAGGCAGTTGTTCACCAAAATGGCCCCCCCTTTTTGAAATTTTTGCTTAGGCTAGCCAACTGTAAAGTCGATGTGTATTTGGTTCCCTCCACTAATTGTTTGTGCTTATTCTTTTATATTTGTAATCAACAAATTATTTTCATTTATCTAAAATGTTACATCTCGGAGATATTTAACAAAGTTCTGCCATGGTCATTAGGTAGCTAGGAAATTTTATTGACGGTCTCTCTTTCTATGTTTCCCTTGTTTTTTTTTAAATTTAATATGGGAGAAACTATTTTATTTACGCCCTCCCTTTATCCACTTCAATGCCTCCTTCTCTCAAAAGCGTTGGTTATCTATGACGTGAATATGGGTGTCCACGGTCTAAAGTAGATAATTGAATGCATAGTAAAAATAATTCATTACATCCATTTTGACTTTCGTTTCAAAATATTTTTAAAAATAAAATATTCAAAGAATAATAGTTTATATTTATTTGGTGTGTTACATAGGAGGTTAGTGATGGATGGGTAAATGATCTGTTGATGAAAGAGATGGCACATTTATTGGATTTTGTCCTTGTGGTTCAACAAACATGTTTGGGGTTCTGGAGCAAGTAATATATGGATGCTCTAGGAGTTGGTTGCGAGGAACAACAACTTCAGTTATGTTTTCTCGATAGTGGTGACATGTTCCTTACAAAATTTATTAACTATTTAGTACTGATAATTATAGTGAGAGCATAGATTTTAATTTTAAATGCATTTTAAAATAATAATTATGCTATGCATATATTACTAATCTTTTTATTTATTTATTTTAATAATATTTATAAGAATAAACAACCACGGTATCCAGATATAAACAAAAATCATTTGATTAAAGATTCGAGCTTCCAAATGATAGAAATAACCAAATCAAAATTAAAGATCCAGTAATCATGACCAAAAGGTCAAGTTTATTCCCCAATTGAATTTATAAGAAGATCTTACACTTTAAACAAATGATAGAATGGTGAAATCTATGATGGTTGTGAAACCAATACAAATATTAGATCAAAGTACAGTAAAACCAAACACTTTCCGAGTGTGAAAGGCTATGAATCCCGCTCTTTAATTCATTAATCTAAGTACATAACTAAAAAGGGTTATGTTCATAAACCAAACTTATATTCTATTTTCATAGTGGTTGTAAAGCCCAATATTCCAATAGAACTGTGAACTAAAGAAACTGAGAACCTAGCTTAACCGTGAACCTAAATAGAGTCTTACCTTGTAACTGATGGTGGATTCGAGTGTACATTCCATAAGACAAACCACACCATTGTTCCCATGCACATGGACCTACTTGTGTTAGTTTGACCATAATGAATAAAATTTATATATACACTTCTTATTTGCATAGTGTGGAGTAAATCCCTCACTTATGAATAGAGAACAAGGAATCTCGAGAGGAGGTGATCCTGTCGTCACTTTCATCTAGCCCATGCATGGAGGCCTGCATTAAAATTTAAGAATTATTAAAACAATGCATTGCAAATTGTAACCCGATTTAACGAAAAAGAAACACATTGTAAACATTACCTTGCATTTCAAGTTTTTGGTCGTGAGGGTAAAGCAATCTCATCCAAGGAATTTTCTTGCATCATGACTTCACCTATCAATAAGATGACAAATTTAGAATAAACCCCATTTTAATAATGAATGTATTTCTTAAATTTTTCAACCATAAAAGAATCTTACATTGCCAAGACACATGGAAGTCCAAGGGTTGGATCCTCCTAGATCTCTTTCTTCTTCCTCTACCTATGCATCAATAAACAAAAAGGTCAATGTTGTTACAAATGAAATTGCAGAGTAACATGGAAGTGTTTTTTTCCCTTACTTGTCAACAAAAACCTTGCAAGTTGCAAATCCTTTCCCAGAACATGAAGGAAAACGTTTGGGATTCCATGTAAACCTTATTATGAGCCATGAATTATCGAGACTATAATGGAGGCCACATTGCCATTAACCACTAATAAACCTCCAACAAACTCAATTTCAAAAAATAGAAATTTAAACACTCATTAAGAGATCATGAAGGGAAAGAATGTTACATGCACAACCCATGGATCAATTGAGCATCATCCTCCATTAAAATCAAACAATACAGAACAAAATGAATGCGTTGAAAAACCCTCATGAAATCCTAAGGCCAAATGAAATCCTTGGAAACATATCAATGAAAAATAGAAGGTTGAGATCCAGCATTTTCCCACAATGCATGTGAATAGCCAAGTCATTAAATGCTCATGGTTGTGCTTTCAACTCATAGCCAGGGCTATGACATAAATTAAATTAAAACTATTTAAAAATCCATCGACCTTCATGACAATGTTTCCATACACTTATATTCCCTCCAAAATATGCATATAAAACTTTATATTATAACCTATCGCCCTCATAGTTGGTAAATCCCATGGGATAGGAATATTAAACACGGTCTCCAACATCGTGTAGCCAACTATCAATATTTTAAACAATTGTATCACCCCATTTTCCAAAGAAACTATTGAAGTGTGGGTTAAACATAAGCTTAAACAACTAAAGAGGGTGTAGCGAGGACTAAGCCATAGGTCAAGGTTTATGTGATAAGAAATCAAACCATAATAAACTAAAAAACATAAACACCACCTTGGCGAGGCTATGACAAGGTCATCTCTATAAATGGAGACCACACAAAATGGAAGAATCATCTTGTTATTGAACATCAATAGGTCTAGTTAAAACTTATCCATGCAATCAAATAAATAGTATTCTAAAACAAATATGAATGGACTATGACCAATAGATTCATGTTGTGACAAGAATGAATAATAAATTGGAACAATTTTTTTATTAGTATTTATGGAAATTATGGGTATGCGTTATAATTTATTCATAGTAGGATCTAAGAGCCAATGGGATTCTCACAATTCGATATTACACATAAATTATGCACAAAACATCAGAAAGAGTGAAAAATATCATACACAGATGTAGTCAATAACTGATATTATTATGATTGTCCAACATGTAAATATGTTTGGATCAGGTTTAAATTACATCAGGTAAAAATTGTTAGCCTTTGGAGGCTATCTAGATGCATACATGTATCATACTATGATTTGACCCTCAAACCCCCCTAGGTGGACCAATCATCTCACTAACAATCCCTAATGGTCATGAATGATAGTGTGAACATGGATGGAGCATGGTGGACCATAAATTCAATCATGTTAGGAATTTTTGAGCACATGGGTGAGTGGGAGTGGCTCTAGGACGTAATAAATGGCCAAGGGAGGCAAAAAACCACCACAAACATGCACTAGCACCCAAGGTCAAACACATTCCCTTAATACAGGGATGGGGGACCACACCAACACTATTTTTTCATCAATGAGGGTGCCTATCAGTCTAAATGATCAAATTGGATTTCCTCAACTGTTACAATGATCAAAGTGGAGCGCCTCAACTCCATTAAGTCATCAGTAGCCTAAGTGTGGACCATAGGATATAGCATGAAGGCTAATGAAATGTGTCGTAAGTGAATTATCATGGTACTAAAGTACATTATTTCTCTAAAATCCCCCATTAATCCTAACTTAGTATACCTTATACCAAAATATTATTGAGGCTTTGGAAACTAAGGCTCAAGTCAGCTCATCTGACAAAAAAATTATTAGTCCTTGCAAAACAAGGTACGGAGGAAAACCACATGGGAACAAAACCTCCCCTAAAAAATTGAAAAAAGAAAAATTTTAAGGTGAATATCAGCCATCACCATGTGTCACCCACTCCAAGAAGATATATCAGATAGGTGAATTTCTTCCAGGGATGATTTTAAGAATCCCCTAGATTTATATCTATAAAAAATGGGTGAATCTCTCTAATATATAGGAAAATTTGAAGGTGATTTTATCAATAATATAATATGCATATATATATATTTTTTGGAAAATATTTCTTTTAATTATATAATGTTGTAAAATATTGGAAAATCTATCATTTTATTATATAATGTTGTAAAATATTGGCGAAATATTTCACTTCATTATAAAAAAAAATGTAAAAACTAGAGAATATTTCAGTGATTAATAAAATTTGGTAAAAATAAAGGAACAAAAACATTATTCAAATAGTATGAATCACATCACCAGCAATAGAACATGTAGACTCATGAGTCACAACTGGAAGGTGTCAGTGAAACACAACTGCACTAACTAGATTCAAGGCAAGTGGGGACTCTATTTGTTATCTTGTCACTTAATGATCTAGAAGGGATGTGGGGAACATAATATTGAAAACCTAATAAACTAATAGAATCATACTTTATGCTAGATATTGGCCTCTACTAGCCAATTGAAGTCGTGGAGGATACTACAATTATACATTGTAATTATGCCAATTGATTATTGCATTAGATGAATGTTGGTCTCAATGTTGGTCTCGTTCCAATAGGCATCCTATGATCAATGCATAGGAACCTAGTGCATATATATATTTTATCTTCACTTAGCTATGTAGAGCTCATTTATTTTTTTGAATAATGATAAGTATTTACAAAGAAAATATACAATCGGCATAAAAGAATAAAAAAAGTGAATACAATTAATTCATGCAACTAAAAGGTAATAAAAAATATTTTCTCAAACCCTGAATCAGTGGAAGTCGACTAAAATGGATGAGCATTAATTTTAGAACATAAAGTATGATATCTTATTGAAAAACATTTGTATCCCTTACCCTACTACCTAGTGATATTTGATAATTGAAAAATGTAATGAATCCTTGTCGTGGTGTTCTTATTTGATTGATAAAAATATTCAATCTTTACCCAAGTGAAGGTATTTATATTTAAGCATATTTTCTAATTTTTGTAATAGAAAAATCCACAATTCACAATCCAAACTATGCACCTATGATTAAGGAGTCACAACTCCATGTGTGCCAAGCACCCTAACCACTTCAAACACAAATCCCTAAGTATTGCACTTAGGTGGTGCTCTGTCCAAGCTGTGTTAGTAAAGTATATGGTTGGGTAACCTTTTTTGAAAAAAAACACATCGCCAAGCAAAAATCTGAGTAGGGCATCCCCACATGTGCCAAGATAATATTATTTCAAACAAAATCCATCTCCACCCCCGATTATAACACCATTCCTCAAATTGTGCATCCAATGTTAGGAAGGCACAAATTCACATGTGCCAAGCACCCTAACCACTCCAAACATGAATCCCTCAATCTCACACTATGATGGTGCTCTTTTCGAATCTAAGTGTTAAGAAATTATATGGTTACATAACCATTTCCGCTGAGTGAACTTCTCGAAGAAACAACCCAACTAGAGTATCTTACATGTTCCATGGTGGGTATGCACATTCCCACGTGTGAAAACTCATCCACTCCAAATATTTCATGCAACATGTGCGTTTTCCTAGGAATGTATCTCCAATTAAGTGTGCCATACTTGTCCACATGTCAAAAGTAGATGAAAAACTGATACAAGATAAAAAAAACCATCATTAATACTCTCTTCCATGAAACACTCTCTGACTAAGTAAATTCCCCCACACACACTAAGTGATCATAAAATTGAAGAATCTTGTAGAAAAGTTGTAAGAATTCATATTAAGAAGTCCATTCTCAATGCTAAATTGTGCCATTCTCCAATATACTAGTTAATAGTCACCTTACAATTTTTGAATTCAACCTAAGTAAAACCATCGTCACAATCTAAATCTCATGAGGGGAGTGTATGCGATGGGGATTGAATGATTTGTTCCTAAGCGCTACAACCTAGATGATGATTCCCTCTTAAGGATGCTTCATGGAGTATGTGGATTGTTTGACCTTGAAATAGTGCCTTGTTTGGATACCATATATTTATATAGCTATTCAAGGCACAAGGAATGGTCACATATATAGTTGTGAATCAATTCATATTGGCATTTTGAAAAATATGCAATATACCAAATCCTTCTATGGATACTAGGATTTCAAATATGCTAGTGTGTTTGGTGCATGCTACTAATCACAACCACTGGTACTGTCATCCACCACGGTCAATTGTTTAGTGGTTGTCAATAACGTGCAAGGGAGAACAAACATGTAGTTAACATGAATCATTACTGTAATGGAACATAATTTAATCAAGATCAAGTTAGATATGTAGAGTGTGCTTTCACCAAGATAAAGATCCACAGAAGTTAATTTTTTGTAAATAGGTGTGAACATCTGTTTTATTTTCCCTGTATTATCCCTCTTATCAGTATCATATGAGGGATCTCTTATCTATTCCTTATCTTCACTTAATCTTTTGTGAGCATGATAACTTAATCCAAAAAAATCAAAATATACAAAAGGATATTATTCTACACTTGAAATTGTATACCTTCAAATACATTAAAAAAAAACAATCAACCGGATCAAGAATCTGAGTGTAAGGGAAAATGTTCAGCATTCATCTCAAGTGGTAAGAAACAATGATTTTCACTGAAGTGGAAAGAAATCAAAACTTCTTGATCCTTTAGTGAGACATGTAAATCCTTCAATCAGGCTAAGGAATATAACACAGTTGTAAAAAGGTCGAATATAAAACGAAGTCGATATATGCATCTTCTGAAACATTCTAGGTATATAAAACAACCTTACTAATCATGATCATCAAATACATTACAGTGGCAGTTCCCTTTTATCATGTTCGTCATCCATCCCCTTTAATTTCTTATCTTTTAATTAAATATCATTGAAATCTATTGGAAAGAATCCAAGAAAGGAAAAGGTTCACTAAATTAATATAATATTGTGGATTTAAAGAAGAGAAGAACAATGGAAATGAACATAGTGATTATCTGATCACCTAGGATGGATAAGAGGAAATATTGTTGAAGAACAAACAACCTATGATAGAGTTTGGACAAATACAAGAAAACACAGAATGTTTCAATTAATAGAAATAAGAATGCCTCTCTATATTTATTAACTGCAATGAAATTTACAAGATCTTTGTTACGGATAAACATACTAAAAAGGAATATCATATCACTCAATACCTCACAATGATCCAACCTTTCTAAGCCTCTAAAAAACTGGAGTGGTCAGTTACAATTTGATGCGAGATGAACTTATTCATCTTCTTTATGATCGATTGGTGCAATGAATCCCAAATAGTTCATTCCCTTAGCACTAGACTAGATATGTTACAAAATAAGTTGCATGCAAATCAGGAAAACAAAATATATTCATGATACCTTAAATTTGATATGTTCAGTAAAAACATTATCCTTTTATAGTGATGAAAATTTCAATTTAGAAGTGTCGGGCACCCGATATGCAAGTGAATTACAACTAACATACATAATGTACAATATTTATTTTCAACCTGGGAAAGTCTTTTATTTCAAGGATAACATGCACAGTATATGGTTAAACACGAAATCACTGTAATTCAACAATACTATCCTTTGTTCGGCTATGCTCATCCCAAGAATCTAATTAATCTAGTTACCTTCTAAGGAATGCAATCACAATTACCTTCTGCTATGGCTTGGTCTAAGAATGGAAAAAATCACATCTAAATTACAATTGAAGATAAGGGAAAATCCTGTTCATGCCATTAAATTATTAACTCAACTACCTAATCTGATTGTCCTAGGAATCCAAAAACATAAATTGAATATTGATCTAGGAATTCAAAATACAGAGATTGAGTTCAGTTGTTCTAGGAAATTGAAGTATAGGAATGAAATTCTGTAATCATAAAAATAAGAGACAAGCTGCAAAGATCCATGGAAATGACAACTAAAATATCTAAGGATGAATAGAGCTGTTACAGTTACCACATGAATTGCATAAGAAATAATTACCTACTCAGTCGATTGTCACACTATGCCACTACAGGTATCCAAGGAATGCAATCATGACACACTGTAAATCCACACTTGTTACAGCTTCCTATTAAGAAATAAAATTAAGATAACATCACACAAAAAAATAATTGAAAAGACCTAATTTAACTCAACGATCCCTGTGGAAGGTGGGCCCAGCCTTCGCACAGAGATGATGGTTGAACACACATAAAAACTTTTAGATCAAAAGTAACTCCTTCTATTAAAAGACAGAGTGATTACACAATTCCTCCTCATCGCTAATATAATGAATTGATTATATGTTCAGTAACCCCTGGCTCGAAACAGTTCTCCATATTTATACAATGGAAATCATAACATCATATCCTATTATGGGGAATCCATGAATATCTCTGATCTTCAGGCACCCTAAATGACAACAGCTGTTACAAACGTGGCAAGATGAGAAATAGCAAACATAGGAAAACTGTTAATCGCCCCAGGAGTGACGATATATTTAGATTAAACCTACACATAAGCAGTAACAGACTGTTGACCTCCAAGTCTGACGCATTCTGTTACAGCTACCTTGACACAGCTTTGTCTGGGATATCGCACTGGAACTGCATTCCTTGGGTGATGATAGGATGGATGGGGACCAGCTTAAGCGATGAATGCCCATCCTTTTCATAGCCTGTTCAGACCAATCTTGGTGCAGTTTATATACCTCAAAATACCTTTATAAACCATCATATGTTAGCACATTGAGAGATATGAAGCCTTAATTATCACAATCATAAGTATTAATAAAATAAAACAATGACCAATCATACCTTGGTGGTTTGAAGAGTAGACTGGGGGTAAAACATTTAGTTGGCATGCTCAATGGGGTAGGATAGAACAAGAAGAGGTAATTAAGGGTGGTCAAAATAGGCCATTTATGGGCCCAACATCTCCCCCCAACTTTTTTGTTGCATGTCCTCATGCAACAACCTCCATTACTCTGAATCTAACTCTTGCATTGAGCTCTGTTCATGGAGAGAAGAGAAATTGTAGGGGAACTTAGGCGTCCCTTCTTTTTCTACAAACCCTCTATGAGCAATCCAATATCTCCAACATTTCTACTCTTCTACCTTGGTTAGTGATAAATCCATCCTATATGGTTTTATCGGCCACCAGAGGAGGGGAAATTTAAATTTCAAACCCAACCAATTAACCCCACATTCCATGATACATCCAACATAACCCTTGACCCTGGAAAGAGCCTATTCAAAATTTCTAAAATAATAGGGGTCTCTGCTCCTGAGTATAGGAGAGGCAACCTACCATATGTGCTTACTTCCTTCCAATGCTACTTGTTGGTGTATATAAATATGGTTGGTACAAGTGGAAATAAATTCCTCCTGCAGCTCCATTATGTGCCGAGTCTTGATGGGACATAAAAGCAAACTCATGTATCGGGCAAGAAGAATACCCATATTTTGAGGGCCTTTGCTTCTTTTGTGAGAAATCATGCTCAGTGGGAAAGGTATTTTCAAACCTTTTCTCACAATGAGGCTCACTTCAAACCCACAGGTTAGAGTGAGCCTCATTGTGAGAAAAGGTTTGAAAATACCTTTCCCACTGAGCATGATTGCTCACAAAAGAAGAAAAAGTCCTCAACTAAACATCCCCTGAAAAAGGGATAGGATTTGAATGGAGGTACAAAGGGAAAGCCATCTCATGCAAATATAATTCACACAACAAATTTTGATCTTCAAAATTACTTCTTAAAAATGTTTCCAAAATTTTTGCTGAGGTCATTATTTCAAATGACCTCCCTTCTTTCACAGCTCTCAACATAAACCAAACAAACTGTTCAAACAGGAAGACAGGGTAAGAAGAAGAAGGTACCCTAGTGCCAAGGAGTTCTTGAGAGAGAGCATACATTTGCTCTTTTTCCTTCAGCATAAACTGGAAATTTTTTAGCTCCCTTAAATTGCTCTGTAGTTCTTCCTCTTGAAGTCTCTGGGTCATACATTCTTCTGCCCGTTTCTCCTCCAGTATCTTGATAATCTTTTTATGCTCAGTAAGGGAAATTATCCCTCCTTGGTATTCCTCCACCTAGATATTCCATTTTATTACCTCCATTCTAAGAATTGAGAATTTTTTTGTAAGGTTCAAGGTTTATTCTTCATGATGCTCCTCCTTGTCAGAATCTAGTTCGATGAAATTTTTAAGGGGATCAATCCACACCTTGTTTCCTGATGTGCCACATTGGGCACCCTGCACATCTGAAGCTATCTCAGGAGGTGTTGGTTCTTGTGTGACAGCAACCTTTTCTGGACTCTCTTCAGCAACAACATCCACGACTCTTGGAGATTCTAGTTCTTGTGTAAGAGCGTCCTCTTTCTAGGGTTCTCTCATGCCAATTTTGGCAGCTGACTGTGAGGATGTTGGTTCTTATGGAGAAAATTCCTCTTGGATTTTAATTCCTTTTTCTACCCGATTATCAACTGCTATGTCAGCTAGAGGCTGTGAGGCTACTGGTTCTTGTGTGACAAAGCCCTGTTCTTCTTTTTCCTCCTATTGCTAAGATTGGATGTCTTCTTCAGTATACAACTGCTCCTCAATTATTTTAGTATCACCTGATGATTGTGTTTGAACTTGTTCATCTTCAATCCAATGCATATCAAGAATGACATCCTCTTTAGGGTTATTTTCTTGTTGCATTTCAAGAGTCCCTACTACAACCTTCAAGGATGTTGGTTCTTCTGTGACAACATCCTGGCTCACTTATTCATATCCCTACTGTTTTGGCTCTTCTTCTATGATTTCTGTGTCATGGGACAATTATGGAGTCGCGATACAGAATTATTTATTGAACTCCATATTTCCCTCAATCCCTAGTTCTCCTCCCATTTGGTCAGCCACTTGGACAAGCACATTCAGGGATGTTGGTTCTTGTGTGATAGCACCCTGTTCAATCCAATCATTGCTTTGTTGTTGTGGTTCCAATTCTATAATTTATGTGTCAGGTTAGGAATTCGGGGTCATAGTGCAATATTCATCCCCACAATCAAGAATAACTTCATCCCTTGGTTCCTATGTCCCAGAGTTAGTGGCAACTTCAGCAAAAATATTTAAAGATGTTGGTTCTTGTGTAGCAGCATCTTCTTTCTCTGCAACTTCCTCCATTGCAAGTGGAGACTGTTGTGTTGTAAAGTCATGAATTACAATCTTGTGGTCTGCTTCCTTAAATATTTCTCCACGGGTGGGACAGAACACTCTTTCTTCCTCATTGCCAGGCTCGGTAGAATTTGGTACCTCCAATTGATACATATCCTCCACCAATGTGTGCAGCTTCCTTTCACCCTATTTTCTGCACGCTTCTTTCCAATTTTCCAATTCCCTTCTAAGTGTTTGGACTTTCTCTTTTAATAGCCTATTTTTGAACAGAAGTGCTTCAATTTTGGGTTCTTCTTTGATCGACCCTTGTGGGGCATCAATTGGCCTGGGTTCAAGAATGGAGAACTCAATTTGTGCTTCTAAGGTTGCCCATCTATTCCTTTCTACTTCTGTTGCTGCAACTGACCTAGTTCTTTTCGTTCTTATTGGTGGAGATATCTTAATTTCATCATTTGATCTCTTCATTTTTCTTTGTGGTGTTGGAGTTTCTGGAGTCACAGCTGAGGTAGAAGGAATGTTCCCAGTTCCAGCATTTTCTTGTTCCTCAGGTTGTTCTTCCTTGATCAAAGTTCCTCCCCACTCGGGTGAGGATTCAATGGTCACCATCTCAATATTTTATTCTATTTACATGGCTTTGTCATCTTTAGGTTCAATTGTCACAGCATATAATGCTGCTCTAATTTCACCCTCTGCTGTCAGAGCTACCATGTTATTTAGTTCTTCCACAGGGTTTTTATGTACATCTTCTCTCAATTGTTCTACTTGTGACCCTAGTTGATCCTCTGATCCACTTTCATCTCCCCCCCAACTATATTGGAGAGTCTTTGATCCTCCTGTTGTGATTCATGTCCCCTCAATTGTGGATGGAACTACTCTTCTTCTATTGGGATACCGGGAAAAGGAACGGGTTCCTGAACTTGAGATATAAATTGCTCCCAGGTTATATTATGTTGAGAAAGGGTCCTTAAGATGATTAATTTAATGAGGCCATGGTGGGTCCGTGAGGTGAGTGGATGTTTGGAAACTCGAACAAAACCCACCATATGATACAAATAATATGGAATATTTAACAGAACCCTGTGATGGAGATGAGATAGTAAAGGGAATTCAGAATTATAGACGGTTTGTTACCTACCTTCACAGGTGATATATTTCTTGAGAAAAATAGCAACTTGATTCCATGGTTGTGGCAATGACTATAATACTATCCCCCTTCTTGTTGTTTGAACCTACTCCCCCTCTATTAGAAAGTATTGTATTGTTGTAGTAGTGGGGACTCGACGTCCAAACCAAGCCTTTCCCACCTGAGGAATACCAGTGACCTCAGCTATAATGGCTTCAGAAACTTCAATGCACAATCCCCAAACCTCTGAGTGAGTTTCTGTGAGGTTCAGAGAAAACTATAAGGTTTCTTCATGGTGAAATCCATTCAGACGTTCAAAAAATTCCGTCCAACTGGTAGCTTGAAAGATAGCAAAGACTGCAGCGTTTCTCCTGAGCTCTCGTGTGTTTGAAGGTTCATAACGAGCCAGAGTCCCCATGTTTCTCACTTCATAATTATTTTGCGGCTCAACAGATTACAGACTCCAACAATGGAGGTTACAACATAGAGTATGCATGGGCCACTGCAAGGAAAGTTAGGCAAATTTGGAAAGTTTCAGCGCACCGGATTATTTGAAATTTTATTCTGAATTTGGAAAGGTGGCGGTTATTAGGTAGCATAATTAGTCTTTACGTCGCACAGGCAGAGAGTTAATCGATGCAATAATGGGAATAAAAAAGGAGGTACGACTAACATTGTTAAATCATATTGATACTTAATCAAGTGGTTAATCAGAGCCATACCTTCGAAAATGTGCACTAGATGTCCTTCGGAGAAGAATAGAACATGTGGTTGCAGACATTGCGGAAGCCAAACTTGTGCGCTATGCAATCATTAAATATAATCATTATAACGGAGGTACTGCAATAATTCTTTCCGCCAGTGAAGCAAAAACCATCGTGTCAAAATGGTCAGAATTATGAGAAATATCTCATTATGGGTCAGATTGTCAGCATGAGGAATTGGAGCCATATCTAGAGGATTTGATGGCACACAAAAATATCTGCTAATAACACAGGAGTCACAGCCGTAGGTCATAAGGAAATTGAAGCAGAGACACAGCCTTTAATGCTAGAAAAATGGGCTAAATATAGCGAAGTTGCAGCCGCAGGAAAATATGTCGCAGTCGCTAAAAAATATGTCACAGCCACCGAAAGAGATGGCACGGCTGCCGGAAAAAGGGAAGGAAAATGTTAAGTGGATGGAAAGTGACTACACTGGAGTGATGGGAAATAAGTTTTATGGTCAAAAGTGAAACGGGGTCACAACGTATGGTAATGGAATAATGCGAAGTCTCATGATGCGACGGCTGCCGGAAACGATGTTGCATCCATCAAAAAATGGTGTCGCGGCTGCCGAAAAATGGGTGTCACAGCTACCGGAAAATGGGCGTCGCAGCTATTGAAAAATGGGTGTCGCAGCTACGACAAATTTATTTAAGGAAAAATTCAAAAATTCATGGTGCGGGAAGGCACAGAAAAATGACTCCCGGTTGACAGGCCCGATCTGACCCTCATCCTTGGGCACTTCAGTGCAAATTTTGGAAAAACAATAGAAAAAAAAAAAGAAGATCAAGTGCAAAAAGAAAACATAACATAATGAGAGAAAAAAAAACAGCAATTATTTATGTACAATGATTCATGCGCGATTTACAGTGATTAATTAAAGATTGACAAAGGCAGAGAGAAATTCATGCCCTTGTGAT
Organism: Pseudotsuga menziesii; assembly: GCA_001517045.1. Classification (NCBI taxonomy): domain Eukaryota; kingdom Viridiplantae; phylum Streptophyta; class Pinopsida; order Pinales; family Pinaceae; genus Pseudotsuga; species Pseudotsuga menziesii. Next base: position 124,003 of record LPNX010177035.1, read on the forward strand.
AGCTGGTAATCTGGATCAGCGGAAATTTGTGAGATAAATGCATCCTTTGAAATTGGTTTAGGGTACAGTCGCAGCCTGTGAACATTAGCAAATAATGTTACGCGATTTTCATCAATAGTTACCAGGAAGACTGTGCCATTATCAAATACCTTGTCTACTAGGTATGGGCCCAGCCATCTTGTGCGTAATTTGCCCTTGAAATCTCTTTTGAATCTGGAATCGTATAATAGTGCCCAGTCTCCCTCACATTAGACCTTCTTTTTAATGAATCGGTCATTCCAATCGGACCTCTGTTGTTGAATTAACACTGTCTGGTCCACTGTGGCTAACCGATTCTCGTCCAGTTCATTCAATTGATTCAATCTTCTTTTTTGGGCTTCAGTTACATCCATGTTTACTTCGGTGGTCATCTTCAGGGTCTTGATTTCAAATTCAATTGGGCAGATGGCACTTTTTCCATACACTAAATCGTAAGGAGAGAAACCTGTGGTGTTACACCAAGTGGTGCGATATGATCATAGTGCTTTCAGAAGCCTACTAGGCCAATCTCTATGATGACTCTTAACTATCTTGGTAAGGATGGCTTCAATAAATTTATTAGTGCTTTCCACCTGGCCATTAGCTTAGCGATGGTAAGGTGAAGCTCCCCTATGCTGAACATGATACTTCCATAGCAGAGTTTCAAATTGATGTGAGATAAACTGCGTCCCCCCATCAGTAACTACTTCCTTACATACTACAAAATGGTTAAATATTTCACTCTATAGAAAGTCAATCATAGCCTAGTCGTTAGCCTTCTCTAGAGATACAGATTCTACCCATTTGTTCATATAATCGGTATAGACCAAGATGTAAGCTTTCTGTTTGGAATGAGGGTTAATAGGGCCAACGAAATCTAGAGCCCATCTATCAAATGGTTCAATTACTGATTGAGGTTGCATAGGTATTTGATCTAATATGTTGGGCTGGCCCATCCTTTGGCAGCTATCACAGGACTGAACATATATTTTTTCATCCCTAAAAATATTTGGCCAATAGTATCCCATCATCAGCGCTTTGTGTCCTGTCCTTCTGTCTTCAAAGTGTCCCCCACAAGGTTCATCATGGCAGGCCTTTAGTATATGAAATATTTCATCTTCCCTTACACATCTTCTGATTTAAAGATCAGGACCTATGTAAAAGAAATGACCGTTTACCCAACAATACCTGACACTTTGCTGGATGATTTTTCTCTTTTCTCTTTTAGACATATGTGCGGGAAGATTTCATGCAACCAAGTAATTAGTGATATCTGCATACCAAGGGGAATGAGATGAATCTGCGAATAAATTTTCATCTAGAAAAGAGTCCTAAACAAGCAAATTATCATCACTGTTAGTGAAATGAGATAAGAAATCAGCGACAACATTTTATCTTCTAGGTTTATCTATGATGGTAATATCAAATTCTTGTAATAATAAGAGCCATCTAGTCACTCTGTCATTAGTGACAGGTTTGTTCATTAGATATTTAATGGCAGAGTGGTCAGTGTGCACAAATGTAGGGTACCCAGTAATGTAGTGTCAAAATTTGTTAATGGAGTAGACAATAGGTAAGAATTCCTTCTTGGTGATAGTATAATTAAGTTCAGCAGGGGATAAATTTTTACTAATATAATAAATTGCATACAGTACTTGACCATCCTGCTTTCCTAAAACTACTCCAATAGCGATATCAGAAGCATCTGAAGAAATGTGAAAGGGTAAGGTGCAATTGGGCCCTCTTAAGATAGGAGCTATGAACTTGACAAACATTGTCTACAATGCTTCATTCCAAACAAACTGCACATCCTTCATTAGCAATGAAAAGAAAGGAGAAGCAAGTTTGGAAAAATTTTCTATAAATCTTCGGTAGTATCCAGCATGTCCCAGAAAACTTCGCACCTATTTTTGAGCTGTAGGAGTAGGTATATTTTTTATCACCTTGATTTTTGAGGGGTCCACCTAAATGTCATCAACAGAGTTAAAGTGCCCCAATACTACTCCCTCACTCATCATCATATGGCACTTTTTAGTTCTTAAAGAGAGCTGGGTCTATTCATAGCGAGTTAAAACTTTTTTCAAATTTTCCAATTCTTCTTCAAAATCCTTTCCATAAGGAGTGAAATCATCCATACAAATTTCCATACTGTCATTAAATAATTCAGAAAATATGCCAATTATAGTTGTTTGAAATGTTGCTGGTGCATTACATAAACCAAAGGGAGGCACTCTGTAAGAAAATGTTCCCCACAGACAAGTGAAGGTAGTTTTATCTTGGTCTTCAGGAGCAATATGAATCTGATTGTACCCGCTAAACCCATCAAGAAAGGAGAAGAACTTATTCCCTGATAGGGTGTCGAGCACTTGATCAATAAAGGGCAAGGGAAAGTGGTATTTTGTGTGGCTTTGTTTAGCTCCCTATAGTCGACACAGACTCTCCATTTACCATTTTTATTGGGTACAATTACGAGTGGGGAGACCCACTCATTGTCTGAAATAGGATACATAAATCCCGCTTCCAAGAGTTTCTAAATTTATTCCTTCACTATGTCCCTAAGATTGGGGTTCATTCATAGTTGAGGCTGACACACAGGTCGGGAGTCGCTTTGAATATAAATATCATGGGTGCACAGGTTAGAGGGAATACCCCTCATGTATGTATACTCCTAGGCGAATACCCCCTTGTGTTCTTTCAAGAGATTGATTAGGAGCTTCTGTTCATCTAAGGAGAGGCTGGGGTTAATATTCAAGGTTTTTCCAGACTCTACCTCAATGGGAATACTTTTAAAACTTTTCAATACTGGTATTATGTGTGTGTCACTGACTAGTGCTTCTTCTCTGAGATTTTCTTATTCTTCCTTGCCTAGAGTAATGTTCATGATTTGATAAACTTCTTTATTGACTGAGGTGGGTTCACTGATGAAGTTATTAATGGCATCGTCTTTAGTTTCATCTTTAAAAGTTAAGGCTTTCCCTATAGTTAATAATGGTTGAAATCCCTCCTCTTCCTCTGGTTCTATCCAGAAAGAAGTTTCAGCTTCAAGACTCGGCCGAGCTAGAGGATAGAGAGTGAGTTTCTTAGTCTCGATGCAATCAGATATGGTCATAAACCTAGATCGATAGCTGATGCAAGCATCAGCTGTGGCCAACCAAGGCCTTCCCAAGATCAATGGGTGTCCTCCCAGGTGCGACTTAGGTTGTAAAACCAAGAATTCAGCAGGATACTCCCAAGAGTCAACCAAGATGACGAGATCTTCTAGAATTCCTTCAGGTTTAATGGTGGATCTATCTACCAGTTTTAAAATAGTGGGGGTTGGCCTAAGATTAGTGAGCCAAGGTTTTCTTGCAGTCTCAATTGTCATGACATTAATCACTGCTCCTAAATATAGTAGGACGTTGGGTATCTGTGTATGCCCAATCTGCACAGTGACAGTGGGATTCCCAGGGTCGTCATACCTGGCCAATAGGGTTTTTCCTATTATTAGTGCAGATAATTTCCCTATGACATGGACAGTGGGAGGATCTCTAGGCTTCCTTCCTGGTTTTTTTATGCACAAGTCCCGAACTGTTCTAGCATAGATAGGAACTTCTTGAAGAGATTAAAGGAGGGGGATTTTAACATAAAGATTCTTTAACTCTCCTAAGAGGTTAAACTAAGGTTTTCCCCCTCTCCTTGGTAGCATTAATCTCTTAGGATACAGTGGTTTCCTAATCAGCAGGGTAGGCTACGTATCACTGGATTTATCATTTTATGTTTTAGTTGTCCCATTTGTGGGATGTTCAACATCTTCAATAATGGGGGTTGTATCAGATAGATGTTGTGGGTTCACCCCTTCTTCATGTACAGAGGGTGGAACATCTTCTATGATTATAGGCTCTACTATTTTCCCTGACCATAAAGGAATATCATTGCAAGGCATAGGAGAAAGGGAGTAGATAGGCATGTTGACACTAGTGGAAAATGAGAGATTAGTGACCAAAAAAATGACCAAAATCCGCATATCAATGACAACTTTTGGTTTGGCGATCACTGGTGGCTAATTTACGGTCTTTTATTACGCGACCAAAATTGGTCATTTTTATTTTGGTCATTTATAGCTTGTTAGTTGGTC